>JAMXBB010000005.1:44135593-44545277 GCA_024138015.1 Lumnitzera littorea | reverse complement strand
ACGTGAAATGTTGTATAATTACTGTTGTAGTACTAAACTACAGATTGTATAGAACAAGTATTTTGTTAAAGCTCTACCACAGGTTTGGATATTAACAGATGTCAGAACAGACGTTTCAAGCTGGTTGAGTTGTGCGCCTTGTGTAAACTGCGTCTACGATAGCAGCTGTGAGGTCAGCTTCTATCTTAGATTAATTTACACGGCGGGACTGTTATGACTCTTCTTGTTCGGGGCGTGACAGATGCCTATTAGTTTCCTATCTTATTATAACTAAACTTCAACACCCATGGCTTTTGGTAAACTCCTAATGTGAACTATGATTCTCCATATGGAAATACTAATGTAAGTACTGTTATATTATATTATGGAAAATTGAACAATGGGTTGTTTTGAGCAGGTACTTTGAAAAGTTGTACTAGAGGTTTCACTAATAACAGGTGTCAAATTAGATGCTTTAAGCTAATTAAGTTATGTATACCTTGTGTAGACTGTATTTATAATAGCAATTGCGAGGTTAGCTTCTATCTTAAATTAGTTTACACAGTGAGACTATTGCAACTTTTTTTATTTAGGGTGTGATAGTTCTTTCCTATCTTTTTTCGTCACACACATCCTTAATATCTGTAGTTACATGAGATTTTCTCAAATATCCTTCCCAGGTTAGTGTTGTTACCTTCCTTGTCTTTTCAAGGACAGCTTGTACATAGTTCCCCACAAATCAATTGACTCTAAAGGGAGATTAACATATCAAAGATATGCCTTCTTAGTTAGTGAATTATAAGGAGGCAATTAGGTAAATTATAATAAGGTACTCAACCTGTTAAAAACCCTATAATGTTTGACCTTGTAGGGTTTAGGGTCGGGTTATGGAAATTAATTTAGAACTAAATAGCTATTAGGGTTGGGTTATGTATTACGCCTTGAACATTGTCAAGTTGTAACAGTTTATTGTGTATATTCATTTTACGCTATAAACTGTTTACTCAGTTGCTATCATAACCCTGATATACATAAGGTTCATAAGACAAACTACTCTAAAACATTCACAGTTCTACATATATATTGACATTTATATTTATAATAACTTATATTTACAACAAAACTAAGTACAGAGTATTTATAATAGTACATATATATGAAATATGACTCAAAACTAGGAATCCAACTAGATTACCTAGATGACTTCATTGATCTTATAGAAACCAAAAAGTTCCAAAACATAGTCCTCAATAGTATTGCTTCACTCAGGCTCGAAAACACCCTTTTTGTACACCTGGAGGTGATCATCACGCGATATGATTACTTAGATCCTGTACGCAAATCTATAGGGGAATGAGTAAACCGTAACTCAATAAGGGGTAAGAGGCAAAAAACATATATAAGCAAAACAATACAACCAAATTATCAAGCAATTATTACATGTAATGCATGAATAAGTAATGTGTCATGCATACGATGTTATTTGGTCCGTCACAAGGTTAGAGGAATTTTACTTACTCTAACCCAGGTTAAGGAGTTGAGATATAATGGCTATAATGCCAATCATAAAGGCTATAAAGCCCTCCCATGGCTAATTCTAAGCTTATGCAATGGAGGCTCTTACTTTACTCGTGACTACCCTCGACTTAATGTTCTCCACCTTGCTGCGACCTTCTTTCTAGATTACTGCAACCTCATTGAAGGTATTAGAATTTAGTCGAAGAAACCTAATTGTCCCTTAATGGGATGCAATGCATGGCCATTTATAGTTTTAATTCAAGTTTCAATTAGTTAAGTTAAGGGTGATCAACCAATTCATAGCATACCAAACAAGGTCTAATAACATAGCGTAACATGAAGCTCAGCTACCAATTAGAATTTTAGTAACTAGGCATAAATGTAACATGCGCACAAACCACTACTTACAATCACAAGCGAGTATATACTCTAGTCTTCACAAATCCCACTTACTTATACTAAAGCTCTCTCCATAGATTTAGAACACCAATGCTTCACTTACTTAAAAGTCCTATATATACCAAAGTTTATATTTAGTTTTCATAAGATTTACAAAAACGTTAGGATTTTATTTAATACTTGGTTGAGATATTATTTATCTTACTATTTAGTATAGTGGTACGTATATATATGTATTGTTATACTTATACATTATATATATATATACATATATACTTTAAGTTATTGTATAAGCTATATTAAATAATCTAAAATTACTTAATCGTAATAAGGTTAGTATCGTAGAGTTCGCCCGAACTCAACGATATAGGTTACGGGTTTTATGCAAAAGATATTTCATAAAGGGTATTTTTAACTCTAGTATATAGGTAAAGTTATATAGTATGTAATACTACATTGATATCGTATTATATAAATAAAATATATTATTACATAGTTTTTCGATAAAATATGATAAAATTACTTATACATTATATATATATATATACATATATACTTTAAGTTATTGTATAAGCTATATTAAATAATCTAAAATTACTTAATCGTAATAAGGTTAGTATTGTAGAGTTCGCCCAAACTTAACAATACAGGTTACAGGTTTTATGCAAAAAATATTTCGCAAAGGGTATTTTTAACTCTAGTATATAGGTAAAGTTATATAGTACGTAATACTACATTGATATTGTATTATATAAATAAAATATATTGTTACACAATTTTTCGATAAAATATGATAAATCAAACATTATAAAATCTTAGCATGTATATATCATAACCTAATGTCTATAATAGTATGAAATATAACAATGAATAATCTTAACTGGTCAGGGTATGTTCAAGCATGATTTAATCAAACAATTAACATGTTTAATCAATTACTATTAATCATATATCCCAATTACTAAATTTAGGCCATTTAGCTAAGAAAATTCATAATAAATAGCACTGGTCATCAACTAATTTTACGAAAATTCTTATAGACTTAGAAAAATATATAGAACTCAATTAGCAACTTGTTTCATGCAATTGGGTTTATCGCCTAAATATATAAAATTATGCAAATAATATAATTTTACTCGTAAATTATGGTTAATTAAGCAGATAATATAATTTTTATACCAAATTAATTTCGACCTATCTTGACATCATTATGAACATCTAAAATTAATTGAATTCTAATTTCATTAATTATTTTAACTAAAATCAATTTAATTCATAAATTACATTATTTTTAACAATTTTTAGGGCCTTAAAATACAATAAATACTAAATATATATAAAACCAAAATTGAGCTACATGGAAACACACTATATGCAATATGTATTTTATAGAAAAATTTTGAGCTTGAAACAATATTATTTAGTACATTTATTTTAAAAGTTAAAATTCGAGAAAATAATACATTTGTTAAGCAAGTATATAAAATATTTATAATTTTGCAAAAATAAAATTAAAAAATGAAAGCATATCTAAAATAACCTAAAATAATTTTTTTTTTATAATTTTCCCATTTCATTTAATATTTTTTATAATTCAATGAAAAACATAGCTGATTTTTTGACTTGGTGTTTATTGGTGATGAGTTGGCTAATGGACGGAGAGGAGTTGCTGACTAGAAGTGGCGTAAGGTGCTTTGTCAATGGCTAATCGAGTGCAACAGCAAATTAACAGTGGGTTAAGAAATCAAGTTAGGGCGAGGTTTTCTTTGTTTTTTCTTATTTTTCTCTATTTCCTTATATTTTCTTTAAGTATTCTAAGTTTCTAAAGTGTATAATCTATATCCTAGTGTCCTATTTATAGTATTAAGGGTCAAGCATAATTTTTTCTTAATTAATAAATAATTTATTTTAATACTTTCCTTAAAAAACACATAGTAGGAGGTGTTTTTTTTCTTTTATTTATTTGCTTTTGATGCAGCTGCTTATTCTTTTTAAGTTGCTCCATGTCATTTTCTAGTGAATCCAAGTCGTTTTTCTTAATTTTTATATTTTTTAGATGATATTTTAGCATTTTATGTTAATATTTAATGATTTTGTTAATATATAATATATATCTTATATATATATTACATGTAATGAGTATTTATACATATATATAATCATGTTTCTAGCATGTCTTTTATTTTTAAGATATTTTTCCTATTTGATTTTGCAAATTTTTCACTTTTTATGTATAATTATATAATTTTTGGTTAATTTACGAATATATTTATTATATTTACCAGGTATATTTATAAAAACATATCTATATTTATATAGTATATTATGCTATATTATTTCTTTTTATGGCTTAAATAATCTATCTCTAAGTTTTCGTCGCATTTTAGGGGTTTTGATAAGTTTTACGCTATTTTAAATAATTGTATTTCTAAGGCTAAAATTGAGTTTTTAGGATTTTATTTTTAAGATCTAACTTTATTGGGTTGCTTTAACTAACCTTTCTAACTTAGTCATAAATTTTAGATTTAATTAGATAAGTTTTCCCCAGAAACCCTAAATTCCAGTACGGTTGCCTTAAAAACGATTTTGGGGGCTCACATTATGAGATTTAAAAAAAAAAACTCAATGGAAAACCCGATCCGATGAAAATAAATAGAGAAATAATATAAATATTACTTAAAAAAAAAAAAAGAATGTCCACATGTGAACTTCATGTGCTTCTTAGGGAGTTATGATTATATGTGATTTGTGAACCTAATCCAAATGACCAAATCCAATCCTGTCCTTAGCTCCCATTTCATCTGTCCTTGGTCCCTACATTTTTTATTTTCTTTTTTCAAAATTTACATTATCCTTTATCTTCTTTATTCTTTAGGCAAAGAAACTAAAACATCTTAGTCACCATTAGCTAAACTTCAATTTCCTTCAACTCTTATTTACATCTACCGCTATTGTTGAGACTTCTACTAGATGGCCCCAAACTCCTCTAACTCTCTCTCTTTTCGTTACTTTGTTTACTCACCTTTTGCAATATAAAAGAAAAAATAGATGTTTATGGAATAAAACCTCTTTTCTCCCAAATTCGAAGTTGAAGTTGAACTTAAACCTTAACCCTTTCCCTTTGAGAAAACAAAGTCGCTTTATCTATATTTTAGATGATTAAGGCATCTCTCTCTCTTTGTCTCTTACCCACAAAAAACTCACTATCTATTTATTTTGATAATTCAATGAAATTAAAGAGTACAACTTTAGAAGGACCTTTTAATGTTGTATATTTTTTTTAATTAGAAGTTTAGAAAATTACCATTTCTTAAAAAAGAAAGAAAGAAAGAAAATCAAGCTTTCACGGGTTGGGTACTGGGTTGGCATTTTTCTAATAGGGGTAGGTCGTAGGTTACTCCTTAAAAACTCTATAGAGTTCTTTACAAGTTTTGGAAACCTATTAATTCTATCGGGCTGGATTTGGGTTTTAACCCATTTCAAACCCGCTTCGGTTGCATCTTTAGCTAGCGACTTAAAATTTTTTTTTTGGTTTTAAGTCAACTTAAGCCTATATGGCTCTAAAATTTCAATTAATTTTAGTAAGTATTTTCTTGCTCTTCCTTTTTGGCCATTGAATATCATAAACTTAGGACTTATATAGTCTTGAGATAAGGCATTGCAACAATATACTAATGATACAGAAACTTCAACTTTAGCACTCCTGTATATGACTTAGTGTATGTATATAAATTTAAGTTTACCTTTATGATAAAGGAAGTTCTTCGAGTAAATATTGTAGACTACGAGTGGATATAGAGTGGCAGGTAAATCTACTAGCAACTAAGTAAATCGGAACTTAGAGGATAAAGAGCTGTTAATCTAGACTCTTACATTTCTTACTATTGAATATTGTTTAGTCATTGTTTATGGTAAGGGGCCTACTCAATCTCTCCCTAAGAGATGTCCTTCTCAATAGTGAAAGGATTAACTTGCTGAATAGAAAGGGTTGTACCTTACTATACAACAATAATGGAGTTTGATGAAGCCACAACTTGTATAGTAGTGGTAGTAGCTAGCCTTATCACGAAGGGGGTAAGCATAGCCATAAAACTGATCGCCTCCTTCGCCATTCTCATCAACTTTGTAGGGTCTTAAGAAGATTCAAGGACTGAATTGTCCTAATTAGTATTCTAAGGTGGTTAGGCTAGAATTTGATTAGTTGGTTAAATCTTGGTATTGTATTCTTGAGAGATAGTAGCACTCATGCTAGCCATTCTTTTCCTTTAATGTGTCATAATTATGATATCAAATTGCTTTGATCATAAGTGGAGTCGTTAAAAAGTAGATAAGGGGTTATATTGTTGCAATCATGTGCATGACATGTAAGTCACACGTTATATGTGTCCTCAAAGTGTGGCATGGAGATAATGATTAGTGGGATGATTTAGGAGAGAATGGTAGAGAAGAGGAATATGCAATTTTGAAGTCTTATATACACAAGTAATAGATAGAAAAGCTTAGGAACCTTGGACGTTAACCTTGTAATTCTTGAACAAGTGAGATATTTTTTTGCTCGAACACTTACTTAATCTTAGAGAGTAAAGGTTTTATAGAGGAACACTATTCCTCTTATTTCTAGAATCATATCCAATTAAGAGTGATGTTTGAGTATCTATCATGGTAATCGACGGATGGGATCCATTTTACTCATTTCATGGTTATGCTAAATAAGCTTGCTAAGAGCTTAATGTCACTAACCTTCCACATAAATGCATGAGTTTATTTAAGAAAAGTTGAAGATGTATTGACCAGTTTAACAATTCTTGTTTAGAGCTCAACAATTCGAATCTCTTTGAATTATTTCAAGCATAGACTGGATTTTGGGAGCCTTATCACTTGAGTAATCAAACTAAATAAATAATGAACTTGGCCTAATATATCAAGATAACTATTTTAGCCTTATACACCTTTAATACAAAATTTAAAATTATACTAAAGGTACATGTAAACGTACTAAAATTACAAACAGAGCATAAGCTTTAGCGTAGTTCACAACCATGCATGCACATGTACTTTTACTGCCCCACCTGCTATATAACTTTTTTGAGCACTTTTTTTAATAATCATTTTAGAAAATTCTATGCCTATGTGAGTCTTCAATATTATTTATTAATCTTCTACCTTAACAATTTAAAAGTTTACTTATGATCCAATTTTTCCTTGACGTAAATATTAGAGAAGCACTTGCAATTTATGAAATTGCAGCTTAATTTGTGCACAATCAGTAAATTTTTTTCAAATTGTTATAATGAAGAAAATTTAGGAATGAAAACGCTCTAAATTTGTAGTATATCCACTTTATTTATAAAACCCCATTTTGGCGCTCATTGTCATAGCCAGCGAGGGAAAGCCAAAGAGAGAAAAACGAGTTCACTCGTGAGCCCGAGCCAGGACCTCGGGAGTTGACTACTTTAAACTTGCAGAATCTTCCTTTGAGCTTCTCCTTTCATCTCTCGAGGAAGTGACGGAAAATGACTGACCGTCTCGACTTCGAGTTCGAAGAACCTCTCGTGCACTCCCCAGTACTCTCCAACAGAAGGTCCGCTCTAAAAACCTAACCCTTTTCCTTTTTACTCTCTTTTCCATGTTCGATTTTGTGATAGCGTTGGTCTGCGAAAGAAGATGATAGCACCCTTCCAATTATTTTTGTAAATAGAGTTTAGAGTATGTTCGTTTCACGGAAAATGTGCATGGACGGTAATTAAAGTCCAGTGCTTGCAATTTGCTAATATGACTACTGATAAAATTCAGTGTTGCCATGGGCAAAACTTCACAGTTTCTTTTGGCGTTCTCTCCATTGTTTCATAAGCGCTGTGCTCGCATGTATAATTAAAAAGGCTGAGGTCGCTTATCCTTTATGACCACATGTGATCAGTGGATGGCTTATCCTTCGTGATAGCATGTGATCAGTGGTAAGGAGAATGAATGGGTACAGTTGAACAGAGGAGGCGGACAGGTGAAGATTGTAAGATGGCCTAGGAATTGTATTCGGGAGCTTTTCTTTATATGATCGAGGTGTTTTGTTAACCTGGCTTTAAACTTAAAAAATTTATAGTAGTATAACTTCTTAACATGTGTTGACACGTTACACTTTCGTACATGTGTGTTGGTATTTTCTTTTTCATTTTAAAAGATGACACGATTTTCATCTGTTAGTTGCGCATTGTGTATGACGAAGCAGTGGAAACTTCATTCTACCCAAATAGAAGTCTCATGCATCATAGGAGGTGGCAATGGACACATTCTAAGGATAACTTTCCCATTAGGGAAGTTACTTTTCTTTTCGATTTTTTATGAAGCATTTTTTTTCCTTTTTTGTTTTTCCTTTACTTTAAAATGACTGAGTTATAGGTAATCATGTGACAATGTTTGAGTAGTCACAAAATGAAGGAATTGTGATTAAGATTGTTTACCCATGAGTGAATTCTGACTTTTGGGAGTATTTCTTATGTTTCGTGACACTTTAGAAACTACTTATTTTAAATGTGTGCAGGGAAGGCCAGAAATGATGTGGAGGTCAATGATTAAATATGATATGATATACTTGATGCCAGAGTGGATATAGTTTATGAAAAAACACAGTGCAGAAATATCAAACACCACCTAGTCTGATTAAGGCTTGAGTTTTTTCATTGTTAATTTTTTTATTTCCTTTCTTTGGCTTATCTATCTATTATTTTTCTTATATTTTGGATAGGATATCTCCATGTATTTTGGTTAGCTAATTTGATTTTTATAGCAAGATTTATTTTTGGGCCCTTATTTTCCCTTTCTTGATTTATCTGGATTTGTTAATCTTAATTCTTAGTATATATGCTCTTTGGTTCTATGAGTAAAATCATGAGAAAGTTCTTTTCATAAAATTCTTTATAGTTCATATTATGAAAATTTTCTTGGTATTAGAGTTCCAGTCGATCCTATGGACTGATTAATTATTGTTATGAGTGAATCTCGTAACAAAACCCAAGAAACATCACTTGGAACCAAACTTAAGTTAGGTTCTTACTTGGCAGCACCTATAGACATAAATTAAACAAAGTGAATGGTTTTAGTGAGTGAAATTGGTAATTCACGGTTGAGGGAAGATGGGACACTTAATTGACGCCATCAAGGCTCCTAATGTTGGGTTAGAAGAGTGTCGCTCTCGAGAAGTTGAGAATTCCCTTATGATGGCATGGCTCATCAATTCTATGAAGCTTAGAATTGGAAAAACCTACTTGTTTTGTGAAACCGCTAAGGAAATGTGGGAGAATATCAGAGAGATCTATTCATATTTGAAAAAAACCTCACAATATTTCGAGATTTAATTAACACTCTATATGTGTCTCAAGATAATAGGAGTGTTACTGAAGAATATAATTGAACAATAGAATTTTGGTAGATGGATCTATTTTATAAAATTGATTGCAAGTATATGGAGGATAGCATCGAATATGGGAAAATGTTAGAAAAAGGTCAAATCTTTGACTTCTTACAAGGGATTGAATTCCATTCTAAATGACGTATGGGATTGATTGTTAGGGATTCAACCCCTTTCAAGTGTGAAAGAGGCTTTTCTTGATGTAAGATGTGAAGAGAGGCGTTGTTAGGTGATGATGATTTCATAGTTGGTAGATTCATAACTAATTTAGACCTTGTAGATGAACTTGGGCATGACTCTCAAACAAAGGAGAAGTAGTGGTGTGATTATTATTGTTTGCTAAATATACAAGGGAAGCATGTTAAAAGCTTCATGGAAAACTCAAATAACTTAAATCAATAAGATATAAAGGTACTCAGAACCTTAGAGATGCTTAGATTGTTGAAGTTGCTGACTTGAAAACCCTAAGATAAAACTCTAAGTCCATTAATATTAAGCATTAGCTTTGTGATGGAACCACTTATATTCCTCCAAAATCCTTAGACGCAATGGAACTCCTCCAAAACCCTTAGTTGGACGCAACTGAACTCAGGTCGAAGCAAGATTAGTAAGAACTCTTTTATTGCATTTGCTAAAAAAGGTATGACTCTTTCTCTCTCAGAAGGTGTTGATTAGAAAGTTGGATAATTGAGACAGGTGCTTTGGATCACTTATGTAAGTCTTGGCAGTATTTTGAATCCCTTACCATAAGACAAGTAAGATTTCAATAACCAATGGAGATTATGTAATGGCTAAGGGGGAAGGAACAATGCATTTTGGTAATTTGTTATTACGTGACACTATATATATATACATAAATGGCAATACAATTTATTCTTAGTAAGTAAGTTAACATGGGACATGAATTATCCAGTAATGTTCTCTTTAAATTTTTGTGTTTTTAAGTACTAGCCTTCGTGTAGGACAAATGGCAATGCTAAGGGACTAAATGGCCCCTACTACATCGGTAGAAGAAGTCTTAGATCTAAAAATAAATTAGATTCTTAGTCATTTGTTTCAATTTCTAATGATTCAAACGTAATGCTTTGGTATAAGAATGTCTAGGTCATTGTAATTTCCTTTGTATGTGTACCTTCTATCCAGAGTTATTAAACAATAAAACATTGTTGATTTCAAATGTGAGCATTGCATCATGGCTATGTTGTTAAACATTCTTATAAAGTTAAACCATATAGTATTCCAAATCGTTTCAATTAATATACAATGATATTTGGGATCCATCTCGAATTCTAACATATATTGGATGTAGATGGTTTACTACCTTTTTTGACAATCATTTAAGGGTTTGCTAGGTTGCTAGGTGTTTATTCTTAAGGGAAAATTTAATATAAGTAGCGTGTTCTAATAATTCTACAAATTTGTTACAGATGTGTATTATGGAAGTATTGGCATTGATAGTAGAAGGGAATACTTTTACAATGAGTCTGGCCAATATTTGAGTATTGGCATTGTATCCTGTGTATACATTGCTTAATAGAATGGAGTTGTAGTGGGTAAAAACAGACACTTACTTGAAACAGGTAGATCTATGATGCTTGCATATCCTATTCCATATAGTTTTTAGGGAGAGACATTATTAAAAAGCTACTTATCTCAAAAATTGTGTCTCGTCAAAAGTCCTTCAATTTCAAACTCCTATTGGTGTTTATCTTTAGTTATATTCCTAAGTTCGTTTCTTGAACTCCTTGCCATTGAGATTGTTTGGGTGTGCTGTTTTTATTCTCTATAATACACTAAATAAACACAAAATTCAATCTAAGGCCCTTTGAAGTGTATTTGTTGGTTATTTTCCATGATAGATTCCTACCAACTACTTAAGTAAATTAAAACAACATACAAGCTGAAATGAGTAAGTAGAGAGAGTTATTACTACTAATATGATATTTACAATGAAATTAATTGCCAAAAAGTGATGGTAAGCTATAGTTGTACATGTATCAAAATTTGGGTTTGTGTATGGAGTAGTGTGTGTAAAGTTGTCTATGGGTATAAGAATAAAGGAATATGTATGTATGTGTATAAAGGAAAGGGTATGAATCTGTAAATGAATATATAAGTGTACATAGTATAGATATGCATATAGGCATATCTTCGGAGTGGTAGTAGGCAAGTAGAAGGGGTATACATGGAGCAGGGGAACTAGTAGGTGGTGGTGGGGCATGATATGTTGCTTATATGCTCTCTATGTGTGTGTGCACGAGTGCATACACGTGAGTGTACTTGTGAAGACATTTTTGGGTGATGATCCTTTCTCTTTTTTGCTTCTATTATTTGTATTTTCCTCTTTTAGATATTACTTTAAGAGTATAGTTGTTAAAATCGCGATTTGATTATATGATTTTATGAATTTATGATATTTTTCTTAGTTAATTATGATGTTTAAATGCATATTTGTATTTTTCTCTTTTAGTTGTAGATTTTTGGTAGAATTATGAATTTTGGTATATGATTTTATTAATTTTATATGATTGTATCAATTTTATACATTTAAAGTAATAGCGTAATCGTGATTTTGACACATACTTTAGAGGAACAAGAAAAGGGCATTTAAGCTTACCTGGCCTAATGACTTATTCTACTCACAAATTTTAGGAACAAACAACACATTAATTGTTGGTAGTAAGTATCAAACAATTGACTTTTAGACACCATATGCAAATTGCTCCACTTTGAACTTGTAGTGGCAAGTTGACTATCCCCCTTGGCTGAAGCACCCATCTTGGACAAACTTTTGTAAACATTGATAATTGGACTTAGGACTTGCTTCTGTATCAGTATAACCTAATCAAGATTATCCTTGTCCTTAAGGACAAAATTAGAAAATTAGAGGGGTGAATGCCAGCTTAACTATCTAAGTTGCATAGTACACATCCTCCCCTTTCCTAAAAATATTCAAGGAGCTTTAGGGAAGTGAAAACAGATAGAGATGGTGCTGGAGGAGATGAGAACCTTATATCTAAACAATAAATGGGATATTGTAGATTTGCTTATGGGAAGAAGGTAGTTGGTGGTAAATGGGTGTTTAACATAAAATATAATTTAGATGGGAGTGCCAAGCGTATAAGGTTCATTTAGTTACCTAGGGTTACACCTAGAATTATGGCATTGATGATGTGGAAGCATTTGCCTAGTGGCAAAGTTTAATTTTATAGGTAATTTTAGCTCTTGCAGCAATTTTAGATTGGCTATTGCACTAATTAGATATGAAAAATGTCTTTCTAAATGGAGATCTAGAGAAAGAGTTTATGTGAAAATTTCCCTATATGTATTTCAAAAGGGACTATTAGTAAGGTATGTAAACCAAACAAATCTTTAGACGGATTGAAATAGTCTCATTAGGTGTCATTTAAGAAATTTAGTTATGCTTTGATTTGATTGGGATATAGTCAAAGTTATGCCAAGCATACTTTGTTCATTAAACATGGATTGAATGGATTAATATCTATCCTAACTATATATGTGGACAACATTGTTATTATTGGGGATGATTTAGTAAAGATTGATTCGTTATAAAGTGAAAAGGAAATTGGAGAGTTGAAGTTTTTTCTAGGAATGGATGTAGTTAGGAGTAGAAAGGGGATATTTGTTAGTTAAAGAAAATATATAATGAATCTATTGAAAGAAAAAGTAAATTGGGTTGCAAATCATGAATGGGAAATGCTAAGCCCCTTAAAATGATATTTTTGTAGATGAAAGGTCAGTATCAAAAACTAGTTGGAAGACTAATATACTAGTCTTTAACTTGACTTGATTTGGTATATTCCATCAGCCTTGCTAGTCAAGCTATGCATGGCCATACTAAACATTACGTAGATGGGGTAAATCATATCTTAAGAATTCTTAAAAAACTTTTGTGTAAGGATCTCTTTATCAAGCAAATTCGCCATTAAAATATTGAAGCATTTGATGTTATTGATTGCAAATCAACATGAGGATATTGTACAATAGTCCAAGGTAATCTGTAACTTAGAGGAGTCATAAGTAGTTAGTTGTGGCTAGGGGTGGTGTAGAAGTTGAATATCGAGCTATTGCTTAAGGAATTTGTGGAGTCATCTAGATTCAATGATTATTAGAGGACTTAGGTATAAAGGTATAAAGTTTGAAGGTACTCTTGTATTTAGTGTTGACAAATCTACTTTGAATATTGTGAAGAATCCAATGTAGCATGATTGAATGAAACATTTTTGACTTGATTGCCATTTTATTGAATCGAATATTGAGGATGGTGGGATTAAATTGTAATATGTCTCTACTTATGATAGAGAAGCTGATATTTTGACCTAAGCTTGACCAAAACAATGGTTTATAGAGATTTCTTGCAATCTCAAAATGATGGATATTGTTTCTTATGCTTGAGGGGTTTGTAGATATTTAGAGTTGATTTATTTCCATAATTTTTGTTTTCCTTCTCTGGTTTATTCTGTTGATTATTTTTCTTACACTTCTAGTAGGATATCTTCATGTATTAAAATAAAACTTGGAGCACTTTAGAGCTTTTTGGCTGTTTTATCGATCTAGGCATCCTTTTGTTTTTTTTTTTTTTTTTTTTATAGCTAACTTGATTTTATAGCATTGTGGTATGCTCCTTTTTACTTACAAACCCCCTATCCCTCTCTTGCTCTCTCTCCAAAAAAAAAAAGAGTAAAAAGGTGTGCTCGTTTACAGTATTTTCTACTTTTTCAACTAAAAAAAAAACCTCACTTTACCCAAAAAAATTTGTTTTTGGGTTTGTATTTATCCTTTTCTAATTTTTCTAAATTTATTAGTCTAGATTCTCTGTATGCTCTTTGGTTTTATGAATAAAATTATGAGGGAGTTCTTTTTATAAAATTTTTTAGTTTATATTATAAATTTCTTTAGATCAATGTGTTTATTTTATTTTTTTGAAAGCTTGACAATGTTTGTGTTTTTGATGAGGCAACTGCAAACTTAGATTACTAGTTCCCTACAGTTTTCTGTTGATGCTTTAACTTCCTTTTTATTTATTTATTTTTGGGTGTGGGGGTGTGTGTGGCTGTGTTTGGGGGGGGGGAGAGGGAGGGGGGGATGGGGTTGTGTGTGTGTGTGTTTTTTTTTTTTTTTGGGTACGAGTAGGTATATTTCATTTCAAGATGTACACGGGAGATGTACAAATGAGAGCACTCAATGATACCTGTACAATTGAACAAAGTATCAAAGGAATAAAAGGATACTTGGTTCAATTATATGGCCATACATAACTAAAGTGTTCATGATTTTCAAAAAATACAGCAAAAAATAGTTCTCAAAATAGATTCTAAAGGGATTAGTGCTTCTCCCACTCGTCTCCTATTTCTTTCTTTCCATAATTAGTAGCACCCAGCAGCAAAAGACTTCTTGTGTATAACCTTTATGGAAGTAATAGCTGGGGATGCCAAAAATTGTGATAGGCAACAAGAGTCTAATGGTTTATGCTGCCTTTAGATAGTAGCATTTTCAATTCTTTTCCATAAGTTTTTTGTAAAGGGACATTTGAAGAACAGGTGGTCATGACTTTCCACTCCATTTTGACATAAATAGCAATTGTTGGTAGCATTGGCACCCTAAGAGAGCAACTTGTCTATAGTGAGTAGTTTTTCTTGTACCATAAGCCATAGAATCAAATCAAAGCATGTCTTGGTGGAACGGCTTTGTGCCATATAAGAGAATGCCACCTAACCGTAGGTTCACTATTCCTAGCCAAAATATAGGCATTTCGAATCGTGAGGCTTTTGGAAAGGGCTGTTTTCCACACAAGCTGATCTGAAGGATGTCCAGTAGGTTTTAGGCTTCCTATTCCAACAATAATTGGCTGCTATCTTTCTCCTCTTTGCCACTTCTAGCTATTTCCATTGATAAAATTACATAAGAGGGAATCTTTGGGGCATCCTAGCTTGTTCCCCCATCCATTCAATTGGGGGTCTTTTAGGATGCCAATTATCAAACCAAAAAGATATAGAAGATCTATCCCTAATATTCCAAGTTAATAGCTGATTGGCTAGGGATCTAGCTTGTAGGATTTTCTTCTACCCCCAAGAGGCATCATATGGAACTTTGACATGCCAAAAATTCTTCCCCGAGTACCTTCAATTTACACCAACTTAGTCGTAATGAGGATCCTTTATCTGTACATAAAGTCCAAATGTGCTTAAGTAGAGCAACTCTACTCCAAAGTTTGATATCTTAGATTACCAAGCCACTTTATTTTTTTGGTTTGTGGAGGTCCTTTTAGTTGATTTTTGCCTTTGCCCTTGATTCTTCATTACCATTCCAAAAAAATCTTTTCAACTTTGTTTCTATCTAATTAATAATGTGCCTAAGTAGAATAAAGATAAACGACCAATATACCTACACAGAAAAGAGAATGCTCTTAACAAGTTGGAGATGTCCTGCATATGAAACAATCTTGCTAGTCTGGTGGTTTATATGAGAAGTGTATTTTGTTACTAGATCCTTACAATTTGTCTTGGAGATGCTAGAAGAGGTCAAGGGTACCCTAAAGTATCAAATTAGTAGGTTCCCACTTTAAAAGCAAGAATGCTCACAATATGCTCTCTCTCTCTCTCTAATATCCACTCCATTGAGGAAAATATGACTTTTCCTAAGATTTGCTTTCAAGCCCGAAAGATTATGAAACTCCAAGAGACCATCCTTAATGTGTCTAATGGTATGTGGATCCCCTTTAGGAGAGATGAGGATATCATTAGCAAAGCAAAAGTGTGAAAGTTTCTCCTCCTTGCATCTCCAGTGAAATTAGAAGTCGTCTATTCGTCCTTCTTCAGAATTTGAGAAAAAACTTTCATAACAAGAATAGATAAGTAAGGAGAAATTGGGTCTCCTTGCTTAAGGCCTTTGGATGCTTGGAAGTATTTAACAAGTTCGACATTTATGTTGATGGAGAACATAGGTGTAGATATACAAGTCATAATCCATGACACAAATTGTGTTGGGAAAACTTAACACTTCAATAAGTGTTTTAAGAAAGGCCACCTGACATTATCATAAGCTTTCTTAAGATTTACTTTAAGAGCACATCTCTTTCCTTTGTAATTGTTATGATAACTTATAAGGAGTTCTTGAGCAATTAGTATATTGTCTACAATTCTCCTTCATTTAATGAATGTAGATTGCTCTTTGCCAACTAAAGAAGGAAGAACCTTCTTTAAGCATTTCGCAATGATCTTTGATATGCACTTTTAGGGAGTGTTGCAGCAAGAGATGGGACGAAATTTAGCAAAGGAAGCCGGATTCTCCTTTTTCGTTACCAAGGCTATATATGTGGAGTTTATCTTTCTAAGTATCTTTTCAAAAGTAAAGAAATCTTTAATAGTTACGCAAAAGTCCTCACTAACAATTTCCCAGGTATTTCTGAAAAAACTAGCTCCATATCCATCAGGCCTTGGAACATTGTCTTTGGCTAAGGACCATAAGGTACTCTTTATCTCCTCATTTGGTACAGGGGCATTTAAGGATGCTCCATCAAAGTTAGAAATTCTTGATTCGATCAAAGAAATAAGTCTATTATAGATTTGCTTAGATTCATGCTTTTTTGAGTGTAACTCTTGTAAATAATGGACAGCCTTTGTTTTAATCTCATGAAAGGAGGACAGATTTTCACCATGCTCATCCACAATAGAGCTGAAGGTGTTTTTGTATTGCCTTTGCTTCAAAGCCTTGCACCCTTGCTAAGATAGCGTCATTCCTATTTGATACGTAAGTGGACACAAGATCTTCTCTTGCTTTCTTGACTCTTTCCCCAAGTTGGAAAACTAATAGTTATGAAGATTTTTTAGATGCTTCTTTAACAACTTCGATTTACTAACTATTCTATACATAGGAGAGCCTATAATATCGTGCTTCTAAGCCTCCTTCACAATCTGCATAAAGGAGGAATGTTCCTTCCAAAAATCAAAATATTTAAAAAAGGATTTTCTAGCATTGTTAGAATCAGTAAAATTGAGTCTCATAACAAGAGGGCAATGGTTTAAAGATCTTGCTCTAAGAACATGAATCACCGATGACCCATTCACTTCATTACATGTAATAGATAAGTAAAGGAATTACCATTCTTAAGTAATGGAATATGCTTGTAATAATTTTTACATTGTCTAGTTAGATAAAAAAAACATATATGAATAGATATGTAATAGAGTTATAATGACCAAAATATCCTCATCTTCTACTCTAACACTACCTTTTAGCTATCTTCACATCCAATAGATCAGAAACAATTTACCCAAAAAAAAAAAAAAAAAAAAGATCTTAAATGACATCAAAGAATGGTACCAATAGATTTGATGAAGGCAATCAAGTGAAGACCTCTATTCAACTTCTTCTCAATTTCCCCTCTCTTGCATAATCTATCCACACTAAAAACGACATAAAAAAGAAAAAAGGACAAAGAAAGTAAGATTCAAGAAGTTGCGAATCAGTAGAAAGTGATGGAGAAGTTGAGATGAAGAAGTGAAAATGGAATCAATAAAATAAAGAGATGGAGAAGTTGTGAATCGGGTGTAGATTCAAGTTTTTTTTATGGCATTAGGTTTAGGGTTTCTTCAATAAGTGGGTGGGTTTGCTGATTGTTGGTGTTTATGGTGGTTAGTTCGGTTCATTGTGGTTATGTGAGGTGGTGGTTTGAAGTCGTTTATGGGTGTGTCTATGGGTATAGTGGTTGTTGATGAAGGAGGAACTGGTTGTTAGTAGAGGTGATGGTGTGGTTACTGGTTGTGGTTGTGGCAATCCCTAGTGGCAGTAGTGGCGGTCTCCCGTGGTGGTGTCTATGGTGGTTTGTATTGTTGATAGGAAGAAAAAGAACATGAGGGTATGTAAAGTTTTTTTAACATGTAATGGCAATTTTGAGCTTTAACCATGGAATCCTCATTTCTAATTTTATTGAATCCCAATTCTCGAGGAATTGTCATTTAATTAAGTGAACAAGTGATGCAAGGTTCCAAAGGAATACGGAGTGAATAACTATTCCATTTCTTTAAAGTAAAGATGTAGTAAGTTTTGAAAATCCTCCATCCACGAGGGATTAATAAGACCACGGTCTAAGCACCTCAAAATTAGATTTGCTGCGTTTTGATTGTACCAAGTGAAAAAGCGATCCTAAAATTCTGGCTTCTTCTACTTCTAGGTGAAAACATGTATCATTAAATTTCTCCATGCCCTTAGTAAAAACTTCTCTACCACCTTGTTTTTCCTCTAATTTCCTACCTTCGTTGAAGTCTCCTATGATAAGTCGAGGAGCATCCAACAACTGTTTCAAGGATAATAATTCACTCCACAATTCTTCTCTTTCATCTTCTATATTTCCAGCATACACAAAAGAGACATAAAAGGATCTTCCTTCATCAAGATAGGAACAAAAGTAATGTACAACTTGGTTAGTTGCTCTCACTACTTGTACATTCCAAACATGGGGTTTCCAAACTATCTAAATACGTTTCTCAACAACAGCTTTCACATTCCAATTTGGGAGGGTGTGGTTCCTCACTAATTGTGTATTGACTTATTACTTTTGTTTCCAAAAGACCAATAAGTGAAATGGCTTGTTTTCTACATAATTTATTTACTTCTCTATTTCTTTGTAGGTCATTTAACCCTCTCACATTCCATGTAGCTAACAAAATTTTATACAAGAAAATAAAGGGGAGGAACATCACTAAAATATCAACAAGTGGTAGAAGAAACTCTAGCTTTGTCTCTATCTCTTTTTTTCTTTTACTTTTTGTTCTTGGAATCCACTTCATTCCAATCTTCCACTTGAATTTCTGAATTCACTAGTGCTTTAGGGTCTCTACCTGTCTCTTTATCAATCTCAGTTGATCCATCCTTATTTTCCCGTGTAACTTCTAGCTCATTAGCAGAGGATTGTACTTCATCCAATGAATTAGACACGAGATGGAGAGGAGCTAGATGCTGTTACAGCAGCATGGTTAACATAATCAGCAGTATTTGCAATTGCTTCATCTGAAGCCCTCGAAGGAGTAAGATCTCGATCATCTAATTCCTTAGAAGAATCAGAAAGAACTACATATCTATAGGAAGTTGGTATAGGCTTGGAAATAACAGTTGATTTAATCCCTTTTCCTTTGCTTGGTGTTTCAGGAGCTTTAGGCTTAAGCGTATCAATAGCCTTTTTCTCTAAAATAATTCCCTGTGGCCAAGGTCCCAAAAAAATTCACTCAATATAACTACCACCCTTTAGTTATATTCTGTGCATTTTTTGACCTTGATGAGTAGGTAGCATACTAGTATTCTTTAGTTGATCAGCAACCTCCACATTTTCTTCATCTTGGAAAACAACACCTTTAGGCTCTTCAAGATAGGGCATCTATTATTGCTATGCTCAAAAACATTGCAATGTGAGAATCTAGGAGGCATGAATTGGTACTCAACATCCACTCTATGCCTTGAACCATCGCTACTTTCTATCTCAAAGGATTTCAAGAATTCTCCATCAGCTTTCATCTCCACTGAAGCTTTGGCATATTTGACTCTCTCATTCATCGCCGTGACAAGATCCACTTGAAGGGACCTACCAGTAGCACTAACTGCATAACCAACTCCTTCATTATGCAAAATTCCATGGGTATACTTCATAATTTCACCCAAATTGGCATCTTTTTGGGCCACACTCTAGATAAAACCATTCCAATTCTCCATCTCTCAAGCACCAACAGCTGGCCTGCAAAGTTCCATGGTTGCTTTAGGATTTTGAGAAGGTGTTCTTTATCAGCAAACTTGAAGAAATAGTAACCACACCCATTTATCAATACTTCTAGAAGTCCTTCCTTACTCCACGGTGATAGAGCTATTTTTTGGACAAGAGGGAAAGCTAAATTCTAGCACAAAAAGTAGCCAACTAGAGTGTTCTGCCAAATTCTTTCTCTAACTTCAGAAACTGCCCAAGGTGGTTTGACCACCACTTTCCCTCCTTCATGAATGGGAGGAAAGTATGAGAGAGCCATATCAACCTTAGGACCATCAGCACGAGCTTTATTAGGAGGAACAACTTGAGCAAAGGAAGGACGGGGGTTGCCATCTGGAGAAGCATAGACTTGGGAAACCCCTTTATCTGTCTGATTGGAGCTCCTTTCCACATTATTAGCAACTTTAGCCATGGCCTCTAAGGTTTCATTACTAACAGAATTTTAACTTTCACAAGAACTTTTAAGAGGTCTAGCATTTTTTGGGGGGCAGAAACTTCAGAAAAGGTTACTTTCTTCAACATCCTGGACCTACTCTGGCCAAGCTTAATAGCCAAAGGTTTGACCTTATCCTTGGCCCCCACATTCTTTCCCACTTTAGACTCCTGAAGCGTAACATCCTTCTTAGAACCTGATCTCTGTCTATCTGCATGGGGGGACGACCCATCTGAAGAAGAACTAGTTGACTTCTTCTTTCTCTTTTTGAGATGCGACTTAGAGCTAGGAGGGGGTGCAGCCTTTGCAGAAAGCTGAGGGACTCAGAGTTTCTTGGTCCTACGAACAAAATGCCTTATGATTGGGTGAGTTGCAAGGGAGCGACCAATGAAGCACATGCACAGCTGAAACACAGCTACACGGCATGAAAACCAAGAAGGACGGAGCTGTTCTTGAAGAAACACGCAAAGGGCAAACAATGTTGCAGACACGAAGGAGGAAAGGAAGACGAGGAGCTGGGGCAAAAACCTAATGGAGCAAAACAAAGACAAGAAGAGGAAAGGAAAGAAAGACAGAAGGGAGAAGAAGCTAGGGCAAGAAACGAGAGAGAAAAGGGGTGTGAACACAAAGGTAAGAGGATACGAATGTGGTGTTAAGGGGGAACGAGAAGGAGGAGGGTTTTCTCTCTCTAGGGAACTTTTTTTTTTTTTTTTTTCAGTTGCAAGTACTGAGGATTTTTATATTTATGAGGAGCCATATGTAGACTTTGATAGTTTAGATTATTCAAAAAGTTTTGATTTTTCCTTAGGAAGAAAATTATTGGACTGGATGATCTGTTGAAAGATCATTGTAAGGAGGAAGAAAAACGCATAGAGCATCAGTCAAAAAAGAAAAAAGTTCGAGAGAGTGAGAGTTCTGATGATGAGGACAATATTAAAGAAGCCACGCTTTCAAATACTCTTGATCAATACCAAAAGCAGGCATGTCAATTTTATTAGTGCAAGTTTTTCCCTTGAAAGAAATATTATTATTAAAGCTGAACTTTTATTTGAAGATGATCTTAGTTCATTTCTTTTAATAGATGAAAGAAATTGGTGGTGAGGATGAAACATCCCACTGGGGCATACGTGCTTTTGGAAGCCAGGTTTGGTTTTTGATCCTTACTATTGTCAAGATGTAGAGCCAGAGAGGCTTTATTGCTGGATTGGTTGTAATGCTCCTTTCTTCCATGGAAGTTGCAGAAGAGCCCACCGGATTTGGTTTTTGCTGAGCTTGATAGCTGTGCACTTGTGCAGTGTTTTCAAAGGAATAATCTTAGTCTGTTTAAACTTAAAGCAGGGGAAGGTATCTTATTTTCCCTGTCTTCCCTCCTACCACTTCATGTCAAAATTATTTTTAGAAAAACTGTACTTTCTTTGCTTTTAATATGAGTACTAGGCTATTTTCTGCTTTTAGTTCTAGCATGACAAGGTAAAAACTATGAGCCCCAGCAAAGCTTGGAACCGATGTGTATAAGCTTCTGCAGGCTGTCAATTCCTTGAGGGGTTATTGGTAGATGGTTGGTTATTGAATCTGACAATCCTGTGGCACCGTGTTGAACCCGTCATTGCAAAGTGGACCTTCAATTTGAGTGAGTAATATGTTCTGGAAAATCCAAGTTATTGAGTGTCCTGTTCTGTTAATATAGTTTGCTGTTGTCAGTGATGTTTTCATCCAGAGAAGAATTGAGGACATCTGCTTGTGACTTTTCATGTGGAGTTTTCTCTGCAAAGGATGAGGTAAACCTTTTAAAAATCTTCTCCCAAAGAAAGCAGACTTCCAATTGTCAAGTAATGATGCTCAGTTCAACACTTACCAGGATATCAAAGTTGACTGGGTTCCTGGCTATTCTGACTTTAAAAAAGCCCTAGACATCTATGGTTTCAAATTTGATGTTTCATCTGAATTGGTGTCTGGTGATGGAGGTATGCTTTATGTTTTATCCTTCTGTGTATGTATTAGTTACTTTTGTACATGCTGGATTTCTTTTTATATTAGTTTCCCAAAGTCTTTTGTCTAATTTCTTCTTGGCAAGGTCATGCCAAGGCTATTTAATGAGCGACACTCTATGCTGGGTTGCCATTCTGAGAACACTTTGATATATTGCTAGACATTCTGAAGGATATAATTACTTGAGAAAAGCAGTAATCAGGCATACCATTTTTGTTGCCATGAGCTTTACTTACTAAAAGTACTGATGTACATGACAGTCAAGCACAGAAAACTAAAGGATTTTAGGATTTAACACATAAAGGACATGATTTTTTTTCCCTCCTCCTCCTTAATTATTCAAAGTGGGCATATATATATGTTTGCCTTTTGCTTGATTGGATTGAAGCCATGATAATAAGGTAATTTTCCTAGCCAAAAATCTGCAGTTACATCCTTGTGTATGTTAAAGTAGGTATCGTGGAGCAAATGAAGTGGGAAGATTTGAGCTGATTGCTAGTGATTTTCATGGAGAGTAGATGGTAAGGTGATAATTGACATTTTGTTCTGTGTGTGCCTTAAGAGGGGAAAAGGGGAATGTAATGGGTATATTTGTAGTCGACTGCTAGGTAGAGAGTACTGGTTGACACTTGGAGTCATGTTTGATTGATTCCAGGGAATCCAGTTTATTCTCTCTTTGTTTTTTCCCTCCCAAAATGAAATGGTGATTATGCAAGTGATGGTAGAAAGATGTCCCAATTACTTAGAATTCTCATAACTGATGGGAGCCTGGAATCAAGTTCGAAGCTCTGCTTAGAACCAAGAAGCTATGCCTAAGTGGATTTATACTATGTCTACATTAAGTAGATCTAAAAACAAAGATTATGTGCAATTAACTAAGCATAGCCTCACCAATATTAATGTAATATATACCTAGTGAAATTGACTCTAAAATAAGGAGTCCATGATTGAAAAATTTTTTGCTTGAAACCTCTGAATGAGTTTGCTTAGTCGTTAGATATATAGTGGGTGGAATTATTGTCAAATCTAACATTGTTGTAACATGCACCCAGATCATCAAGATGAAGAGCCACCTCAAAACATAAGAGCTTTCTTGAAGTATGTTGCTGCATCATGTTCAGTAAGGTATGCAAATTAGTCTTAGCCTGCTCTCTTATGATAATATATGGGATCCCTTATGGCCTACGGCATATATGATTGTTATCATGCGAAGGATATCACTCAAAGAGTTGCCTTTTCTGATATGAACACATTTTTACGCAATAAAAATAAGCAAGGTATGCAAAGTTAAAAGAGAGAGTATCCCTCCTTAATAATGTTTATTATCTTCTCCTTCTCAATGTAAACTTTATGCATGTACCCCGTGCATCGGTGAGAAGGTACTGTCAATTGAAGTTTTTCCAGATGAGAATATGTAGCATTAATAGTTTCAGTGTGGCCGACGGGGGTTAGTTGTCTATTTCTAGAACTTAGAATAGAGATGCTTCTTGTCATTTTCCCTGAAATCCTATAAGCTATGGAAACTTTGTCTAGTTTATGCCAATCATACAGGTTTCTTTTCCATTTTTGATTATGGTGCGCTTTACCTGTAGCAGACTTAAATGGCCTTTGTTTTCAACTTCAGAAGCTGAAGAGTTAACTGAAGTCATCATCTGGCTGTTTCTAGATCGTCGACTTGAAGGCCTCTCTGTGCTTTTATTTGAATGCCTGCAATCAATAATCAATTACTTTACAGAAGATGAATGGAAGGACAGCTGTGAGGAAATTGCAAAATCCCTTGCTAAAAGGTTCCTGCCCTTTATATACTCCAAATCAATTTCAAATGATGTTTTTAGTGTTTTTCTGTCCATTTGGACTTTGTAGTTGCATACTTATCTGGGGGATCTGTGTTTATACTTCAGATCTATTTTCTTGAATATAATTAGGTGGCCTACACATTTTTCTTTTGCTTATACATAATATCTTCTGTTTGTAATCCTAAATATGTTTCATGTTGAGGGTAATATTACCACTGTGATGGTGTAACTATATCAAAGGGAAGTCAAAAGCAATGGTGTCTATGCTCGCCTAGGGGATTTAGAAGGGGAGTGACTCCCTTGTTCTGCTCTCCATGGGATTCGGGCCTCAGTGACAGAGTGCCTTAGGCAAGAGCCTCAATCATTGAGGCATATCCTCATAGGACATTTGTTTTTCACTTTGTGATCTCTAGAGAGGAAAATATTTAGATGCATTTTATGTTCATGTTATGAAAGGAAATAGTTTGTTGTGCAATAATTTTTCTTTTCCTCATAGTTTCTTTATTATCTTTAAATTAATGTCTTTGATGAAATGAAATGTTCAAAGTAAGTTTGCTACCTTGATTATTATATGAAATTTCTCTGTTCCCTTTCACTTTCTTTTTGTTTCTCTACGTAGTTTTTTTGATGTATTTTTTGACAATTAATGCAGGGTTCCTAAAGACATGAACAGCTTGCGTGCTGTGGAATGTATTTCTGGTGTTGACATGCGTAGTAAGCTTCTCAGAAGTGAAGTTGCCCATCAGATTCTTGTTGATTGTCTTGATAATAAGGTAGGCCACCCTATTTTTCAGTAAAACTGTAAAACTAGCTCTATATGAGAATTAGTTGGCTTTGTTATCTGACCATCCTCATTTTAATTCATTTTATGAACTAGACATTTCCCTCAATTTTCTTTTTTTTTTTAAAGAGCATTGTTCACATCTTATTACTCATTATGACCAGAGTAGCAAATTTGTTATTTTTTTCTTGCAACTAATCTAAGATCTCTCCTATTGTCTGTGTGATTGGTCAGTAGGTGTGCATATTTCTTGCAGTTTGAAAGTTTTTGTTAAGGTAGTGGAAGAGTTGTTTGTGCAAATCTGACCTATAATTGAACATATCATATTCTTCACTAGCATCCAATAAGGTCACATGATGTTAAATTCTTCCTTTATCTCTTTACCTTTATAGATAGACCATCATTTGCATGGAAATATTTCAACTTCCTTATAAATTTATTGGTGATATTGTTTGTCAATTTTAATTACCACCTTGGTATTAATGATTCTGCATATTCTGCATGGGAATACTTCAGACTCTCTTCTGCCTGTCTGAGTTTTTGTTGTTAAGTACCATTGACTTGTGCTTTTTATCTTTACAGGTGGCTGATGATGAAGAGATCTTGGGTTTTTTCATTGCAATTAATGTCAAAGGAAAAAGCTGCGATCTTTTCAAACTGTACATTTATTTGGTTTTGACGGAGAATTGGCTCTTGTCAAATTCAATGCTAGATGATAAACCAGTGATAGACGAAAAGTGGGGTGTCTTCCTCCGAAATTGTTCTTGTCAAATTACCAGTTCTGATCTGAGGTCTTATGCATCAAAGGTATGAGTTTTTCTTTCTCTTAATTATTTATTCTACATATGTCTCCCCTGGTCAGAATTGAGATATCTTTCATGCAGATTCGAAATAGAGCTTCATATCTCCTTCAAGGCTTGACTAACAGATGAACACCGAAGGTTTGTACTGAATATTCCAACAAGCTGAGGATTTTATTCCACATTGGTGCATGACACCGTATGATTGCTATGATATGCTTTACTTGCATGCTCTCATGATTTGGTAGTAGGTAACCCACACGCTTGAGTGCCTGGGAAACATCCGATGCTGTCCTAAACTTTTTAAGATAGTTGCTGGTTGAAATTGTTAAATGCTTGGTTGCGCTTATGTTGACAGCATAGAAGAGTATACTATTTAACCTGCACGAAATATTAGTGCTTGAAATGTTTATATATGATTTTGCAAAAATCAAGGCCCTTTCTTAAGCACTAACCTTTGTAGGCTCTAATCAAGGCCCTTTCTTGTATGGTGTTAATATTGATTAATATGACAAAACTACGGCTCCAAAAGTAACTTTAATCTTTGGCTGATTGAAGAGAATATGGTTTGCAACAGAGCACAATGGTGAAATCGATCTGAATTTGAACAACACTAAGTGTTGTGGTTTTTGTGTTGGTTAAATTTGAATTCAGCAAATTAATAATGAACATCACCTGACAAATGAGATATATTCAAATACAGTTATCCTTGATTAATCTGATGGATTGGAGTCTGTCTTGCTATTTTAAATTTGTGATTATCCATCTGTTGCTGAGCGAGCATCTTTTCTGATGCTGCACCACTTCTAGCGTGCATGAGGTTGTATGGAAATATCTCACTTCACTATGTTCACTGTCAAGTTTGGGTGTTGGAAAATGAGCAGATTTGTTTCATTTTAAAATTTCCTAACTTCTGACTGTGCAGATGTAATAGTCGCCACACAAAGTTTTCTCCCACTGTATATATGCTCTCTTATCAGTAACATTGGAGTTCAGAGTATGTTGTGCTGTAAGCTCAGATGGAATGCTGAGCCTGAGGACAGCTTTCTTTTGGGTCCAGAACCATTGAAATTCTAGTGAGAGAAGGTCATTAAATGAACGAATGGTAACTGCTGGAGGTGATCCAATGATAATGATAACACTTTCCAGCTAAATTTCTTAACGCTATTTGTCAAGCTATCACTCTATCGGTGTATATTGCGAAAAGGCATTCATGTCTCAGTTCTAGGAAGGATTGGAAGTGTACTATCTTATATATGTATTATCAAGAGGATTCATACGGTTGCCGAAATTATTCGTTGATGACTTCAAGTAGGATTATATAGGTCCAGGAAAAGCCTCTCACAAACTGACCATGCTTACAACCCGGCCACCAAGGAGCTTTATAGTTTTCCATGTTTTTCATGGTGAAAGTTTTGTTCAACTATCCAACTTGTGTGATCTCCATGTGCATGTCTTTGCAACTGCATGAATCCTTTGGTAATACATCCTTTGTGCCATTCTTCGTTTATTGAAGTGCACTTGATTTCCTTTGACATTGTCTAGTGGGGGAAAAATGAAAATATCTGTCAATGGGTTGAGAAAAATTAAGGTCAAGTAAAAAAGAAGAGTGTTAAGCTTTTAAAAGTTTTTGAAACACTGACATTTTAGGTTGAAGTAACCTCAACATTTTTCACCAGCAAACGGCTAGGATTAAGATCACAATTGGTTGACTTTACAAATTTTTTTCCCCTCTTCTACCACTCATGTTTGGCGAGACGATGTACATATATAAATTAATCGGCCATTATCATTTCAACTTTTAAGTAGTCTTGAAAGAAAAAGGAAAATTAGTCCTAATGATTATGTATGGAGTAGGATTTGCAATTTGTGTTGGTGAATTGTGTTTTTTTATCCAAATTTAATTGCATTTGTGTTCCAAAAATTTTAGGCATGACTTATTCATCATTTGTGTCTAAAAGTCTAAATATATAATCCAAAATGTTCACTAGATATGTTTTATGTTTAAATTAAATCCGTTTATTGATTAAAAAACTTTAATTGAAGTTTTGTAAAATTATTGAGTTTACACCAATCAAAAAAGAAAAAAAAAAAACAGAAAAACTTACTCTCAAATATAACGAATTACAGTGCATGTAAAATCCAATTAAATATAAGGGAGTAAATGGTTCATTAGCTACATCATATCATTGCATAAGATTGAGCATTGTCCTAATTTTCATTTTAATGTTGGAAAAAATACTAATGTTTTTTTTTTTTGTTATTTTAGTATTTCTATATCATTAAAGTTTAATGTGTTTATAAAAGGATACTTGGATTTAAGAAGTATGTACAAGTAATTTTGCATCTTAAGGAGAATTGAGTTTATATATATTGACAATTAAAATTCTTTACTTGATTTACTTGATTCATGGGCTTGAGATTAGGTCAATGGCTCGCAAAAGAAAAAGAAACTAGTCTTTGGAGGTGTAGGGATAATTCTGGCGTAGTTACTTTAATACTTTAGTAAGAAAAGGAAAGGGTATGAGAGATAGATAAGAGAGTAAGAGCATGGGATTGTAAAGAGGTGAAGAGAGAATATGTAGGTTACATAAGTTGTATTTATAGTTAAAGGTCTATAAATCTTATATTAATGGTGATTGATACGTTTGTCACATGGGAGATATACCTCGGGTCATTTCTTTATTTTTAAGAATGTGGGGGTAGTGGGTAGTTATATAATGATTGCCAAAATGTTCATGCCCCTTTTTATCTTAATTTGAACATATTGGTGGTTGTGTACCTTATTTCTCAAGTTGTTTGAGGTAGATTTGAGCTTTATGCACTAGAGCTCTTATTGGGGTATAAGTGTAGTTTATGTAAGTAGAATGTAGTTTACAAAAGAGGTTGGAACTAGGCCTAAGTGCTTAGACTAAGCTCTTAAGAGGTTGTGTTGGGCTTTTAGTAAAAATTTCCTAGCAACACTTGTCCCGTAACTCTTCGTACTATAACTCAGTAGGGAGAGTTAAGTCCATTATAGATGAGCTTTGGCCTCTTGTGTACATTCTTTGTCAATTAGGCATAAGAAATTCTAAGCTATGTGATGAAGACTTGTTGGATTCATCCACTTAGATGGAAGGAGTATTGTTATTTGAACTAAAGGCTCATTTCCTGAGCTACTCAATCATATACATTGTATCTAATCTCCTTAGTCATTTTCTCATCTATTTTGTAGGTGCCACTTGGATTATAGACTATTCAAGCAACTCATTGGGAGTGTTTAGCAAGTTTCCTAATAACTATCATTTGGAGTATCGCATGTTATGACTTGTGCCAAGTTCATAGGCATGCCATACATATTGTCAAAGACGAGACTAATTAAGGCCATTAGATCTTATATGTTACAATAATAAATGTTTAGGAATTCTTTCATTTATTTTCCAAATCTTGATATTTGAGCATGGTTTTAAATGCTTTCTTCTCACTTTCTCTCACTTTTTCGTCTCTACAACTCTCAAATTTCTAATCTTGTAAGATTTCTCTTAAATTTCCGAATTTTCTTCTCTTATCCTTCCCTTGCCTTACTTATTTATTCACTCAGTAGGTCATATAGGTAAAAATGTTATAAATTGCTTCCAACTTGTATGCTTTTCTTGAAGAACACCAAGAAGTAGTCTCTCCCTTAAGAGTGGTGGTAGTTATCCCATTACAACAGGTGTCTAGTATAGTGGAGGAAGAGGGTTCATGAGAGTTCCTTTTGGATCTTAGCGATGGTAAGGGAGAGTATGTTCATTGGCTTAAGAGCATTGATTGAATTCTAGTGGAAAGATACTTAGATGATGGAAAGGATCAACTTCAGAAGGAATATTTGTATTTCGAAATCCAATATGACTTGTCTTCGAATGGGATTGCCAACACATTAACTAATAAGTAATTCCATAAACTGTGTGACTATTTTAGGTGCATTCCTTGTAGCTAGAAAGTTGAAAGGCCTAAAATTCATGAGTGGTTGCTTTGTTATATGAAAGATAATTTGCACTTTTTGAAAAATACTCCTTTGCTTTCCCTTTTCTAGCTTTCAATTATCCTTTTTTTATTGCTACCATAAAATTTGCTAAAGCATGTTGATTTCGAACTCACATATACTGATGATTGGTATTGAAGTTGTATGTGAAAGACTTGGCGTTAGGGTTACCCCCCTTTGTTTAGGCTTTTTTTTTTTTTTCTTTTGCAATAAAATGCGGAGAAGGATGGTTTTATATTTGTTCTTGACATAGGAGAAAGATTTTTCTTGGGTTGGAGTTGTCAATTAACTGCAAGCAAAAGTGGTTAGTTGTTAGCTTGGTTAGGACTTAGAGTTCCTTACTGATTGGACTTAACCTTTAAGGAAGAGTGACGTTAAATTCTTGTTAGGGAATGACAAAGTGGCTATGAAGAAGAAGAAATATATAGGTGGTTTTTTTGGAATTTCAAGGTAATTGTTGACTAGTAGACGAGGAGAAAGGGGTAGAGGAAGAGAGTGGTGTACAGGGGGAGGTCAACATAAATGAGGTTATGATTGCCAATGGACAAGATGGTGTTGATATGTTTGTGAAATCTAATGAGTAAGAAGGTGGTACCGATACATTTGCAATGTTTAGAGAATAAGAAGGTATGTGTTTTAGATATTGCCATGCCAAAGGCAGGCTTGTTGTGAGGAGACATCATTTTTGACCACTTGGGGGGATGATTGCTCTTCCTTCCCCGTGCTTGGCATGACTTCCCATACATTGTAGATGATACCCTGCGTTAGGAGTAGATGAGGACAACTGTACTAAAGGGATTGTTCGAAGCTTACGGAGAGTTTGAAATGAAGGGTGGAATGTACGACAATAAGAAAAAACCCATGAATGAATCTAAGGATATGATGCACCAAGAGACTCACGAATTAACTTAATATGATGCATGAGTTAGTTTAATGAGGTCACTTGCTACCTAGTTTTGTTCAATGGTTAGGATAAGAGTTAGACAAGTAAGTAGAAATAGCTCACAAGTAGAAAGAAGATTCTATATATTCAATGATTTAAAGATTGTTGTGGCTAAAGAACATAGGGTCATTTATACTTAGAATACTAGGGCAAACTACTAAAAATGGAAAAGATAAAAAGGGGTATTGCCCTAAATACGTAATGTACAAGGAATGTTAAAAGGGTACAAAAGGTAAATAAGAAAATAGAAGCTTCATGTAGTAGTTTCCTTCACATGAGAGGCTTGGACACTTGGCTAGTAGATATTGGCGGGCTTCTGGTAGAAATAGACAAAAGAACATGGGTGGATTTTGAAGGTACTGAGCTAGTCTAAAAGCTATCTGGAGCTGTGTTAGCTTAGATGTGCTCTTGGAAGATCGAAACAGGTGTGGCTAAGTTAATGAATAAGTGAGTTAAATGGTCAATTTAGTACTCCTTAGGTTGGCATTCAGAGATCGATAGGCTTGGGAGAGCTCGGCTTGGAATTGGATGTAGGTTGGTAGATAGAAACAGCTCAGATTCTTTGAGTGTAGGTTAGGAAAAGAGAATGCGTCTTACTACACTCTCGAATCCTCGTGCTTGGGCTTAGGTTAGTGGTCCTATAGCTCGATCCTTATCACTTCCTATAAGATTGTGTTACTTCTTTGATTTCCAAGCTCACTTGTTTTCTCTTTTGCAAAAATGCCTCTAAAAAAACCTAATCTCCAAAGTTCTTTTTGCTAACTTGAAGTCAGGCCATGTTAGAAAAAAGAACGTTGGTTGTGAAACTAGTGGTAAGAGGTTTACTCCCACCAAAAAGAATATTGAAGAAATGCAAACTCAAGCTATGAAAGCTACAATCAAGTTAAAGAGAGGTAGGTTGAGCCATTAAGAGAGCAACCCAATGTGGAAGTCCTTGTGAGAAATTAGGCCAAAGATAAGGGGGTCGATAAGCCATCTAGAAAAGTTGATGGAGGTTGGGTTGGTATCAATGCTAGTGTTAGATCATCAATTCATAATAAGGGTATTGAGGTTCAACCAAGCATCCTTCAACCTTTGATTGGCAAGACGCTAGCCTTTGAGTAGCCCCGTATATGAGTTCTTTTTGAATTGGCCTATTGGAACCAATGACGTGGCTTTAGGGAAGGGTTAGGTTCTTGTATAGATATTAAAGGGCATTAAACTTCCTTTAGACTTTAAGGATTTTGATAGGAATGTTAAATTCTTATTGAACTTAAAGGAGTCGGCTGCAAAAAAACTTTATGACGTAAGTTTTATTTCTTCTCCTGTTGTTATACTACTAACTTTCTTCTTAAAATTTGTTCCCTTCGTCCATGCAGTTATCCCAACACATTATGAGGATCATCGATAGGCTTATTGATGAGAAGAAGGAGGTATGCATTCTAGCTCTATCCCTTTACATTAGCTTTGAAATTTTTTACGATTTGATTTAATTGTCTTTAAGGTGGCAAAGAAGCCAAAAATGACATGGAAAGGATGGAGATTGAATTTATTGCTTACATTAGATCATCGGATAGCACAAAAGAAAAATTGGAAAGTGAAATGGAGAGCTTGAAGAGTAAGTCAAAGGAGGAGCCTGAGGTTCGGAAGCAAAATGAGGTCAAGCTTCAAGATTACATTTAAAAGAATGATAATCTTGTCAACAAAGTAGAGGAATTCTTGAAATGGCAGGATGAGGCCGATAAAAAACATGTTGAAGAAATTCAATAGCCAAGATGATGAGTGTGAATTTAGATATGTTTATTGCTAAATATTTTATAGTGATTCTCCTTTGTCTTCTTGTAATTTTAATGGATTTTGGTACTTAATTGAATAATTTATTGATTTCAAGACTTCTAAGGGCTATTGAAGTGAAACAAGAGAATTTTGTTCAAGAATCGTTTAAGATTAAAGATGATTTTCATTTATTTGAAGAGGTAATTAAGCATGGTAGCTCACGAAGAAGAACATTACTTTAGATAAATGATTAGAGGAGATCATGCCTGAAGATCATGGTCGTACTCTTGGTCGTGATCTGTTTGTTCAACCATAAAAAAGAATTTCAAGAGTTTTAATTGTAAGGAGAATTATGATTGATGTTTACGCTCATGCTTCTAGGGCGTGATCATACTAGTCCACGAAAAGTTTCCCTATTTGCATCCTTTTGACTCGTCCCTATAAATAGGAGATAGAGAGAGAAAGCATTCATTCTTAGGGATTTGTTAGGATCTTCTTTGTATTACAATTAGTTTTAACTTTTTCTATAATTTTTATGAAAGATTGTTCTTTTATTATGGTTGTAGCATAGATCCTTGATATTTAGACTTGTAGATCCTAGATTTAACATGTAAACTAATTATTTTGTCAATTCCAATTCATTCCCTAATTTTTTTTAATTCAATCATATGTATTTAATTGAATAGGTTGTTATTTTTAGAGTTTCAATCTTAGTTATCCGATATTACGCATGATGTTTGTGAGATTGAGTGTGTAATTAGATTTTCCATGAGTGAAGAGAATCTTTGTAGTCTTAGTGATGAGTTATAGAATTTTTCCAAATGTTTGTATAAAATTTGTAAAGAGAATTCATGTTCTTAATGTGTCTTAACATGTTCTATTGTAAAAGCGATTAGGATATGATATAGTTAAGATTAAGAGTTAATAAGTGAAGTGATTCCTGTTGACCTATTAAAAGGAATTCTCCTGGTTAATAAGATTAGGGAAGGAATTGGATACTTTTAGTCATTACATGTTAATCCTTAGGTAAATCAATGTCTAGATATCAACATTGTTATTTTAGGGTTTCTTATCTTAATATTGTTACTTCTTTTTTTAATTTTTGCTGTATTTACCTTGTTTAATTAAGTTGCATTACACCTTAGAATTCAATAATTCTCTTGATTATATAATAGAGTTAGAGTAATTATTACCACGTACAGTCTCTAAGGGATTGATAACTTGTTACTATACTATAATTTGATAGGTGCACTTACCTTTGATCACAAGACTCTATCTGAAGAGTAGAAAGCTCAAATCTTCAACCTTAAGCAAAGGGCAGGCTAAGGCATAAGTTATGAGGAGGTCCTTAAAGAAGTTTTAGATAGTGAGGAGCATGAGAACATCTTAAGAGAAAAGATGCTAGACGAAATTAAGATGGCAACGCAGGAGATCCTGATTCATCATCTAAATTATGACTTGAGCTGTCTCAACTTTGTTAGGGAACTTGATGGCGGTGGCCAAGTGCAGTAGGGAGGGAAAGAAGACCAAGTTGTTACTGAAGTAAGTGATCTTGCCAGCAGTAGAGGATGAAGGCGAGGTTAGGGCATCAGTAAATGATCAAAATGTCGGTGCCCATCCTCCATTCGTGGAACCCCTCTTATCCCAGATCTTCCTAGTGAAGATAATTAACTTTTGTTTTATTTTGTTATGATTTTAAATCTCTTTTAAATCAGTATGGTAACTTGTTTTAATGTACATGGATTATGTATTTGATCTATCTTGCTATTTACTATTGACTTGTTGAGCTTGTTCTTTTATTCGATTGTATTAGGATAAGTTTAAACTTAGATCATGATAGATTGGAATTGGTCAAACTATATGTTGGTCAACTTGGACCCCTAAGTTCTTGAGGCTAGATTAGAGAAGCTCAAATCCTTTGGGCTTAGCATATAAACTTGTTGTTCATATTTATTTTAGGACTTAGAGGATGTCTAATTTATCCCCCTTTTGATTAGGGCTAAATTATATTCAATCATCGTCTGATGTTGTTCTTTTACTCGTAAGCTTTGAAGCTTAGGATTGTTCATACAAGTGTTAGCTATTTGTTAGCTTTTCATACTAGCATAGGTAGAGGTGAATCCTTGACCCAATTTAGTTAGGAGTTTTACATAATATTACTTAGATGAAATAATCAAACACAAACATCTCATGATTGCACAAATTTAATTACTTCATTGATTGTGTGAAGTTATTAAACATCAAATATAACTAAACACATGGAACAAATTAGAACCAACAAGACATGTGTTGGACTACATCGTACTAACAGTTCATAACACCATATAACAAACTTAAAAGGAGATTAGTCATACTAAAATAAACTTAAATAGAACCAATCATACATTTACTCGAAGTGTAGCCTTAAATTGTCAACATTCCATGCACGTAGTATAATCTGACCATCAAGCTTTTCCAGCCTTTGAGCTTTTCCATTGCCTATCACCTCCTGAACTCTCACAAGATCTTCTCAATTTTGAGTTAGTCTCCCTTGGCTCTCTTTTTGCCTAATGCTTCAAGCTTCCTACATACTGGATTTATTGGTAGAAATACTTTAGTCTCGAAAGTTAACTTAAATGGAGTCTCTTTTATTGTAGTCGTGTGAGTGGCTCGATACCCCCATAGTATATCGGGCAACTTATGTGCCCATTTACTTCTAGTTCGATTCACCCTCTTTCTAAGGCTATGTAAGATAACTTTGTTTACCGCTTCTACTTGTCCATTAGTTTGGGGGTGCACGAGTGAAGTATAGCATAGTTTGATGTGATTTCTTTCATAAAATTCTCTAAATTGCTCATTGTCAAACTATCGACTATTATCTGTGATCAAAGCATATGGGACACCAAATCTTGTGAGAATCGAGTTTACAACAAAGGCCTTTATGCTCGTCTTAGTGATTGATGCCACCGATTTAGCTGCCATCCACTTTGTGAAGTAGTCAATTGCTACGATGATGTATTGGCATTGTTTGGTCGTTTTAGGAAATTAACCTAGGATATCTAAACCTTACTAAGCAAATGGTTAGTGACTTGTAAGGGGAATTGAGATATGTGCTCTGGGCTTGCTTAATTGGTGCATTCCTTTAGCAACGGTCACATATGTAAACCAACTTTCTTGCATCCTGCTTCATGCTTGGCTAGAAATATCTAAACTCAAGTGCCTTAATATATAATGCTCTTGCCTTTATGTGATTGCTACAATCCTTTGAGTGTAGCTTGGACAAGACATGATTTGCTTCACTAGGTCGGAGGCATCTTCATAGGGTATACTCAATCCCCTTTTATGCAACATCCCATTAATGATTGTGAAAGTTGTTGCTTGGTGCATCAGCATCCAAGCTTCCTTTTTGTCTTTAAGCAACCTCCCATACTTTAAGTAAGCTAAAATGGGATCAATCCATCTTAGCTCTAGCTCTATTGTTTGCACTTCTAGACATTCTGCAACTTAGACATCAATACTTTTTTAAGGCAAGTACTCAATGAATATTCTCTCATTTCATTTGGGTAAACCAACAAACACTAATTTCGATAATTGGTTTGCAACATAGTTTTTCAACCAAAAAATTTTCATATTGTCTCATTAGTCGAAGTTGGATCTTAACTCATGCATAATCTATAATTATTTTTCCATGTTTTCATCCTTAGCCATACTCTCACCCTTCACTTGCTATACAACAAATTAGGAATCTTAAAGACCTCTAGTCTCTTTGCTTTGACCGTGATTGGCATTAGGCAAGTGTACCTGGTCAAGTTATAGTAGGATTGCATTAAGAACTTAGATCCCGCTATTAGGTTGGTTTCCCTCGATTACCCTAATTCGGAGAAATTTAATACCTAATCTCTTAACATACTCAATTCCTTACTTATTTGTTCAATTGTAAGACTTGTGCGTCTCTACAACAAACTTATACATCAATTAGCAACTTGGGTAAATACTAATTGACAACAATAAGATCTATGTAATTAGATTATCAAAGAACAAAACCATAGACCAAATAATAAGTTGTTGCTAGAAAAACTAGGTTTCAATAACAATTTACCGAGAATATTCAAAAGAACAACATGATTGAAAGAAAAGAAGAAGTAAATTGAGAAACACCCACTACGATTTTAGCCTACAATTCTTCCAAAGAGGGCTCTATTTGAAAACCTAAGTTTAGGAGTCTATTTATAGAGAGTGTGATAAATATGTAAAGTTGTTAAAATGCACGTGTTTAGACCAATTTTGCTAAGAATTTTGGAAAAAGGATCAAAATTTAGCCTCAAATTGTTTGTACTTGGTTACAAGTATCTGTCTAAAGAGCAGTTGGAACTCATTTTAGTTAATTTTCCTTCTTGACAGCAAGCATAGTTACAATTGCAGTAGGCTTAAGAGCTCATTTAAAAGAAAAGGAAGGCAGCAAACAGCAACACTAGGGTGTTAAACAGATTTATTTTGAGAGCTGGTACTAAGATGACGAGTTGATCTAAATCACATAGAGCAAACCAACAGCCAATTCACATATCATGTGGAAGTGCGAATTTCATCTGCTTACTTAACATACGTCAGATAAGAGCAACTCTTAATTGCATTATGGAAGAGCAAATATTATGGCAGAAAAGGACTCCAATTTTAAATCCAAACAGCTGAGTTCAAGCTCCTCACAACAGCCAAGCTACTGTCCATTTATGCAACAGTTAGCAATTAGAGCTCCATTTGATGATAAATAAGCCATGCGCATTCAAGCTCCACGAAGAATAGAGTTACACCAAACCAACTGATCCATTCATATAAGATCCAAAATGAGACAAGAGCCAAGCTGATGCAGAGCTCCTTGAACTGAAGACAAGCTGCAATTGAATAAGAACAGCCGCTTCTGATCCGAATTGTTTAGCACCAGCGTTGAACTAAAGAGAAACTCATGAGCTGCAATTTCTGAAGTGAGCAGCTCCATGAATTTAACAGGGCATCCATAGCAGTTATGGCACTTCAATTCTCAAATGCAGCGATGGTTGAACTTACAAACACAAGTGATGATCCGAGCTCCAACATTGCACAACAGATTTGCGCATCCAATATCACAACAGCGGCTTCTTTTCATTCGCAAGCAGCAGTTTATTTAGTTTATTTAATTTTTTTAACATCACCTTACTATTTTCCTTTTGGTTTATTTAACAGCAGCTCATCCAAGTGCAATTACTAGTTTGAGAGCTCTAACTGTAGTAGCTGAAACTACATGCCGAGCTGCAACGAGATATAGCAGCCAATTCACGCTTCAGCTTGTAGCCCTCACACTCCAATTTTCGTCCACAGTAGTTGACAACAGTTGCAGGCTCCATGCAATAGGACATGGATAGCAGTCCTTTATCGAACAGCAGCCCGTGCACCAAGTCCCCCACGTCAATGTAGGCCACGGCATTCAGCTGAACTTCATCCGAGCTCTTGCACAAAGCACTTATAAGACGGCAGCATGTGACAGCAACTTATCGAGCACTCCAATACACCACAGTAAACACCAGCAGCTGATTAAGTCAAATCCAAGCATACGCAGCCCTGACCAGCAACAATTGACGCTTAAATGGTGCTCCAAAACAGCAGCAATTCACTCAATTTTCTGCAGCGACTAATACCCAACTTGTCTCCATGCACCACTTCATGCCGAGACCGACTCAAGTTTCCCTTGCCAACCGAAAATAGCAGCAGAACAGAGCTACACAAACAGCGGTTTCGGCGTGCCAAACTGTAGAGTTGAGCACCTAAGGGCGCTCTCCAACCTTCATCTGATCATTCCTTGACTGTAGCGGACAGCTGTGATCCACTGCACGAACAACCAAGAATTCAGCAGCTCACTTCTTCTCAAATGACTAGGCCGAGAAGCTCTCCAAACAGCTGCAGCAACTCCACCGATCAGCAGTAGCCTGTACAGAAGAACATCAACACGTCAGCGACAGCACACCAAACCGAGGGCTCCAACTCGTTCCACGTAGCAACTTTATGTAGCAGCTGCACCAAAGTACAACAGCAACTTGTAAAACTGAGCAGTCGATTAAGTTTACAATTCATTTCAAATTTGTTCTAGAAGAAAAAGAGGACCAAGCTGACATGGGATCGCCGAATAGCATTTGAAGTGCCAGGTTGAAAATGAAATAAATCGGTGATATGGAAAGTGGACATAGGAGATCATGTGGGCTTAATTTATATCATTAGAGTGTGTGTGAATTTGGAAGGACAGCTGCTATTTTGGGGAAATGGACACATATCTGAATGGATGAGCAAAGACAGCCCACCTATCAAATTTTTTTTAAGGCCTACACCCATGACAACAGTAGAAGTCACAGCTACACTTAGTGATGTGTCTCTGAGGTCGGACATATGGAGAGGCACCACAACAAAGTGATCCAAAAGAAATATAAGGAAAACTAGTAAAGTTCGGGCAGTTACCAAATGAATATGACTCATCACTCAATTCTATTCTATCTATAATTCGTTAGATATGACTCATCGGTTTAAACTGAATGGTTACTTATTATTGCTTTTTACTAAAAAGAATAGATAAGAGTTAAAAGATAATGAAAACACTAAGATTGGCCAAAGAAAACCTGAATAATTTATCTATTGATGAATGATTGTTTGTATATAAATAAGTGGGGGTTTATATATTTATCTACTAAGATTGCTTTATATATATGAAAAGAAAAAAGGATATTCGTACAATTAAGTTATATAAAGCATACTAAAAGAAATAAAAGAGATAAAGAATATTCAGTACAGAAAAGTAAGAATCATTATAAAATATTGTGTTAGAAGACATGTGTTACTTGGTGGTTAGATAGTAGCAATGTGATACAAAGTAGGTGAAAACAAAGTGTTTGTAATCAAGGGCTGACCTGATCAAGATCAGGTTGGGAGCCAATTGATCTTATAAAGAAGTAAGTTGAATTGGAGTGAGATGTCTGTGGTCAGTTCGGGAGCTCGGCTTGACTAATCTTGGGTTGTCTTTTGGAATAAAGCATTGCTACTAGGTATGAGCAAATCTAACATACGTAAGGATCTGATAGCCAGGTTGGTAGGAGATCGGTTCGGAATAGGAATCCTTATCTCAGATATGGCTTTAAGTTAGTATTCTTTGAATAAGTCATTAGAGTCCTCTAACTCGGCTGTAAACTCCGTAAATTTAGCTTTTAGGTAACGAATCGATTTAAATATTATAAGTAATTACTTTAACTCAATGGAGTTGATAAATTTAAAACTAATTAAAATTTTAAACTCAAATATAATACGAAGGATAAAAACCCTAAAATTTTGCTCGAAACTTAAATAAAAACCTTAAATCGTATATAAAAACCCTAAATCTTATGTACGCGTAAATACTTAAAATCGAACTCATACTTAATAAAAACCTTAAAACTATAACTTTAAGTTTATAGAATAGATAAATATAATTTAATAGTAATAAAACCTTAGTTGATTATAATTATCAACTAATACGCGTAATTGTGTATAAATTTTAGTGAACATGTTGAAATAACCTGTAAATATTATAAATGTAATGGGTATTAATTAAATTAATAATTTTTTTATAAAATCTCAAAATTATTTTATAAATATTAAATATATAATTTTCATATTGGGAAAAATTAAATATTTTTAATTTAATTTAATTTTTTCTCCTTTTTCCTTTCTTTTTCTTTTCCCTTTTTCTTTCATCTATTTTTTTTCATGCTCTACGTTGGTTTCGCCTTTTTTTTCTATAACTACCTATGTGCTTTTATATTGCTTCCAGGTGTTTTACTACAAGGACACAAATGATTATATTGTCCTATCTTCATTAAACTTCTTCCTTGGATCTTCTTTCTCTTTTCTTTTTCTTGTTTTATACTCATAAAGTGTACTTGTGGTTTGTGTTATGTCTGGAGAAAAGCAAAGTTTACAAACTAAACACCATCTTATACTTTTCAAATCAATAAAGGGACAAAACACACGATCAAGAAATTTCCACTTCCATTTTTCTCCAAACCATAAGCATCCTTTACCAAATTTGTTTAGGAAAATTTTAAGAAGGCAAACCAAGAAGAAGAAAAGAAGCTCCATTCTATTCAAAGCATTAAGGAAAAATAATATGTATTTTATATATTTATTTTTACTAATTATCTTGTTTATTTTGTACCCACATATATTTTAGAAATTATATGTAACCTTGATATTTCCTTGTATATGTATGTTTATATATGTATATATGGATGTTTAAAGTATAATTATATGTGTAGTATAAAAGTTTAGATATATATATGTATGTAATCACTTGTATATTTAAGTACGTGTAATTTTCATTTCATGTTATATGTATGTATTATGTATTTCTTTATTTATGTACTTATTTATATGTATGTAGGTGTGGATGTATATATATTATACTTAATACTTTATTATACGGTATATATATGTATGTACAAATAATAATATATATAGTATGTATTTTCTTACTCATGTATTTATATACATAAGTATGCGTAGGTATATATATATTTATTATCTAATATTTTATTATATAATATATGTATGTATACACATATAGCATAAATACATGTACTAGATATTTCCTTATTTATATACATACTAAATATTTTCTTTATTTATATTACATATATCTATATACAAAAGTATGCTGAATATGTACATGTATATTTATACTTAGTATTTTGATTATATGATATATGTATGTATGCGTATAATAGATATTTATATATGTATATACTTGGTATTTTCATTTTATAAAAATTTTTTTGTATGTATATGTGTATATATATATATATATATATATANATTATAATAAATAATTAATTTAGAAAATTTAGTAAAATATAGTAATAAATATTAATATACGTATATATATGTATATACCGTAAAATACAAAATAATAGGAAAATATAGGAAAAAGTACAAAGGGACATGTGGTACTTCCATATGTTACCATATCACCACTTAAGTATAAATTAAGTAATTTTCGTAATTAATAATAATAATAAAATAATTAGTTAATTAGAAAAGTATTAAAGTAAAAAAAATTGAATTAATAAATCTTAAACCTCAAAAATAAGTTAAAATGGGTAATTATAGTAAAATAGACCTAAAATAATAAAATTATAAAATTATATGACTCAAATAATTATTAAATCATAATTATACTAAAAAAAATTAAAATGATTTTAAGTCAAAACGATGAAATTTATAATATTTTTATATTACAATCAAAATTGTGGGTTACAATGTCTAAAATAGATCTTGCTACGAGAAAGTATGCTTGAAAACGATCAAAATGAACTATAAGTTCATAAAAGTTATATGCGATTGAAAATTTAAGATAATCTGAGTGAGAGATTTAAGTCAAATTATATTTATACCATTCTTGAGGTACAGTGGAAAACTAGACAAATAATGATAAATATTTAGTTAATTGGGGAATTTAGTTTTCAGAATACTTATAAGCTTTTTTATCTTTTAGGTAATCGATTATCGAGCCCTAAAATTCTTAAAGGTTGGGAAAGTGAGCATTAATCTAGGTGAGGAAGTAATTATGATTTGCTATTTGCTTGTTTGTTGTTTGTATGCTGCTTATTGGTTGATACTGATTGTTTGGTTGAATGACTGATTGCTTTGTGTGCTATTATTCATGTGCTCACTTTCTTAAACTGGTAAACATACTTATTTGATTGAAATAACTAGTTATATCTGTCGCATATCTATGATCTAATTGGTATATTGATGGACAGTGTTAACTTTGTAAATTTTTGAGAAAAGTATTTTTGTGAGGGCTCATAGTGCTTGCGAATGATATTTCTATTGTTAAGGTAAAGTTAGCATAGTATCTTTAATTGATTATGGGAGGACTTGCATATTTGTGCCCTTAAGGCCTTAGATATTGGTTGATAGGGAGATGGACTCGCTTTGTGTGCTCGAAGGGCCTTTGATATGTTTGGTGGATGGCCCTAGTTGACGTCCACCTATATTGATTATTGATTATTGGATTAGGGTAATAGTTGAGTAACGTCTGGTGGGATGCTGCCCCTAGGCAGTCTCATGCGGTTAAGATGAGATGCTTTGTGCGGGTAAGTACGAGGGAAAAATCGACATATAGACGATGTTAATCTACACCGTTTATAGTTCCGGACTCCTACGAATGTGTTGCTTGCATTCATTGTGTTTGCATTCGTTCGTATGTAGATAACTTGCACGTGTGCTAATAATATTTGATAACTCACTTGACGATAGTGGTGAGGAATGAACTCACTGAGCCATGGTTTACTCATTCCCCTATAGTTTCTTTTATAGGTTTCTTGTAAGCAAGGATTGGGAGAATCTTGAGAGCAGAGTACAAACTGGAGATAGGTTTAGTAATGTTAGGGTTGATTGAAAAGTGTAAGCAGTACAGAAATAATTTACGTAGAGTATATTCATATGATAAAATTATTTAGTATTTCTCATAAATTAGTAAGTTGTTTTACCTTATCTTAGCACTTGGTAGAGGATACCGATTCTCTACGATTCTAATGGACTGTGGCCTATTGGTTATCTATAACCATAGTCACTATATTTTATAGTAAGTTAACTAATTAAAATCGAAAACCTTAGTGACTAATTATTTAGAGTTTTGCAATCTTTGACTTGTAAGACGGTTTTTGTATTATGAGTGCACATGTAATATGAAAATTTTATACAATCCTACTAAGCCCTCCTTAAGATCATGACATTGGTTGAGTACGATTGGTCCAAGAAGCTAATTCCTATCGCTCAGAGGAGAGGGATTACATGTGCATCATAATTGCTAGACACAAAAGAAGATAAAGGAGTTGATATATATTAGGTAGTTATGTACATCATTGGGGGCTCAATAATTCTTGTTAATCTAATTTAATTTTGAGCCTATGCATAAAAAATAGTGTTACATGGTTTTTGCTCCTTTTAAAGGGGAGCTTATGGAAAGAGAATAACAGGGTATAGACAACAGAGAATAGGGTTTTAGATGGGGAGATAACAGAGAAGAGAAGGATATAGTAGCCTAGGTTTTTTTTTTTTAGAAAACAATAGTTTTTAGAGAGCATAGAACGGTAGCTGGAGTTTCTTATTTTACTAGTATAGTAAAGAATATAAATTTTATGTTTGTTTATTTTATTAATTTCAATATGTTTTGTTTAATTTCAGGACACTAATTCCTTTTGTTCTAGTTCACTAGAGGATTTTCCGGGTACCCAAATATCTCAAAATATGTCGATTTTGTAACAGATTTTGGATTTGAATATTCCAATTAAGGTGTTTTTCTTTTCTTATTGTTTCAATTGTTATATATGTTGATCCATTTGGGTATTGCAATGTGATATTGTGCTTAATTTATTTTGGGTTTTACATTGATGGATTCGATGAATTGATGTATTTTATGATTTTTTTTGATATTGTTATTGAGTAATTGGGTATTTTGCTATTGTGTTCATCATCTAGTTATTTAGTATTTGGCTATCACTTTTTAGCTAGATAGAGTTATAGGATATTTGAGAGAGTTCCGATAATTCATGATGAATATAGCTTGAATTTTTGAAAAGGCTCATAATAGAGATATGCAGGTTTTAATTAAATTCATGAACTTATGCACTTAATACAGTTGGAAATATGGTTTGGGTCATTGGAACATGCTTGGTTCATATTTCTAGCTAGAGTAGTGATTTTGATGTGAGCGGATTACTATTTACCTGATACTTATAAATAAATCACCTTGATAGGTAGATTTATGTTATAATTAGAATTTCATTGCTCCAAGAGGTAGGCGAGTTCTACTAAGTTTAGTTAAATCCTGTTTAGTCAATTTCAATTATTGATTCTATACATCACATTGATTCAAATAAGAATAGATTTACAAATCTTAATTTGATCCCTTTTTACCTCTTAGACTCAGGACCCTCATAGTGTAGCTAGGACATTCGGTTTAATATTCACCCTATTATTTAGTTTTCACTCACTTTTAGTTTAATTATCAATAACTTAGCTTAGGGAAAAACTTAATTGATTTAGATCTTAGTACCTAACTCCTTATAGAATATAACCTTGACTCACTGTTTATACTACTTCCATGACCCGATACACATGTTGGTTCATATGTACACACTTTTTGCGAGTTAGAGTGGTGTTAAGTTTACAAAGAGAACTTAGTGAAAATAGAAGATTCACTCGTCATAGGATGTCTACGGGCTAGGTACATGGTCATAAAGTGTAGGTGTGTACTTGCACTTTGTGTTAAAATTTGAAAATTGATGAAATTGCAAGACGAAGGGACCACGGCCATAGTTCTTATTAGGTCTCCTTCTTCGCTCAATTCTTGTCTACTTCAATTTGTGATCAATGCTTGTGCTTCAAAATGCTCTGAAAATTGATAAAAATACTCAAAAGCTCATAAAAGGCTCTCGAAGTCCCTAGAAATGAAAATTAAACCAATTATGCTAAAAATATCATAAAATCGACTAAATTAACATTCAAAATAACACGAAATAAGTATATAAAATGTGTGCTAAATTCTCATTATTAAATACTCCCACACTTAAGCTTTTGCTTGTTCTCAAGCTAAACAATCAAAGTAAAAATATCTTAAGAATATTTGATTGTAAATACTTTTCGAAATAGTACACCTTTAAAATAGATTAGCAAAAATATTTTTGAATCAGCCTTCTTCCTTAATTTCACAATGCATTTAAAACACTTGAATAATAACAAATTGAGAACCATTGAAGATTAATCTAACTAACTCAGAGTTAGCTACAACTCTTAAGTAGAAACTAAACTAGAGATTAAAGCAAACATAAATTAATCAAGAAAAAGTTATATAGATTTCCTCATTGTAGTTCAATAAGAGAGAGATTTTCTTTAATTATTTTTGCATTGATAGTTAGATTGTATGCATATTATATTAATTCATCCTTTGATTATCCCTTTATTTCTTTCAATTTCATTGAGAGGTTCGTTAATTCAAATTGATTTTCTTATTGAGGCTTTAATAGCATTGCGAAAGTACCTTGCTCTTCCAATGGACTAAGGTCGATTCTAACTAATTTAGCCCTTTTTTAATTATTTTTACAGCTGCTAGTAGAAAGTACGTTACTCTTCTGAGGGACCAAGATGGACCCTTAACAACTTTATTTAATTTTACTTTTGCGATTGATAGTGGGAAAGAGTCTTGCTCTTTTGAGGAACTAAGATCGATCCTTACCATCCTCAGCAATTATTTTATCAATCCAATTCAATTATTCAATTTTTACCTCCAATTACTTTGAGTCTTTCAAGCAACTTTCAAAGGAAAAATCTTCTTTGTTCATCCAATCTAATTTTTTTTTTTTGAAAAAGGATAGATAACTATCCTCTAGAATCAAGCCTAGAAATCAAAATAACTAGTTCTTAACTCGTTCATAACTATCTTAATCTCAAGTTTAAGTCTAAGCTTAAGTAATAAGGAACCCTGAATCATAAAGATTTAATCAATCAAATTCATCAAAGTATTCTAAATTTATAAAGAATGTGGGCTAATTTGAAAATAAAATTTATGCTTGCTTGATATATATATACATGGGTGCAAATTTCTAAATTTTTTAAAGAAAAATTTTCAAAAGCTTAAGTGTGTATATAAGAACATTAATGATGGTGATTCAAAATACACAATTTTTTCCTAACTTTAAAACTCACATTTGTGCATAAAGTTAGCAAAAGCTTGTAAATTTGCATTAAATTAGAGTTTATCCACAAAATGAACCATTGTGTGTAAAATTTTTGAAAATGCATGAAAAAGGATTAATTCTAAATGAATTTGATTAATTTTGTATCCTATGTATAGGTGCATGGGGGCTACTATGGTCTCGGTAGCCTCCATTGTTTGATCAGGGAGGCCAAAATGAAGGGCGCTAGTAAATTTGGTCTACTGATTGATCGGTAGCCTTGTTATCTACCGATTGGTATGCCCTTAAGCATTAGGGATACATCAACTTCTTAGCCAATTGATCGATGGAGAGGATAGCTTAACGAACAAAAAATGTAAGGGTGGATTGAATCATGCCAATTGATTAGTATTATTTGCATCGATCGATTAGTAGAAGGAATTAAGGTTGGAGTCTTTCGACTAAAACCCTAATTCTCCTTAAACGTCGTATTTCATAAAACATGAAGGTGAACCAGTCTTGATACTTGTGTATTAATCGATTGATAAATCTTCACATTGATAGATCGGTAACCTAAAATTATATATACTTGCATTTATAACTAGAAACGTGAGCGTCAATTAGGTTTTTAGTATTGCTTCATCTAGATTTGTGAGCTCATTGTTTGTTTTCATATTTTATTGACTTATTTATGATATCTGGTGAATGTTTATATGATTTTAATGCACATTCAAGTTTGTTTAATGAGCATTTACTACTTTTTTTTTCATTTAATCTCTTATTCATTTGTTTCCACTTTGTTTACTTGTTCTCTAATGGAGTTTGTTGCTATTTCTTCATCTTATATGGCTGTTTTTGTTGATATTATGAGTAGCTAAGTAATTTTTAGTGGGTTTGTGATAATGTCGATGTTGTAGATGGTGTAACATTGTAGTTATGATATGGGTTTGTGTATTTAAATGGTATTTTGATGATTGGTATTTCATTTGACTCTTTGAGGTGCTTGTTATTGAAATTTTTAATGGGTTTTTCTTGTGGTTATGAGACTGAGAGGAGATTAGTCTTAGGAAGTGCCTTTCAGAGTTAATGGGTTTGCATAATTATGAGATTGAGAGGAGATTAATTGTATAGTTATAATAGGTTCTTACAACTTTGAGATCGAGAGGAGATTAGTTGTTCTCCATTGAATTCACATTACATTATACGGTTTTAGTGGATTAAGATCGGTTATGAGAGCAAGAGGAGATTGACCTTCTAATCTTTAGGACTACAATACTTAATTTGTGATAGGAATTAAGTATTTAGCTAATTGTGTAAGGAAATGAGATCGAGAGGACATTTTCAGCTGCATAATTGAGTGAGGTGCCTTGCTCAAGATCGAGCTCAAGTAAATTTCATCAAAACCCAATTAAAAGCCATCTCTAATATTTTAACAACATACCCTCACTACCACTTTGAAAGGATGTCACAAGCTCATGTCTTTATTGATTGTAATAGTTATTGCTTTTTACTCTCATTTATATTTCATTTGCAATTCTTAATTCTCTAATTCAACTTACCTAGATTAGGGCAGCAGGTTAGGATTTGGTACTTAACCGAATCCCTTTTCCTTGAGGAATTCGACTTGGTGAGTACTCACTAATGTTATTACTACAGACGATCTAGCACACTAGTCTGTTAAGATGACAAGATTTTTAAAATCTCCATTTATAAAAATTGTGTCTTGAAATCTATCTTTTTTATTAACGTCTCGTATCATCAGGGAAAAGGCAATTGAGTTAATATAAGATAAATCGAGGACTCTAAGACTAAGTGATGTGTCTCTAGGTCAAGTCGGTCCTCGGCCAATAAGTTACTAATGAATATTTTCCTGAGACTAGGGTCGGATCTTGGTTGGTTTGAGAGCTCAGCTTTGGACAGTTATTGAGGTTGGTATGCTTGAATGTTCTCAAGATTATAGTACGACTGCTTAACAGGTAGGCATACTTGCTCGGAGGGTTGGTATGTCTATTCGGTAGCTCTGGAGACAATATTAGTGCATAAGAGAGCTTGGTAATTAGGTCGACAGTAGAGTGAATCATGGAGGTTGGGATAGGAATTCTTATCCTGGATGGGGCTGTAAGCTATTATTTTCCTTATGAGTCTTTAGAGTCCTCTAGCTCGGTCGCGCATGATTGGTTTGGAGAGTTGATTCCTATCACTAGACCTTAGTGTAGTTGTAGTATAGTTTGTAACTTAGTTCAATTTTCATTTATTTCGAGTAGTTTAGTTATTAAAGTTTTGATTTTCATCTATTTTCTTGTTCAATTAAGTTGATTTTGCTAGTTTGTTGTTGATTTAAGTTGAATTAAGGATAAAGTTTGAAACTTTACTGTAAAATCTATTAAATAGTGATGAATTTGTCCTTAGCCAATTGTATTGAGTTAGGAAGAATGCTAGACATATTATTTATGCTACTTGCAGGTTGTAGTTTTGGTGTCTTTGTTCGATTTGTAATGAGTAGAATTAAGGATTAATGACTTGTATACAAAGAGAAGTGAGAGAATTAGTAGAAGAATTTGACCCTAAAATAGATTGAACATTTCACCATATAATTAGGGGAATTAGGGAAAGAAGGAGAGAGGAATTGTGAGAAATGGAAAATCAACAAGGACCCCTTAATAGAGGTGATGGAAATGGGAAAAAAAATAATAGACACGAAGGAAATGGAAATAGGAATAGTAATATTTAAGTCTTATGGGCAAATTGTGTCCTAAATTTGAATGAAGTCGCATTACCTATTACTTGACCAACTATTCAAGCAAACAATTTTGAACTTAAACTTGCTTTGATTTAGATGGTGCAACTCAATCAATTTAGTGGAACATCATCTGAGGACCCCTACGAACATCTTCAAAATTTTTTGCAATTTTATGCTACAATAAAAACCAATGGGGTGTCTGACGATGCAATCTGCTTGAGGTTATTTCCATTTTCATTTAGGGATAAGGCTAGAAGTTGGTTGAACTACTAATTACCCAAGTTTATTGTTACATGGGATGACCCACTCCTAAAATTTCTATCTTATTTCTTCTCGCCAAGTAAGACAATGAAAATGAGGCACGATATCACCATGTTGAGACAATTTGAGGGGAAGTCATCATTTGAAAGTTGGGAAAGGTTTAAGGAGCTATTAATCATGGTTTACTCATCTGGAGCATTGTGAATACTTTCTATAATGGTCTTAGGAGTCAATTGAGGATGATAGTTGATGTTGACATTGGGGGGAGCATAATGAACAAAAGTGCTAATTTGAATAAATGGCTTCACATGCTCATGGTTTGCATTCTGAGGGAGTTCAACCTAGGAGGGTAGTAAGTGTAAGCGAAGAGGAGGAGCTAAGTTGACTAAGAGCACAAGTCACATCTCTTACCACTTAGCTTACTTAGATTGAAAGAACTAAACAAACTAGTACCCCTAGTAGAAGCAAGCAACCTTATGAGTACTACTGTATATGTAGTAGAGTAGGGCACTTAAGTACAAATTATTAAGTTGGAAACCCTTTTGCCCCATCAAGAGATAGCATGCATTGGGCAATCTCAATCAGGGACAAAGAAATTATAACCCTTACTCAAACACCTATAACTTAGGCTAGAGAGACCATCTTAACTTATCATGGGAAGGTAACCTACGAGAAGGATTTAATAGAGGTTTTCAAGGACATAGGATATAAGTTGGCCAACACCATTCTCAACCTCCACCTCCACCTACATAAGGTCCAAAGGAAGAATCCTTAGAGAAATTATTGAGGAATTTTATTCAAAAATGTAATTTGAGAATGAATGCCCAAGAGACTACCTTGCAAGAGATGTATACATGGATGATTCAGTATTACATAAACATGAAGAAGCACTAGTACTCGACATAGTGAAATATGATGATTACCTTTAGGCGCTATGAATCAAGGACTAGGCCCTTCAATAAAATCTTAGGACAATTACCTAGCAATACCAAGCAAAACTAGAAAGATCAGGTTGGAACATCCAGTGGAAGTGGTAAAGATGTTAGTGTAGGAGAGCAAGAGTTGTGTTTTAGTGGAAAACAAGTGTTTGAAGGTAAGTATTTGATGCTGGAAGACCTTATTGAGGAGTAAGTTGAACCTAGTGATAAGGAAATGTTTACACCATCAGATGAGGAGTTAGTATTTGAGCTTGAAGGGGATCTTGATGATGAATTGGATGAAAATTTTGAGGAGAAGGAAATTAAAGAAGAAGCACCTAGTGATACCGATGTGTACAATTTAGAGATGAGTAGAATGAGGGAAATAAGTGAGGAAGAGGATCCCAGTGAAGAGGAAATGGAAGAAGATCCTAGCGAATGTAATGACATAGGAATTGATGAATCTAAGTAGAAGAATCCTGAGAAGTTTGAATCTGAAAAGGAAGGTGAAGTAAGTTTAGAAGAGAAACCAAATGTTGATGAGTTTAAGATTGGGGATATGATACCTAAGGAGAAGGATGCTAGTGGTTTCTAGTTTGCTCATATATAAGAGGATCCACGTAGATTCATTGTACCATGTACCATACTAGATAAGTTTTTCCCAAGAGTACTTTTGGATATTGGAGCATCAGATAATTACATGTTAAGGAAAACCATGCAAGAATTAGGACCAGAGAATTTTATGAAGAAAAGCCTATATTATATTAGAACCATTAATAGAGGTGAGACCGCATCTTTAGGAGAATTCCATTTCATACCCAATAGTGTTGGACCATGTGATTTCCCAGTTGATTTCATTGTAATGGATACAGAAGATGAAGATCAACCTTTAGTTTTTGGAAAATCGTTTTGGCTACCTCGAGAGCAATAATGGATATGAAAGAGAGGATGATTATTCTAGAGAGTGGAGAAAGGAGAGTGATGCCCGAAGCTAAGGAATGACTTTAGTAGTTAAAGGAAGAAGAATGTAGGCAAAATTAAGAAAAAGAGTTTGAGAAAGGTGGTCGTATGAGGAAGAGGAGGATTCATGAGAAAGGAGAGTCAAGCATAAGCTGGGAAGTTCAAAGACTTATGCCCCAGAGGAAGTATGAAGACTTACCATGAATTAGCAACAAAAAGTTAGGTTGAAGGCTTAAAAACATGTGTTTGGCGGGAAGCAACTCGACCTACTATCTTTTCTTTTCTTTCTATTTAAGTTTATGTCCAAGTCTTTTCAAATTCCAAAGTTTTTTTTTTAGTTATGTCTCTTTCATGTTAATGGGCAAAGGTAAATAAATAAAGAAAGTGTTGAATCCACCAATCTATAGAAACCGTCAACAAATCCAGAAGGGAAATTGAAAATTCAGATCACATTAAGGAACTGGGGGAGTCCTGTTTTTAAGTTCCTCTTCTACTTCCCATTGCATATGCATTAAATTATGAGATATATATATCTGAATTAAAGTTAGGGGTAGGAAAGTTAGACGAAAATATCGAAGATGTGTGATTTCGAATGAGTTTTAATGACTTGATTAGATGCATGATAAGTAATCCTTTTTGTGCACCTATAAAATAGTTTCTTTTTGGAAAAGTTGGATCCATTTTCCTTTATGCTTTATGCCTCAATTTTTGAATATGTTATCATCAATAAAGTTTGCATGAAGAAAGTAGGAGGAAGTGATTAGGGCCTTATTTTGAAAGAAGTCTCTTGTGAATAAGTCATGAGCATTTCTCAAAACTTTGTAATCAATTCATGGCATCTTTGCTTTGTCTAGTTGTGCCAAATTTAAGCGTAGTTTAGAGGTTTGGAGTTGGGGAAATGTTTTGATTGGGTGTTAGCTCTTAGTGTTTTCAAAAGTTGACCTGTATATATACATCATTCTTTTGAGGAATTGAGTGGTTTATTAATGTTATGCAAGTCGGAGTGAGTACTAGATTTTACCTAGACGTTCCTTGATCAATGCACAATGGATGCCTAAAAAGAAAAGAAAAGAAGAATTGAAAAAGGAAAAATGATGGAAATTGAATGAAAGTCATTAAATATCAAAAGTGTGACCTTATCACAAAAGAAAATGTAGTTGAGAAAAGAAAGAAAGAAAGTGATAGAAAATAGGTAAAGGAAGAAAAAAAAGTTGAAAAATCCAAAAAGACAATAACAGGCAAAGTATGAAAGTTATTCTAAAAGTCGAGGAGGCAAAAAAAGATATGATTTTATTGTCACTCTCTATTTGCATGGCATTAGCATACTTACGAAACTGATAAGGGAGAAATATATATACGGGTTGACCAATTAAATGCCGATACCTCTTGCTTAGTTTGAAATGTTAGACTTGACTTCAAATTTTATAAGCTAAACCTAAAGGGGAAGTTAAATTTTTTAGGCATTGATTCTTAAATTAATTACACAAACGTTGATTTGGAGCATTTGATTTAGCATCAGTGGAACAATTTTGACATCACTTTTAAGGATTTTTGCATCATATCGAGTATATGCAAACTTCGAGCTTTCAATAATATAGCATACTCTTGATTATATGCGAGTATTAGGTCTTATCATTTTCTAAAAAATTTGATATTTTCTCACTTGCTTGAGGACATGTAAGGTTCTAAAGTTGGGGGGGGGGGGGGGGGGGGGGGCGGTCATGATTCAAAATATATAATTTTTTCCTAACTTTAAAACCCCATATTTGTGCATAAATTTAGCAAAAACTTGTAAATTTGCATGAAAATAAGTTTAAGCCCAAAATGGACCAACTTGTGTAAAATTTCTACAAATGCATGAAAAAGGATTAATTCTAAATGAATTTAATTAATTTTGTATTCTATGTGCAAGTGCATGGGAGTTATCGTAGTCTTAGTAGTTGTTGCTATTCGATTAAGGATGCCAAAATGGAGGGCCTTAGCAAATTTGGCCTGGCTACCGACTGATCGGTATGCCTTGAAGCATCAGGAATACAACAATAGGAGATCAATCGATGGAGATGGTGGTTTAACCAACATTAAGTGTAGGGGTGGATTCACTCATGTTGATCGATCGATACTATTTGCACCCAGTGCAGATATTGGTAGACCTTCACACTAATCGATCAGTAGCATAAAATTATATATACTCACATTTGCAGCTAGAAATGCGAGTTGCAATTAGGTTCTTAGTATTGCTTAGTCTAGATTTGTGAGTTCATTGTCTATTTTCATGTTTTATTGACTTGTTTATGATATTTGATGAACATTTATATGATTTTGATGCACATTTAAGTTTGTTTAAAGAGCGTTTGCTTCTTTCTCTTTATTTAATATCTTGTTCATTTGTTTCCATATTGTTTACTTATTTTCTAATGGAGTTTTGTTGTTATTTCTTCATCTCATATGGCTATTTTTGTTGATACTATGAGTAGCTAAGTAGTTTTTAATGAGTTTGTGATAATGTGGATGTTGTAGATGGTGCAACCTTGAAGTTATGATATGGGTATGTGTATTTAAATGGGATTTTGATGATTGGTATTTCATTTGATTCTTTGAGGTGCTTGTTATTGAAATTTTTAACGAGTTTTCCTTGTGATTATGAGATTGAGAGGAGATTAATCCTAGGTAGGAGGAAGGTGAATTGGTTTCTTTTTAAAGTTTTAAGATAAGAAGATTTTTTCTAATAAATAAAATGCTTGATTACTTAAGCAAGTAGCTTGAGAGTATGTAGAATCAAGATGAAATAAAATGCACAAAAGTAAAAGAGTAGGGATAGAAAATTAGGCAAACGAATAATAATACTTTAGCTTCGCGCCTACTGCACTCTTTTAGCTTTATCACTAGAGACCTGGTTCACCTTACCGGAGTCATTTTACTATCCACTTTTTCACAAAACACAACTTTGAGAGATGTACAACTACAAAGTTCTCTGCTTTGACTCATTTAGCCTCATCTTAGGCTAACACTTAGATCTATAGAGTTTATACAATTCTTTCTCAAATACATACAATAAAATCACAAAGAATTACAATGAAATAATGAGGAAATAATACAATGAATCCTTGACAAATAAGAACTAAAGCAAAGATGCATAGATGAGCTTTTGATTGATCTTGTTGTATAGGAGGGTATCTTGAAAAATTCATTGTAGCACTTATGATTGTTCTCCTTTTTTTTTTTTTTGATGTAATTTATCTTCGAATCAACAAGGCTTTATATACTGCTGCTTCCAATGGCTAGGAGCTTGAAGTATGGAAGGTCACTAAAAAATTATCTTTCTCCTTTTTATTTTTAGGCTTTTTGAAGGCATGTAATAAACTTGCTTTGATTTTCTTTTGAAATGATTTGTTTAACCTTCTATATGTGTTTAAAAAAAGAACAAAAAAAAAAAAAAACTTCCCATAAGGTTATATGTTGTGAGCTGGATCTTTCAAAAATGAATTATCCTCTCCTTTTTCAAAATCTTTGACCGTACCATAAGGAATGTAATCTTTCCTTATCTTTAATCTTCATAAAAGGAAGGCTTTGTGATAGGTCTTGTGGAATTGTTTGATTGTGATCCTTCTTTATTTCTTATTCATAGGTGCATTGACATATTCCTTTAATCTTGATAAAATCTAAATCAAATCCAACGAAACAAAATATGTAAAAGATCGGTTTTTAATTAATTTTAGTCTTCATGGATTTGTATGCTTCTTTTGTGGAATGTATTAAACATATTTCCTAAATATGTTCAGTGGATGGAGTTGGGTCTTCTTATCATCATGAAAAGTTTTGGATTTATTCTGTAAGACAATTTCGTATATATGTTCCTGTTTCTTGTAACTACAACTTCTAATGCATCTTCTAACTAACATTTTAATAGACATCAGAATTTGAAAGTAATTTTGAATTGTCCTCTTTTTGAAATATAAAAATATATACACATACACATGTATTCCTTTTTGTTATCATCAAAACACATGAAGAGAACTTAACATTAGGAAGTACCCTTGACAGTTAATGGGTTTGCATAATTATGAGATTGGGGGGAGATTAATTGTGTAATTTCCTAATTAAGTCATTGAGTTGGTGGAGTATTGATAATTGGTTCTTATAACTTTAAGACTGAGAGGAGATTAGGTGTTCCCTATTGAATTCACATTACATTATGCATTGTTAGTAGATTAGGATAGGTTATGAGACTGAGAGGAAATTGACCCCTTATTCTCCAAGACTAGAATACTTAATTTGTGACAAGAATTAAGTATTTTAGCTGATTGTGTAGGGAAATGAGATCGAGAGGAGATTTTTTGCTACATAGTTGAGTAAGGTGCCTTACCCAAGATCAAACTTAAGTGAATTCCATCAAAACCTAATTAAAAGCCATCTCTAATATCTTAATGGCATACCCTCACTACTACTTTGGAAGCATGTCACAAGCTTACATCTTTATTGATTGTATTAGTTGTTGCCTTTTACTCTCTTTTAGCATTTCATTTACAATTCTTAATTCTCTAATTCAAATCACCTAGATTAGAGCACCAAGTTAGGATCTGGTACTTAATTAAATCCCTTTTCCCTGAGGAATTAAACTTGGTGAATACTTACTAGTGTTATTACTGTAGATGATTTGGCACATTGGTTGGTTAAGGTGACACGATTTTGAAATCTCCATTTATAAAATTTGTCTCTTGAAATATATCATTTTTATTAGTGTCTTGTGTCATCTAGTCAATTAACATACATAATCTAACCTTTAAATGCCCTGACACTTAAGTTATACGTTGTCCTCAATGTATATAATCTAATACAAATCAAAATTCAAGTGGGAGAAAAATAAAAATAACAAAGGAAAAGAAATTGGGACTTCCCCAGTATTTAGCATTGATCTTGAAAAAGTTGAAGTCAGAAGCTTAGTTTCATCAATCAATTATGCGCTTGAAGTTTTCTTTGCATTAAAAACAAAGTAACTAGAAAAGAAAGAGAATAAGTTAACTGGATAAAATAAACCAAATAAATCTTCTAATAATTTAAGTACCAAATTGCTAGTGTCCAGTAGAGCTTACATATCATAGAAAGTGAAAACATTTTTCTAAATGATACAATCGGTAATAAGTTAAAAGTACAGTAATCTAAAATAAAAATCAAATAGTCTTTTAGAAATATGATACAAAAGAAAAGTCACTCCTCATCCTCATCTTGATCTTCCTCGTCAATCTCATACTCTTCACCTGACTCTTCGTTTGTGTCAGGGTTTAGCATAGTTGGTGGACATGGCAGTTGAATCTGTAGATGTGCCATGATCGAAACTTGCCTTTTCAGAGCATGATCCATCTTGTGTGTTAAAACCCTCTACTTCTTTAGTATTGTTCCCATAAATTTCTTGGTTACTCTAATTATTGAACAAGATGAGCCATGTCGCTGCTGTGATGATGAGGAAGTAGCCTCATTAGTTGGCTCAAGGAGATCATTAGGTGCTAAAGGCAATTACATTGCCTTGATAGAGTCGTAAGTCAATGAGATAGGAGGATTCGGTATTTATGTGTGAGGAGTATTTCAAATGTTGAGAAAATTTGTCACTAGGCGAGTAACGAAAGGACCTGCAAAAATATACTTTGAATGCCCACTTGTAACGTGGTTCCTTAAGAACTAGGCCATCCTAATAGCTAAGTTGATTGGTCATCTATTAGTGATGCTATATAGATACAATATATCCCTTTCATTCGTGACACCTTAGCTATTTCCTCTATAAGTAAATCCCTTGGTTAACATATATTGGATCAATCTTATTGTAGAATAAGTTAAATTGGAGGCTTTTGACCTCCCTGGGTCATAAACCCCCATATTTCCTATAGTCAAGTTACTTCATACAAAGGATTCAGGAACCCCTGGGGTAGTTTATAAGGTAACTCCATGTATGCTCGCATCATGACATAATCGACATATAATCCCATATGAATTGCTAGATCATTTATTGATATGTTACTTCATTACTGAAGCACCTAAGATAGATAGTATTTTGCTTACTTTGGAGAGATGGTCAATGCTTAGCTTGAAGATATTGAACACTTCCAAGGTTAGCTCTTTATATACTGGCTCATATTAGTAGCCGGTCCCATCCTCTAAACTCGACAAGTTGTTTGATTGTAGCTTCATAGTTAGCTTGGGCTAGTGCCTCCTAATTTAGATATGTAGTTTGGTAGAACTCCTTTGACAAGCTAGAGTATTTCTGCTGTTGCCACGGGTGGCGAAATTGCAGGAGCGGACGCATAGGGAGTGGGCCTAAGTTTTTACATGTTGTGTGCTTTTCTTTAGGTATTTTTCTATAGTAAAAAGATAAAGCAATTCAATTTTGATAAAAAACACAATTCATGTTATATAAACACAACTAATTTAAGAGTCCAATGAACTCAAATGTCATTCCAATTCTATTGCTAGTTTACCTAATCTAAGCAATATGGCCAAAGATTGAATTAATAAAGAGATCGTATAGTATAATGCTAATTTGGCTAAGTTATGGATTAATGCAATTATAGAATTATTTTAAGATTAAGTCCTATTTTCATGTATAGTCTCTATTGACACAAGCATTAACATCTAGCATATACAAATTTTTGAAACTTTGTTCAATATAAAAAATTCTTGAAATAGTGACACATTGTATATTGAAATCCTAATTTCTCAAGATATGGATTAATGAAATTGATAGGCTAATGAGACACTAATTTTCAATCTTTAATTAAACCTATAATTTCATAATCTCCAATGGCTATGAACATTAGCAGTCAAGATATAATTGATTCAAAACTTGTTTTTCATAATTCAATTATATAATTATTAATAAATTTTCTAATCTTAACATGAATTTAGGACATGTGTTAAAACAAATCCATATCAACAATTCTAAGAATTCGTGGATTTTTCTAATTACACAAGAATTTCAATCTTAACAAGTTTTGAAATTTCAAGATGAATTGTGTATATCACATTACAAGAGTGATATCAACATCAATTTCTAGCACTTTCCTTTACTTTCTATCACTTTCTTTCATTTTGTGCATAGAAAGCATCGGATAAGTGCACCAGGTCAAGTTACTAGCAATTAACCCCAAAAAGTCCAATTGTCTAACTTAACAATAAAATGATAATTGTAATTATGGGAAAGATAAATAAAAGATAATAATTGAAGTGAGAATAATGAAATAAATAAAAACCAATAAACTAACTAAACTAATGAAAACTAAAACTAATAACCAATCATAAATTAATTATAGGAAATAACTCATAATCCTTAGAAAATTGTTATTATCTGTCATCTAATACTATGCAACCATTTAATCTCAATTATTCTTTAGATCATAGAGATTTCTAATTTTATTCTTATGGAATTTAGATTTTGAATTGGCCGGACTCGCATCTCTAGCATCTTCCTAATCCTGAAACTCTCTTTATCCGAATTGCTTTTGAATAGAGCGTCGCGGTCAATTAAGAACTTAGATCCTACTATTAAGTTGGCCATCCTTGGTTACCCTAATATGGAGAAATCCAATACCTAATCTCGTAGCATACTCAATTCTTTCTAATTATACTTGTCCATTCAACTATAGGACTTGTGCATCTCTATGGCAAACTCATACATCAATTAGCAACATGGGTAAATACTAATTGATAATGATAAGATTTATGTAATTAGATCATTAAAGAACAAAATCATGGATAGAATAATAAGTTGTTACAAGAAGAACTAGATTTCAATAACAATTTACTAAGAATATTCAAAAGAATAAAATGATTGAAAGAAAAGAAGAAGTAAATTGAGAAACCCTCGCTACATTCTAGCCTACAATTCTTCCACAGAGGGCTCTGTTTGAAAACCTAAACCTAAGAGTCTATATATAGGGAGTGGGGTTAGGTTTACAAAGAGAACTTAACAAAAATAGAAGATTCGCTTGTCATAGGATGTCTACAGTCTAGGTATACGGTTGTGGAGTGTGGGTGTGCACTTGCACTTCATGCAGAATTTTGAAAATTGATGAAATTGCAAGGTGAAGGGGCTACAGGTGGAGACTACAACCGTAGTCCTTATTGGGCCTTGTTGTTCACTTCAATTAGTGATCAATGTTTGTGCTTCAAAATATTTAAAAAATTGTTAAAAATACTCGAAAGCTCATAAAAGGCTCTTGAAGTCCTTGAAAATGAAAATTAAACCAATGAAGCTCAAAATATCATAAAATTGACTAGATTACATTCAAAATAACACAAAATAAGTATATAAAATGTGTGCTAAATCCTCGTTATTAGACCTCTTTTGCTAACTTCATCCTTACCACTATAGCCGTATATCCAGACTCATTATTACTCGCTAGGAAACCAAATTTTAAAGTGCATACTAATTCTTACTCCTAAGGACCCCCTCAACACCAAACTAGGAGCACTTTCTTCATTTTTAGATGAGCCATCAATATTTAGTGTACAAGTCAACTGTTCATGTTGCATAGGAACACTCTTACTCCTTGTAAATTGAACAACAAAGTTAGCTAGAGTCTAAGCTTTGTATGCTTTGTGGAGTCGATATTGCACGTTGAAGGCAATCAGCTCTATAATGCATTTAACCATCGAACTTGAACAAATTAGGTTTCTATAGTGCTTGTCTCAAAGGTTGATTCATTTAAACAATTACCTAATGAGTTTCAAAATAAGGTTAAAGCTTCTGTGCTATAATCACCACTGCTAAAACAAACTTTTTTAACTTGGTATAGCACAACTCTTAGCCTTGTAATAAATGATTTACATAGTGAACATGTCGGTGCGCTCTCCCTTCAACTTAGACCAATATAGAAGACGGTACATGGTTGCTAACAGACAGGTATAAATACAAAACTTCACTAATCATAGGCTTGGATAGCACAGGTAGAGTCATAAGGTATTTTTTCAACTCTTGTAATGCCTCCTAGCATTCCTTAACACTTGGAATAATTCTGACCATCTGTCTGCACTCTTTGAAACAAATAAGCTTAGAGCTGTAATTCGCCTAGTCAATCCTTACACCTCTTTCATACTTATCGGTGACTATATGGCCATCATGGCCTAGATTTCCTTAGGGTTCGCTTCTATACCTCTTTGTGTGATCATGAAGCCTAAAAATTTCCTTAAGGACGCCTTAAATGCACACTTCTATGGATTTGACTTCATGTCATGATGCCTTAAAGTTTCAAATGTCTCCTTTAAATCTACAAGATGGTCATTATGAGACTTACTTTTCACGATTCTATCATTTTCATTCACTTCATTATTTCTACCAATTTAGGGTCTAAACATTTAGGTTACCATTACGAATCTTTAGTATGCTACTCTTACATTCTTCAAATGAAATAGCATTACCTTATACTAGTACGTTCTACAATTCATGATAAAAGAGGTGTGAACTCGATCAGCTTTATGTATCTTAATTTGATTGTAATTAGAGAATGCAATCATAAAGCTTAACAGGGCATGACCAGATGTGGAATCCATAAGCTAGTCAATTTGCGACAGAGGAAAGCAATCCTTTGAACAACTTTATTTAGATTGGTGAAGTTTGTGCACATTCACTACTTTCCATTTGTGATTGGCTAGCCAGGTTAGATAAGGCTCCTCCTTAATGAAATCTACCTTCAAGAGCTTTTAGACCTCCTCTTTAATTGCTGCTTGTCTCTTAAGGGAAAAATGCTGCTTCTTTAGTTGTACTACCTTGCATTACGATCTATCTTCAATTGGTGAGTGATGACCTCTTCTGGATTCTCGACCTATTACTAAGAAAACATGCAAAGATGACCTTATTAGCTTAAAGGAAACTCACTATTGTTTCCTTTTAGTTAGGTGGTGAACTTGCTTTATCTTCGTTGTGTATTTGAGGTCATCACCAAGTTAAATAGCTATGGTTTCCTTAGTTGGCTCTCATTTAATTGTTGGACTTTATTCTAAGCTTGGCTTAATGTTATAAACTTGATCCCTTTGTAGTGCTCTTAAGTAGAGTGGCCTAACGATTAGTAGTCTCCTCGATACACCGCAATTCTTCTCGGGGTTGGAAACTTTGCCTTCAAGTAGGCCTTTAAAAGAACCATCTGAAAGATGTTTATGGGAGGTCATCCCATAATTGCATTGTAAGGAGAGGGACAATCCATAATAACAAAATCTACATGTCTTTCAGTAACATTTTCTCCATCACCAAGTTGTAGGGGGAGTATGACAACTCCTTATGCTTGAAAAGATTGGTTATTAAACCCATATAAATTATACTTGTGAGACCTCATCTTATAGTTTAACTTTCGAAGCATTTGGTTGAATGTGTGCTTGAAGATTATATTAGTAGAATAGCCTGCATCGACCATAATCTTCCTTACATCAAACTCAGCTACTCTTGCACTAATAATTAGTACGACTGTCATGAGGAAACCGAATTCCTTGCAAGTCATTATAAAAAAAAAAATACACTTATTATATCATCAACTTCCATCTTCTTACCTTGGACACTTTAAACATGGTCCCTAAAGGTTTGGTTGAGCTTAAGGTGTATAACATATTCCTATCTTGAGGTCCCCTAACAATAATGTTAACAACACCATCACAAGCTTGGTTGTTATTATTGTTGTTGTTGTTGTTGTCGATTGCATTATCTAAGCTTTCATCATTCTCAGTAGGTTGGTTATGATTGAATCTCCTCATCTGGTAAATTGCTTTATCATGTCATTTGGATTTTTTATAAACTTCTTTAAATACCCTCTTTGAATTGCATCTTCTATTGCATTCCTCAATTGGATATATTCATTAGTATTATGACCTCTATCATGATGAAAATCATAGTACTTGTTCAAAATTTTCCTTACTGGGTTCCTTCACTTTCTGTCTAACCAAGCTAAAAAGCCTTGATTACTTACCTCCATAAGGATGTTCAGCATAGGTTGATTTAATATGAGTTGCATAGGAAGGGATTGGACACTTCGAATCTCTAATGTTACTCTTTTCAGGTTAGTTTCTCCTCTCAACTCTTCTACCTAATCGGTCCCTTATAGAACCCCTCTTTCCAGTGGGCCTCTTGTCAAACTTTTCCATCTCCAAATCCTTATGTGCTTGTAGATGTTCCTCTTGTCGAATAAAATTTTCCCCTCTCTAATGGAACTTGTTGAAAGAGGTTGAGGGATGCTTCGCAATGGACTTAAAACAAGTCGGGATTTTCCTTAAGTCCTCTAAAAATTGCATGTAGAGAAATGATCTTATCACAATTTGGTATTTCAATCATCAATTGATTGAAATGGTATCCATAGTCCCTAATAATTTAAGTAGGCTTTTATTGAATGGAGGTGAATAGTGAAGAATTTTTGGTTGGTGGCTTGCTAGCAAGGTTGTCAAACTTGCGATTTTATCTAGAATCATTAGAGGGTAGATAAAATCGAAACGTGAAATCTAAATGTAGAAATGGAAGTTTCTATAACCTTTGTAAAATAGTTTTAAAAAACTGTAGATATACTTATAGTAATTATTCAAACTTGAAATATATGATGGAAATAAAGAAAGAGGAAATTAAGTTCTTTTTTTATAAAAATTCTCAATAATATAAAATTAAGATATATAGATATAGGACAAACAAAGTAGAAGCTAAACTTTTTCCATTATTTTTTTTTGAAAAAAGTAATGGATTAAAGAGTACTAAACATTTTAATTCATTTTAAATTATTGATGGTATAAATTAAAGTATATAGTTTTCTTATAATATTTGCCATTGGAGTTAAAACTTGGATGAAAGCTATGGACATAAAATAAGGAATTAAGAGATAGAGAAAGAGGAAAAAAAAAAAATTAAAATAGGATAGGAAAAATGATGTAATGCCCTAATAGTTGATGGCTTGTAAAAGCATAGTTCTATTTTTTCATTTTTTAGCCTATTCAACCAACTACGTAAAATCAGTAAACTCCATAAAAAATGTAAGTTTCTATTGAGTTCACATATAAAGTCAGTTAAAAATATAAGTTTTTATACCAAAATGATTTTATACATGAATCAACTTAGAAGAGCTTCCTAAATTTGTAAACTTGTAAAATTGCATAGGTAGAATCGCAATTTTGACAAAACCTAAAAATATTTTCGAAACTCATCAACAAGTTAATCGAAAGATGATATTGACTCTGGTTGAAGTGTATTAAACCTATTGCTCACGGATTTTCTAAGGGTCGAATGGAAAACCTTACATGTGATTGCATTACTAAGTCCACATAGCTCTATAAGAGTTCAGATGATTGTCTAGATCTTTTTTGCCATCATATGAGTTAAACTATTGTAATTTGACACCTAAAGGCCTAACTTCCTCTACAATTTCCCTAGTAAAGGGACTTTCTCTCTTAGACTTCTTCTCCGATTCTTTGGTTGAATCCTTGTCAATTGACAATTTTTGAACATATTCCTCTAGATCTTGCAAAATCATTTTTGAAACAAACTTCTTTTGGGAACGTGCTGTGACATGATCTGACTTTTCTTGATTACTGGAAGCAAGAGCATGGTCATGAGCTGAAGCTAGCAACAATGTTTGCTGTAGATCGTTCAATTTGCTTCTAAAAACTCTAGGTAGTACACATTCAACAGGAACACGAGTAGTTCATGCTTCTTGATGACTTTGGCCTTTTAGTGGAACTCGCACATGATGGCATCCATCATCCCTTGAAGGATGTAATGAATCATCACTTGCATCATCTAAAGGTAGCATCAGGGAGGATGTGGAATCACACTCTTCTTACTTCCTTTTAAATCAACATTCTATGTTGAAACCCCTTTGTATTGCCTTTCTAACTTGGCGCACAACTCTTCCAACTGAGTAATGCGCATAAGTTCATCTTGTTGGGGTTGTTGTTATTGAGGGGGTTTATTTGGCTTTGGATGAGTAGACAGTTGTAGTTATAGTTGTTATTTACCCCAAGTCGAATGAGGGATGCTACTCTCCCTATAGTATCTTCCTTATATTTATTCTTGTTCACTATGTTAGGTTTCAAAAAAAGATGGCGTCAAAAACTTAATCCACTTAAACTATATATATAAAATTAAATCGCAAATACTCCAACAAGTATACTAGGTTGGAATCAAGTAATAAACAGTGAGTAAAGTTGTCGATCTCTTGAGGACAAAGAAATTACTAATCTTATGATAGTTTTTATCAATATTTAGGTAATCAAAATTAAATTATGAATTAACTAATCTAATAATTACCCTAAAACCGTCAAAAAGAAAATTACGATAAAATATTTAAAACTATGCAATCAATTGAGAATATAGGAAAAACAAAATCTACCCTAATTGTGTAAATCAAATTGTCATCATGTTATACAGATTAATAGTTATACGGTCATTCAAGTGAAATTATTATATCTTAAAACTTAAGGATTTAAACCTCTAATTAATCAGTCAACTTCTATATCTCCAATTAATAGTGGACTCTAAATTATAATCATACACCTGTCGATGCTATGATCGTCTAATATCCTAAATCAATTATCCCTAATGTCTTAACTAATAATTAACTCAAAACATTGCATTAGTCCTTGGATATTCTAATTAATCCAATTAACGCCTCTCCTGCATTAACTAATTAGTTTAATCAAGAATTTCTAACAAACCCTATATCAACTCCTGTATTAATTGTGTTTCTAACAATCATAACCAATTAGAGAATTATAATTGAAATCATAGAATTTACAATCATGAATCATCCATATATCTATTAACCGTATAACATGAATACAATTATCATCTTAGCTATCTAGGGTTTCATCAATTCCCACAAATAAAACTTAGCCAGCTATGGAAATTAAAACAAAAGCATAGATAATAATTGAATTTGCAAAGAATTCCATGATTGAAAGTAAGGATAAATCACAGAATTGCATAAATATAAATAGAATAAAGATCACCAATTCTATAATTATGATGAATAAGCTTCAATTGTACTCCCAAGATGATTACTACAGCCAAAGCGAAGTCTTCTCAATGATCCACGAATTTCAAAAGAAAAACTCTTCAAAAATAACTTCTAACTACTTCTAAGATGCTTTAAGTAAAAAGAAGATGAAAAGGTCCCTAAAATATCAATAACATGGCTATTTATAGAGAAAACTAGCGTTGTCTATCGAATGGTTCTTTTTTCATCGAAGGTCGGTAGTGTAGACTGATAGGTTGCTAGTACTGAATGTAAGCCAGCCTAAGGCCAGCTGCCTTCAATTCCAAAGTGCCTTAACTTGATTTAGGCTTTATTCGGTTGTGTAAAACTTCTCTAAATTGATTATATTTTCACTCTGAATCCTTTAAGACCTCAAATGACCAAATGAAAATACTTAAGTATCATTTCTTAATGAATCCTATAAAATCAATAATAATTCAACCAAATTCGCACACTAAAATATGAGTAAAATATGCCTTTATCAACTATTGACACTCAAAATTCTTCACTTGATTTGTGAGCTTAAGATTAGGTTTATCACTTGTAAAAGAAAAAGAAATTAGGCTTTAAGGATGCTAGAGAAACTCTATTATAGCTACTTCGATGCCTAGGTAAGAAAAGGAAAGGATATGTAAGGTTAATAAAGAGAGTAAGAGTGTAGGAGTGTAAACAGGCTAAGAGAGAATGCTGTAGGTTACCAAGTTGTATTTCTAGTCAAAGGTCTTCAACTTTCTTACTGACGATAGTTGACATGTTTGTCACATGGGAAATATGCCTCTTAAACATTTTCCTATTCTTAGGAACGTGAGGGTAGTAGGTAGTTACTTATATAGTAACTGCTGAACTGTTCATACCCCTTTTGTCTAAATTTGAACATGCTAGTAGTCGATGGCTTGGCTTGACCAATGTTGATAGAAGGTCGTAACCCTTATTTCTTAAGCTAGTTGAGGTGGCTACAAACTTTTTGCACTCGAGCTCTTATCAAGGTATAAGTATAGTTTATGTGAGTAGAACATAGTTTATGGAAAAAGGTTGAAACTGGGCCTAAGAGTGCAGATTGAGCCCTTTAGAGGCCGTATTAGGCCTTTTGTAAAAATTCCTTATCAACAATTTACATTTATTATATGTTTAAATAATTTAACAATGAAGTTTTATGAATTTGTACAATCTTAAGGTATGAACTTATTAAGAGAAATAGATGTAAAATTGTGTAAAAATAAATAAACGTTCTAGTATGGATATTGCAAATCAAAATAGAATTCATATTATTGATAGAGCATTCTCATTAAGATGGTCAGCAAGTTATCAACCTGTTTCTAGTAACTATAGTCTTATTTAGTCATTTCGGTAGCTTATGATTTACTAATAGTAATAAGTCGGCATCGAAATTGCCAATTTGTCTTTAGAGCTTTACCAGCTTAAACTAACCTCATTAACTTAGATTTATAAGCTCGAATCATTAAGGCCCAGTCTACGAAGTTCAAATATTCAAATTTAGGATAGAGATACGAACAGCTTGACGATAATCCTTGGGAATAACTACTCAACTACCCCTTGTCTCCATACTTAAAACATGCTCTAATTTACACTACACCACATGTCTAAGGCAGTTAAACTCTTGCTTTAATGTAGTTATCAACTAACTTTATATATATGTAAGGACAAACAATAGTAAGACTCTCTAATTACTCCTATGCCTTACTTTCTTTCTTTAACACTCAAACACTCAATTCAAGTTTACTGACTTATGCATTGGATTAGCAATGCCAATTAGTCCCGAATCCTTTGAAATATCCCAAAACCAAATGTGTGTTGTTTTATAGGCTTAAACACTTACTTGAAGTTCACCAACACCACATATATTTTATCAAAGAGAAAATCATTAGTCAAACTCATAAATGGGTCTTAGAACGAATTCAAACACATTTTTAATTGTGTTTAAACAAATTTAACCCCTTATTAATTGTGTGATATCTAAATCGCCTTTCCTTGTGAAAGTAATGAATCGGGAAAATATTACTTGTTTTTGGGGGTAAGTTGGTTATCTTTCCTAAGGTTGGCTATATTGGTAACTTTTTTTCTTTTTAAGGCCATTTCATATTAATAATGAGATGGATTTTGATGAAAAAAGTGACCTTCCAATTGAAATTAAAATCTTTTTGATGATTTTTGTTATTTTGTATAGTAAAGATGTTTAAGTTAATCTGCTGATTTGTATATATAAAGGGCAAATAATTTTTTTTTTCCTTTTTTAAACTATCTTTCTTAACAAAAAGTGTTCAAAAGTATTTTGTGAAGCATTGTAGGTAAACCACAATTGCATTGAGCATTTTCATTTTGGCATTCGCTTAGTTGATAAATATACAAAAAGCATGTGTCCTCTTTATCTATTCAATGGGTGCTTTGTTAACTCCAGTGTAATCTAATTACATGATTACTGGTCTCGTAACGAAATGCATTGGGCTCAATTCCCTCCTCCCTAAAGTTGTAACATGATAGCGGTTGCAAAAAAAAAAGAAAAAAGAAAAAAAAAGAAAAGAAAAAGGAAAGATTACAAAAGTAGTTGTTAAATTTTAAAAATACACACCTATTTTCTTATGTTTCAATTATGTCAATTAGTTATTATATTTTTAGCCACCTGTATTATAGATGCAATGTTTGCTAGTTCTTACTATAACAACCTTTTTTTTTTCTAATGCTATTCTCACTTTTAGTGACTATGGTTTAAAATAAAGGCATTGTCATTGTAGCTTTTTTTAAAGAATTAGGTCAAAAGATTTTTTTTTTTAATTTTAAAACTATGTTTTTACAAAACAACTTGTGGAAGTATAAACATTGTAGTCAAATAGCAACTACATTGGGCATTTTCACTTTGGTGTCTAATTAATCAATAAATACATAAAAAAGGATGAGTTTTACGTACACTTTTATTGAAATACACGTTCTTTGCTTGCATTTTTTCTGTAGGAGAAACAAAAGTATAGAAAGCATACTAGTTGTTCTTTTCCTAAAGTGCATATTGTACTTGTATTTTATTTTTTAGGTTTCTACTGACTTGATCTCACCAAGATAACTTATCCAAATTTCTTCTTTTTTTTTTTTCTATAGAGATACAGTTAAATCAATGTATTAGATATGTCAACAATTGTAATAGCAATAGCCATAACCTCAAGGTAATTTACAACTATCCTTAACTTAAAATCAACCAAAATGAGATAGCACATGCATTCTCAACATTCCCTAATACATGGCTACTCTATTAACTTCTTTCATGTTACAAGCTTCAACAACAACAACCATACCCTAACCATATATCAATAATACCATAAATATATTGACTATCTTAAAATACTAGTCAAGGATACATTAACCATTCATCGTAGAATACAACATTGATAAATATTCTTTTTTTTTTCTTTTTGCTCAAAAGAAAATTGCATAAAATATTTCTACTTATATACAAAACTAAAGACAATCTAAGATCTAAAACCATTTCTCTTAAGTCATTTGATTGTGAAGTGGCATAACTCATTTTGGAATTTCTCTAACTTGCTTAGAATTGCTCAAACTTGCTACCTGTTTTAAATGGTTTAGGCATAAGGTGGGGACTCATCTTACATGATATGATGTAGATCAACTTATGCGATGCCCTTAACTAATCAAGTCAACTGCATTTCTATGCTTCTTAGGTATAGGAGTTAGCTACCATAACACTACAAACTAGATCAGGTTCAAGTGTTTGAAAAGCCATATACTTTGGTGGGATTGGCAATCTTATATATGGTAAATGAATGAAATAAATTGGACTCGAATTGAGATAAAGTGTAGCTGGTGGTGTAAACAAGGTGTTGGTGAGACATGAGCCATTAGCAAGATATGTGTTCTTGGAGAATGTGGAAGAGGAGAAGGAGACCTATTACTATTAGCTCTTGACAATAAACCCTACCATGTCTTCATCCTCCTATGGATTGCATGAGGTATGGGAACATTTGGTTGGTCTTACTTAGATAAGGGGGCAATTTCATACCTTTATGGCCTCAAAGAAAATGTCTCTTTACGGCTGCAATTGTTCACATATTTCGTGTCTCCATAGGCAGCTCAATATGATCAAGAGCATTCGTCTACTTTGGAAAACAAGCAAACTATATTAGCATATATGTTAATTATATTACATACAGATAGAGTGATATAATTCACATGTCTCACCAAATCTCTAAGCATCATTTTAGTGTGTTCGATGTAGTGTTTGATAATACCATGTTACCATGTGTAATACTTGGGATTGACCCTTTTGCCAGTGCATCCTCATACTCAAGCTCAATGATGTGCATTCACTACTCTTGTTACAAAGATATATGAACTTAATGTTACTTTTGATGGGAATTGGCCATCTAGACCACTGAATGCAACCACTGCTTGAGGACTTAAAAGTATGGTTAGGTGCATTCTCGCTTCCCGACTTACCTTAGGGAATTTGAGCTCTTACTTGTTCCTAACCTATTGTATTTGCAAGGCCAATCTTAGTTTCACTTCTTATTAGAGATGAAGGAGTCCTAACTTAAGACCACCCTAGACCACCTTCCCTATAGCTCAATAACTTGGCAGCTTAACATCTTATACCTACCCTCAGACTACTTAGTGAGCTCAACCATCAGCTTGGCCCTTGAGCACCCAATCTTGAGCACTGAGCTTCCCTAGTGAGATTAGAGTATGCTAAGCACCTGACTTCCCTATGTCTAAGTTAATCAAGTCTGCTAACGTTTGTGTTCAGATCAACTCGGTGCTCTCTCAACTTGACTGTACTATTTTGTCCACTTCTTTGAGAGCTTAACTAATGAATGACAACCGTGTGTCCTTTCCTTAAATGTGAAGAATCTACTTCAAATTCTTATGATCTAAATTCCTTTTGTACCCTTATTTACACATGCACTTTACCTATTTTGGAATTTTACCTTTTAGTCTTTTCCTAATTATAGAAAGTAGCCCTAGATTTGTGGGTATAAATACCCTTTGTAATGTAAGCCACAATAACCTTTTATCAATGGATATAAAAATTTCTCCTAGTGTAAGCTTGCTTGCTTGCTTCCATTACTCTTATCTTATCCCCAAAGTAAGGTTAGGTGATGAGTAACCTCACTAACTACTCGTGTGTCATGTCAAGCTAACTATTAAGTCCACGGAAATCCCTTGGTACGTCATATCCATAGGGTTGTTTGTGGGTTTACTTATCTTCCCTTCAATCATCCCATTCCGGTTTTTGATCTTTCCACAAGCTTGGACTCATTCCTGATATTGCTACCCTTGTCTATCTTTGGATTTAACATATCATCTTGATATCATAGAAGAAGTTTGTAGGGGATATGTTTCTATTGTTGTGTGTTTGCTTTCATAGTAGTTGTACTTGTGCAATAAATGTGAGTTGATGTTGTGTGAGTATGTGTGGTCGTAGTGGGTTTTGAAGTTATGAGTTGTTGTGTAGCAGCTAGTAAAATGGTGGTTTAGTGGTTGCTCCGTTGACCCCTGTTTCAATGTTTGAAAACATAGTATGTAAGTCACTGTATTTTGGGTGAAATTATTTGGTTTGAGTTTTTTCAGCTTGAAAAAATTGCATACGAGGATTTGGTTGTCTATGTTGTTTCTAGATAATATTGTAACTAAGTGTAGATGCTGTTGTTGTTTGATTGAAGTTGGTTGAGGTTGAGGTTGAAGAAGATGATCGATTCAAGTGTGAATGTTGGAGTAGGGGATAATGAAAGTGGTGTTGTCTACCGTAGTTGGCACTCTTAGGCTACCCTTACAAGTGCGAATGAAAGATTTGATGAAATGGCCAACATGATAGCGGAGTTGACACGATATGTTCATACTTTAGCTTCATGACTTGTTGAGATCATTTATAACACTCTTTGAGTTGTTCTTGAAGTTGGAGATGCTGATTGAGATGTTTAACGAACTCAAAGGCAATTCTTTGCTCAGTAAGAATGAGGTAGAGGAGTAGGAGGGTAGGCTCGAAGGAGAATCAACTTGGGAGGCGTTGAAGAAGTAGATGAAGGGGAGTACTTTGAAGTAGAGGAGTAAGCTTATGCACTACGAGCCATTGACCACGTAAAACTCTAGATACCAAGCTTTAATGGTATTGATGATGTTGGTAAGTACCTTGATTGGGAAGAAAAGGTGGAGAGGATATTGGATTGTTACCAATATGTAGACCATGATAAGGTAAGGATGGCAGCACTTGAGTTCTTAGGATGTATTGCTATATGGTGGAGAAACTTTCAAGCCATGTAAAGGAGAGAGGGATATAGAGAGATAAGCACTTAGCTTGAGATGAAGGGGACTCCTAGGGTAAGGTTTGTGTTGGACACTTACTTGCAAGACACATTTGCTTGACTCTAAGAACTAAGGCAAGGAGGCCAAACTATTGATGAATACGTATATGAGTTTCAAATGCTTATGATCCATTATGAAGTTAGTGAGGCAATAGCTCAAACAGTGTTTAGATTCCTTACTAGGTTAAGGTATGAAATCTGAAATGTGGTAGAACTTCAATAGTTTACCACTTTTGATGAAGCCATAAGAATTGCTCATCGAATGGAGAGGTAAACGAGGAGTAAGCCTACCTAACCTTATTCTTCCAGTTGACCTTTTAAATGTTGATACTAAGCTTAAGTTACCCTAAGCTAAGTAGATGAACTGAGGTCTTTCCTGATTTGAAGTCCTTACTTATTGAGAGGGAGACCCTAAAGAAATATGAGAAGGGGGAGGCATCGGGAAGGAAGACTAGTTAGATCAAGTGCTTCAAGTGTTAGGGTTTTGGGCATATGGCTACCCAATGCCTTAATAGTCATACCATGGTTATTAAGGGAGAGGCCCTGGCCATTGAAGTAGATAGTATTGACAAGGACCTTGAAGAGAAGGTTAAAGTGAAGGAGAATACTGAAGATTACCATGGTGAGCTTATTGAGGAAGATGTGTTTGTTGAAGACCTAGACAAGTTAACCTTAGTTATCTGATGAGCTATGAGCCTCAAACCATTTGCTGAGAAAGAGCAACGGGAAAACTTGTTCCACATTACTTGTAAAGTGAAAAACTAGGTGTGTGTGCTTATTGTAGACAGTCGGAGTTACACCAATGTTATGTTAACTGGCCTAATGTAGAAGCTTAAGTTGCCAACATTGTCGCATCTAAGGCCATACAAGTTACATTGGCTTGATGAGAAGGGAGCTTTACGTCACCTAACAAGTGCTCTTACCAATCTCTACTAGGAACTACTCTGACGAGATTCTCCACGATGTGCTGGTTATGTATGTGACAAACGTGCTATTGGGCTGACCGTATTTATTTGATTGAAGGGTCATGTATGGTAGGTATAAGAACACATATGCATTTGAGAAGAATGGGAGAAAGATTACCTTGAACTTGATGAGTGAAAGATAAGTTAGCAAGTTGTAGGCTAAGTTGGCTTGAAGATCTAAGAAGACTTTAGTCCTAAGGCGTTTCGAGCTTCGCAAAGCCATATGGCTAGACATGCTGACCTACTTGTTGATTCGAAGGTTATTGGAATTGAAGGGGCAAGTAGAACTACTTGAAAAGGTTAAGAAGTTGATTGAAGAATATACCGACTTATTTTTTGAAAAACTACCTAAGGGACTACCCCCATTTAGAAGGATAGAACATTATATTTACTTAATGCTCAGTGTTACTCTGTAAAACAAGCTGGCCTATTGAATGAACCCTGAGTAGGTTATTGAGCTGTAAAGACAAGTTAATGAATTACTGGAAAAAGGGCATGTATGAGAGAGTCTTAGCTGGTGTACAGTTCCAGCTCTACTTGTGCCAAAGAAGGATGGTACCTAAAGGATGTGTGTGGACAACTAAGCTGTCAACAAGATCACGATGAAGTATAGGTATCCTATTCCTAGGTTAGATGACATGCTAGATGAATTGCATGGTACTTGAGTGATTAGTAAGATTGACTAGAATTTTGGTTACCATCATATTAGGATGAGGCTAGGAGATGAATGGAAGATGGCGGTCAAGACTCGTCATGGTTTATATGAGTGGTTCGTCATGCCTTTTGGCTTATCCAACACTCAGAGCACCTTTATGTGGTTGATGAATCACATGTTGAGGGAATTAATTGGAAGGTTTGTCATAGTTTACTTTGATGACATCCTAGTGTACAATGCCATCCTATCTAACCATATCACCTACCTTTGAGCTATTTTCGATGGCTCATGAGCTAAGAAATTGTTTGACAGCCTTAAGAAGTGCTGTTTTTGCCAAGAAGAAGTGGTCTTCTTTGGATATGTGGTTAGTAGAGGAAGCTTGCAAGTAGATAGTGAGAAGATTCGAGCTATTGTTGAATGGCCAACTCTGACCTCTTGTATTGACTTAAGGAGCTTCCATGGGCTAGCTTCCTTCTACAGGCATTTTATTTAAGGCTTCAGTATGATTGTTGTACCTCTTGTCAAGCTAATGAAGAAGAATATGGAGTTCAAGTAGGGAGAAGGAAGAAAAGAGTTTTGCCAAGGTAAAGAAGAGATTGACCTTTGCCCCAATATTGGCTCTATTTGACTTCGAGAAAGTGTTTGAGCAAGAATGCAATGCATTAGGCGTAGGCATTAGAGCTATATCAATGCAAGAAGGCTAACCTGCTATGTATCACAGTAAGAAGCTTAGAAGAGCATAATTGAATTATTTAGTGTATGACAAAGAACTCTTGGTATCAATCCGAGCACTTCATGTATGGCAACACTATCTCCTACCTAAGGAGTTTGTCATATACACCAATCATGAGTCCTTAAGGTGTTTGAGAAACTAGTCCAAGCTCTAACAAAGAGGTAAGCTAGATGGTGGAGTTCTTGGAAGGGTTTGATTTCGTGATTAAGTATAAGGGGGGTAAGGCAAATGTTGTCGCCAATGCCCTATCTAAGAGGTATACCCTCTTCACCGAGGTACAAACTAGACTTTTGGGATTTGTAAGCATCAAAGAGTAATACCCTTGAGATCCCCATTTTAGTCCCATATATGAGTAATGTAGAGAAGGAAGGACGGTGGATAACTACCATGTGCAGAATGGATACTTGTTCTGAGGTGGCCAGGTTTGTGTGCTGATTTGTTCTCTTAGGGAAATGTTAGTAAGAAAAGCTCATAATGGGGGACTTTGTCAACATTTCAGAGAAAAGAAGACCTTTTAACTATTGAGTGCCCGATTCTTTTGGCTTAATATGAGAAGGGATGCCTACTGTGTAGTAGAAAGTTCTGCAACCTGCAAGAGGGCCAAGAGTAGAGCAGAGTGAGGGAAAGTAATGCCACTACCCATCTCAGGCAAACCATGGGTTGATTGACCATGGATTTTGTCTTTGGCCTGCCTAGAATTGCTCGAAGAAAAGACTTTGTTATGATTGTCATAGAAAGATTTAGTAAGATGGCATTTTTCATGCCTTGTACTAAGACTTATGATGCTTTGGCTATCACTTTTCTCTTTTTGCAGGAAATCGTTTGCTTGCATGGTGTGTTGTGGAGTGTGGTATCATATTAGGACCTAAAGTTCTTAAGCCATTATCAGAGAACCCTTTACCATTGGTAAACCGATGGTTAGATGGTGGTCGTCAATCACACTTTGGGGTTTGCTACATCGAGCTATAGTAGGGAGAAACATAGTTGATTGGGATGTTTGCCTGTTTGTGGTAGAGTTTGCTTACAACAGGTCAGGTCATAGCATTACAGGCTAAACACCCTTTGAGGTCATCTATGGTTTCAACATGAGTTGTCCCTTGACTATGTCCTAATGCTTGCAACCGAACAAAAAGATCCTAAGGCCAAAGATTGAGCTCAATCACCTTGAAAGATATATTAGAAAGTTACCTAGTAGATTGGCCGAGTTGTAAGGTAGTTCGAGTTGAAAGGACAAGGAGAAAGGAGAAGGAAATTTCAACCTTACGACCTAGTATGGCTACACTAGAGTAAAGAGAGTTTCCTAAATTGAAGGAAGAACAAACTATCCGCCTGAGCTGAAGGATTATTGAAAATATTCCACAAAGTTAATGACAACACCTATAAGTTGGAATTCTTTAAGGACTTTGGAATTACCCAAGGACTATGGAGTTTCTGACGCACTCAATGTTGTTGACCGAAGCCCTTATCGACCTAACAAGTATGAATAGATGGAGGACCATCTAGATTTGATCCCAAATCCTAACCAACCTGAAGGGGATGATGGGAATCGGCCATCTAGACCCTTGACCCAAGCCCGTGCCTAAGGACGTGAAAGCATGGTTAAGCTCATTCTCTCTTCACGACTTGCCCTTAGGGAATCCAAGCTCTTACTTTTTCCTAACCCCTTGTATTTTTTGAGCTAATGTTAGTTTCACTTCTTATTAAAGATCATGGAGTGCCAGCTTGAGAACACCCCAAACTACCTTTTCTACAACTCGGTAGCTTGGCATCTTGGACCTGGCATCAGATTGCTTGGCGAACTCAACCATCAGCTCTGCCCTTGAGCACCCATTCTTGAGCATTGAGCTCTTGATACTAAGTTCCCCTAGTGAGATTAGAGTATACTAAGCACTTAACTTCCTAAAGTCTAAGTTGACCAAGCTTGCTAATGTTTGTGTTTATATCAGCTCGGTGCTCTCTTAACTCGATTGTACCATTTTGTCCACTTCCTTAAGAGCACAACCAATGAATGACGGCTACGTGTCCTTGCCCTGAATGTGAAGAATTTGCTTCAGAAGCTTATTTTGATCTAAATTCCTTTTGTACCGTTATTTACCTATGCACTTTACTTATTTTGGAATTGTACCTTTTAGTCTTTTTCTAAGTATACAAAGTAGCCCTAGATTTATGGGAATAAATACCCTTTGTAATGTAAGCTTGTACAACCTTTTATCAATGAATATACAGAGTTTTCCTTATGTAAGCTTGCTTGCTTGCTTACTTCCATTACTCTTGTCCTATTCCTTAAGCATGGTTAGGTGGCAAGTAACCTCATTAGATATTTGTGAATCATATCGAGATAGCTCTTGAGTCTACGGATATTGATGCGAACCGTGACTAAGAATGGATAAAGCCGGTCGCTGAATGGGTCCAAGCTTGTCAAAAGCTTGAAGAGATGATAGGGAATGCGTGAAAGAACGAAGATGTGAATGAAAAGTAAGCAAAAGCCCACAAACATCTCAAAAGGATGTGATGCACCAATAGAACCTTTGAGGACTCACGGTCAAATTCGATACGATGTACCAATTGGTCTGGTGAGGTTATTCGCTACCTAGTCTTGATTAAGGGTTAAGATAAGAGTGAAATGAGAGTAAACAATCAGTGTTTACAAGAGGAAGAATATTCAATTGTATTGATGATAATTTGATTGATTTGGGCTATAAGTACAAGGGTATTTATACTCGATAAGTTAAGGCAATTTGCCTAAAAGGGGAAAAGATAAAAAGGAGTAATTCCTAAAGAAGTAATGTACAAAGGATACAAAGGGTAAAAATGAATATTTAAGAAAAACAATAATTAGTGTACTAGATTCTATACGTAGTTCTGCATATGTGGCAGAGGTGCATTGGTAAGGTTATTAGAGGATGTAGAAAAAAGAAGTACGATTAGATTGCTTGTCCGAGCAGGGGTGACTAAAGATTAGTTTAGAGTCTCTCTCTCTCTTAACTTGTCAGCAAGGATGATGTCGAGTAATTGGTCGGCTCAGATGTGAGTGAGTAAGCGTACATAGTTTAGCTGTTGTCTCAACATTTTACAATTCGGCATAATACCTTCGAGAAGTGGGCAATCATACAGCTTGACATGTAGTTGATTGCAAGGAGATACTTGGCTTCGGCAGGAGTAGGAGGATTTGCCTTGCTATTCCCTCTAGCCCTCGAGCTTGGCTACGGGTTAAAGGCCCAGTAGGCTGATTCTTATCATTCCCTCTGAGTTGATTTAGATTTAGGTTCAAATTCGAATGCTCTTTGATCAGCTCCCCATCAGGGTGATATGGAATAAGGTCAGCAATGTTGAAGGTGTCAAAAAGCCTATAATCTTTGAACAGCTCTAACCTATAGGCATTGTTATTGATCTTTTAGAGGATTTTGAAAGGTCTTTCAGCTCTTGCAGATAACTTGTTCCTCTTTTTGCTTGGAAATCTTTCCTTGCTTAGGTGCAGCCACACTAAGTCTCCTGGTTGGAATTGTTTAGCCATTTTACCCTTAGCCTTCTTTTGCATTCTTCTGGCGGCTTAATCGATATGCCGAGTGACTTTGTTGTAGATGTATTGAAGGGACTGTAGTCAGGCTCTTACATTAGGGTCTTCTTGCTTGGGCTCAGGTATAGGGGTATGATTGAGGGGCAACTTAGAATTGAGACTACAGACAACTTCAAAGGGGGTCTGCTTAGTGGTGTCATGTACGGTTCGGTTGTAAGCGAATTCGACTACTGGTAAGTAAAGTCATAATAAGCTAAGTTCTTACCCATTATAGGTCAGAGTAATGATCCCAAAGTATGGTTGACTACCTCTATTTGGCCATTCGTTTGGAGGTGATAGGAAGTACTAAATAGCAGTTTGGTCCCCATCCGTAGCCACAAAGTTCTCTAGAAATGGCTTAAGAACTTTGGATCTTTGTCGGATACTATACTTCTCGGTACACTGTGTAACCTAATAATTTTATGGAAGAAAAGAGAAGTAATAGCTAAAGCATCATTAGTGTTAGAGCGGGCACAAAGTGTGCCATCTTGCTGAACCTATCCACAACGACCATCACAGAATTTTTGCAGTAGGCAATTCATGGTAATCCGAGAACAAAGTTCATGCTCAACTCAGTCCATGGTCTCGTTGGAACGGGCAAAGGCATTACTTTCCCTTATTCGGATTGGCATTTAGCCCTCTTGCACATGGCACAACCTTCAATAACTCGTTGCACATCTCGCCTAATTCTTAACCAGAAGAAATGACTATTCAATAGTTCATAGGTCCTTCTCTCCCCAAAATTCTTGAAGAGTCCTCTACTGTGAGCTTCCCTGATCAATAATTCCCTTAATGAATAGGTTGACATGCACAATTTCCCTCCTAGAAACAAGTATCCATCTTCCACATGATACTCATCCACGGTCCTTCAATTGACGTAACACTAAGTATGGGTCCAAAGTATAGATCCCCAGAGTACTGCTCTTTAATGCTTGTAGACCTAAAAAATTTGGTCTACAATTCAATTAGGAGTGCATGTCTTCTCAAAAGAGCATTTGCAACCACGTTGCTCTTTCCTAGCTTAAATTTTATTACGAAGTTAAACCCTTCAAGGAATTTGACCCACCTCGCATGCCGTATCGACTATTAACAACTTCATCTAGCTTTGGAGATACCTCAGAGACTCATGGTTAGCGTAGATGACAGATTCTTTTGGTAACAGATAATGTTGTCACACTTATAGTGCTCAGATCTGTGCTAAGAGTTCCTTGTCATACATAGAGTAGTTTAGTTGAGGTCCCTTAAGCTTCTCACTATGATAGGCAATTGGTTGGTTTTCCTGCATTAGGATAATGCCTATTCCAATGCCTAAAGCATCACATTCCAGGTTAAAAATTTTCTCAAAGTCAGGTAGAATTAGTACAGGGGCGGAGGTCAGCCTTCATGTCAGCAAAACTTCTCTCCTCTTTTTCTCCACATCGAAAGTCAGTGTTCTTCTTTATTATCTTGGTAAGTGGTGTAGCAAGGGTGTTGAAATTCTTAATGAATCTTCTGTAGAATGAAGTCAGTCCATGGAAACTTCTCACGTCGGCATAAGTAGTAGGAGTCTACTACTCGATGATTGCTCAGATCTTTTCGTTGTCTACTCGTAAGCCTCCTCTACTTACTAAGTAGCCTAAGAATGCTACTTCTTTTTGGAAAAAACAACACTTCTTAAGGTTATCGAATAATCTCTTGATATGGAGGATATTCAGTATGGCTTGGAGATGTTCACAGTGACTTGGCATGTCGACATTGTACTTATAGATGTCGTCAAAATACACCACGACACACTTCCCCATTAAATGTCTCAGCACATGCTTCATCAGCCTCATAAAAGTGCTCAGGGCATTCGACAGGCCAAATGGCATGACCATCCACTCATAGATTCCATGCTGAGTTTTGAATGCAATTTGTCACTCATCTCCCGGCCTCATGCGAACTTGATGGTAACCAAACTTTGGATCAATCTTGCTGAAGATCTTAGCTCCACTTAATTCATCCAGCACGTCTTCCAATCTCGGGATAGGATACTTATATTTGATTGTGATCTTGTTTACTGCTCGACTATCAATATACATTCGCCAGGTCCTATCCTTTTTCGGTATTAGAAGCACTGGAACAACACAAGGGTTAAGGCTTTCCTTAACATAACCTCTCTTTAGTAGTTCATCGACTTGTTGTTAGTGCTTAGAAGCCTATTCAGGACTCATCTAATAGGTTGGCTTATTTGGCAAGGCGGTGCTGAGTATTAAGTCGATGCAGTGTTCTATGCCTTGGATAGGGGGCAATCCCTCGGGTAATTGCTTTAGGAATAGATCAGCATAGTCGTATAGCAACTTTCTTACTTCTAGGGGCAGTTCACTCCGCTCCTTTAATTCTAATAGACGCTTGGCCAACATAAGGGTTGGCTCATCAACATTGATGGCCTTTCGGAGCTTAGCTTTACTCATCATCAGAGTCTTCTTCGATCTGCGAGCAAATTTTACCTACAATTTGTTAACTTCACTCGGCGGCCTCGGGTTTAGTGTAATCTTCCAGCCATCCTTCTTGAACACATACGTATTCTTGAATCCGTCATGGATAACTCTCTTATCGAATAGTCATGGTCAGCTAAGGAATACATTTGAGGCATACATGGGCAGCACATTGCAAAGAATCTCGTTGTAGTAATTTCTGATAGTGGTCGGCAGTAGTATTTGTTGAGTGACATACAGTGCTCCCTTCTTACTTAACCAATATAGTTTGTACAGCCTCGGATGTGCGGTAGTCGGCAACTTCAACTTTGTGATTAGATCGGTCGATGATACATTGATGCAACTCCTACAATCCATAATTAGTACACATACTTGACCATTCACTTTGCAGGTGATATGAAATAAGTTCTCCCTTTGCTCCTCTTCTTGTGAAGGTTCCACATTCATTGTGTGTTGGACAACCAAGATCAACAGATCTAAGTCTTTGGAAAAATACGTCCTCCTCAATCAGTTCATTATCATGAGAAACTTCTTTCTCTGCAGGGCTTTCCTCATTAGGTTCCTCATCAATACTCTCTAATTCTAGCTTCGGGACATCTCCCTTAATGACCATAATTCTTTGGTTTGGGTATTGAGCAGCCATATGTCAAAAACCTTAGCACTTAATCTGGCTCATCTTCTTACTAGATCCTTGCCCTTTCTCATAAGTTTCGGTTGGTATATCACTATTAGGTTGACCCTTTTGTTCAGCTCGGACACCCATCTTTTGGATTGGTTCAGTACTTGATTAAGCTTAGTGACTTCCCTATCGAGGTTGGTTAGTCGGTAGTCTGGTCGATACTCAGCTTCTTTTTTGTCTCTCTACTTGTTGAGCTATCCGAATGGCTTCATTCATTGTAGTGAATCTCTGGAGTTCTATAATGTCTCGAATGTCACCTCTTAATTTAGTATGGAACATAAAGATCGTTCGGGTTGGTGGTTCCTCCACTTCATAGCGGATCATAAGCATTTGAAATTCTTGGACATATTCATCAAAAGTTCGACCTCCTTGTCTCAGTTCTTGAAGCCGAGTAAAAGTATTTTGTAGATAAGTATCTATTTCTAAGTATTCTCTTTATCTCAGGCTAAGTATTAATCTCTTTGTATCCTTCCCATCTTCTTATAGCTTAGAAATTCTTCCACTACATGGTGACATATCCAGAGAACTCAAAGCAACAGTTCTTACTTTCTCATAATCCTTATATTGGTAATAGTAAAACACATGTTCCACCTTCTCTTCCCACTTTAAGTATTCATCCACACTTCTAGACCTACTGAAGCTTAGAATCCGAAGCTTGACATGGTCTAATGCTCTGGGTGCTTGAACTTGCTCTTCTTCTTTGTAATACTCTTCCTCATCCTCTTCTCTCATGTCTCCAAAGTTAATCCTTCTCCTTATTCGTCCGCTTACTCTTTTACCTCAAACTTATTGAGCTGGGTTCTGACCTCTCGCAGGTCGGGTAGTTTGTGGGGTATTATGCGTGGCTTCAATAGGTCTATAAGCAAACACATGAACAGCTTGGGTTAAATCCACTAAAAGGTTAGCCACTTCATCAAGTCTCTCGTCACTTAGGGGTACCTTGAGACTGTCGGCCATAGTAGACAACACCACTGTTATCATCTCTAATACCAACGTTAGCACTTAGTTCTGCCATTTTATCTGAGAGATCTTAGCTTCCAACTCTTCGATTAGGTGTTTTAGCAAACACTTTTGCAAACCAAAAATTTAACAACTAGTAAACTCAGCAGTCAAACAAATGCAATAACTTGTTCTATTTCACACATGCAAAATAGAGTATAGATAGAACTTTGAAACAATCTACTACAACTTAAGTGAAAGCTCTGCTTTGATACCAAGATGATGCAAATCGTGACTAAGAACAGACAAGGCTAGTCGTTAGATGGGTCCAAGTTTGTTGAAAGCTTGAAGAGATGATGGGGAATGTACGAAAGAATGAAGATGTGAACGAAAAGTAAGCAAAAGCCCATAAAAATCTCCGAAGGATATGACACACTAATGGAACTTTTGAGGACTTACGATACAATTTGATATGACGTACGAATTGATTCGGTGAGGTTACTCGCCACCTAGCCTTGATTAAGGGTTAGGATAAGAGTGAAATAAGAGTAAACAATCAGTGTTTACAAGAGGAAGAATATTCAGTTGTATTGATGACAATTTGATTGATTTTGGTTATAAGTACAAAAGTATTTATACCTGATAAGTTAGGGCAACTTGCCTAAAAGGGGTATTTCCCAAAGAAGAAATGTACAAAGGATACAAAGAGCAAAAATGAATATTTAGGAAAAAAAATAATTAGTGTAACAGATTCAACATGTGGTTTTGCACATGTGATGGAGGTGCATTGGTAAGGTCATTGGATGATGTAGAAAAAGGAGTACGATTAGATTGCTTGTCCGAGCAGTGGTGACTGAAGATTAGTCTGGGGTCTATTTCTCTCTCGGCTTGTTGAGAAGGATGATGTTGAGTAATTAGTTGGCTCGGACATGAGTGAGTAAGGGTACATGGTTTAGCTGTTGTCTTGGCATTCTAAAATTCAGCATAAAACCTTTGAGAAGTAGGCAATCATATGGCTTGACGTGCAGTTGATTGGCAAGGAGATACTTAGCTTCGGTAAGAGTCGGCTAGAGCAGGAGGATTTGCCTTGCCATTCCCTTTTACCCTTGGGCCCAGCTACGAGTTAAAAGCCTAGTAGCCTGATTCCTATCAAATATACCTTAGTGCATCATATCTATGGGATTGTTTGTGGGTTTGCTTATTTTCCTCTTGATTATCTTATTCTAGTTTTCAAGCTTTACATAAGCTTAGACCTAATTCTGATATTGCTACCCTTGCCTGTCCTTAAGCTAGGCATATCAACCTCACTAATCCTTATTACATGATGTAAGATTTATTGGACCCCATTAAAATACCAGATAACACCATTGGAAAGGTAACATAGAAGCATGTAAAAGATACAAGAACAAGCTAAGTGTCATTTCCCAACTAATAATAAGAGGGGAGTGCATCAATGTTCTCCACGAAATAAGGCATCCACAAGATTTGCATATAAGAGATTATACTTAAACGAGTATGAAATAAATGTATACAATACAAATTATAAATGTAATTATCATGTGATACCTTCTTTATTGTTTGTCAACATAGCTGATCTTAGAACTACTTGACTACATACACAATAAGCTACCAAATGTCAAAGTAAAATTACTAACTGCATGGTAATGGTTTAACCTATGGCATATATATCTAGTGCCATTTAAGGGAAATATTAAGAAATTTATAATATGTTTAAAGTGTAAAAGAATAATGGTACATAACCTATGTCTTATGCAATAGCATTTGTTGAACAATATGGATGCCAATACAGTCATGCAAAGCATGTTGAGCCTTGGCTATAGCCTACGATAGCTCTAAAGTCCTCTAGTAATGGTAAGAACACTAAATAGATAAGGTTGGATGATTTGATTGTAAAGACCATGTTGTAATAAATTGAAAATATATGCTTGTTTATATTTCATAATGATAACTTCATCCACTCTTAGAGGTAATAACTTTGAATGACTGGTATATACATCTTATTTAGCACATTTATGATAGCATGGACATCAAATCTCATTTTATGTAAGTGCTTGCACTTCTTTGCCTACCCTACATAAGTGCTCCTTGTCATTGCTTGCTTGTTGATTGCCAAATCTATAATGATATGGTAGTCAAGCTACATAAAGGGGACATGAGAAATGCCATTAAAGCTTGCTTGCTTGAAATAAGTCAAGATACATGGATCCAAAGGTATTTGCTCCTTAATGTGCCATAAAGAAGCTTATTGTTGACAATTTTCACATCCTAACATAGCATAGGATGTATCGTTATACAGGAATACTTGTTGAAAACTTAACTCAACCTACTCATTTATCAAAAGACAACTTTGTTTACATAATAAAGGGGTTGCTACATTGGAGTTCAGTTGGATATTCTGTTACAACTTATGTATACAACATAATATTTACATTCAACATTAACTGGCTTTTTCCTTTGTCATCTTCACAATAATAGGATCCTTGACTTACTATAAGTTCCATACAAAAGTTGCTAGCTCCAACTTACGCTCTCAGTATATATATATCCCCCCTTAGCATTGGACTCTTCATGATACAGTTAACTTGGGGATAAAACATTTTATCCCCTCAGCTACTAAAGCTGATTGAGAGTAGATAACATGGAACACAATATAGACAATATGATAGATAATATTGCATATCACAACTGAAACATTTTAATCATAACTCGTAGGTTTAACTTTACATATGCATTCACCTAATCGGGCATTTATTGCTAGCAATGTAGCATGCTATGCTCATGCACGTATCACACATCGGTATAGATATCTTATGCCCTCCAATTTTCTTTCGGTTAGTCGACATAGTCGGGCATATGGATACAACATCCAGGAACTTAGAGCAACAAGGAGTTGCCTGAGAGTAGGACTCCCACCAAATTGGACTATACACTATAGTTTATCGTTTTAAAAAAGGGTAATAAGGAGCTACCTAGGAGTAGGAACCCCAACTTTACAAAAATTAAACTACACACTGTAGTTCACCAAATCAAAGTGACAACATTGCCAATTTAGACCATACACTGTAGTATACCAAATCAAAGTGGCAACACTGTCAAATTAAACTACATACTGTAGTTTACCAAATTTGACTATCAAAATAATCACAATGTTCGAGCAATGTAATCTATATGCTTCCAAAAACTGAGTTCATAAAACCATTTTTTTTTTATTTCCATGATCACTTGGAAGTCTCATTCTGAAATTTCTAACCCGTAGGTCCCTTTTTGTGCCGTACCGTGCCATGATATGTAATAACAACGCAAGAATATCAATTAACACAATTAATATTTAAGTTTTATTCAACCCAATGATTTGATTTTGGTTTTCAAACTCTCCTTAGCGAAATTCTAGTATCTTACTTAGGGTTCACTTAGGTGAACACCCAGAAGATTAAGTCAGCAACCACTCAACTTCCTTACTTAGCACAATCATTTGTAAATGCAATTCATCACCCAACGTAGCAACATAAAAATTCAACCAAGGTATAGTTACTGTCATTCAAAATCAACACATTTACATCTACTATAGTAGCATATCAATTCACTCAAGATATACCCATATTCAATAAACATAGCATAAAACCGCACACAATGTTATGAATAACAATATATCTACTCTAAGTATAAGTTAGATCCACTTACTTGGACTTAGTAATAGCGCAATATCCTATACTTTATGACATGGTTCTTCCTTACTTATCACACCTATGAAAACATAGCACATTCTTTAAATCAAGTATAGGTCGAACTTGAACTATTATAAGTTTTCATTTTCACGTTTTTAAACTTTATTTGATCGTATCTTACTCGTATCTTATCCGATTTTAGTAAACTTTATATCGTCATAATTATTATTTTGAGTACTATTAATATATATTAAGAATAAAAACTAATCAATATTGTTAAAAATCCAAAAATACCCTTTTCTCATTACAACTTTACCGTACACGACCCTAATTCCATAATTGCCTCAAGTAAGCTTTAGTACTGGACTAAAAACTTTAAAAATTATACTTTCCAAACTTGTCTAAATATCCTTAATATACCCCCAAAGTGTTCATTTGACACAGACTTGGTAAATATTATGATAATATTAATTACAATATTACTAATTAAGCTAATATATAAGCTTATGTTAGGAAAATATGTAATAAATAGTACATGAGCTCGATTAATTTCATAAAAAATCCTATAGACTCACAAATATATGTAGTTTAATTATTAACCATGAATTATACTAAACTAGCTACTATAATTTTTTTACAAAAATAGCGGTTTTAGCTCGAAATTACGGAAAATTAAGAAAAATAAATAAATTTACAAGTGAGATAAAAAATTAAATATTCAAAATATAATCATAAACATCTAGAGGTTTAAACATGTAGGGCTTATTCATTAATTTAATAAAAAATTATTTTAATAATTCGGTAAAACTAGCAGTTTTATTTAAAATAATTATAAAAAATAGTAACTGTGCTTAATTTCGAAAATTATTGTTACCATAATTAAATATAAATATATATATATATATATATATATTAGGTGTATTACATACAAAAATTGAGCTTGAAACAATATCATCTAATATTTATAAAAATTAGATTAATTTTTACCCAAACAGGGCATTTTCTTAAGGATCTTATATTTTCAATAATTATTTCACTAAAATAAAATTACTACATTAATTTACAGATAAAATAACTCCAAAAAACCAAGTTTCATAATTAAATAATATCATTTGATATTTTTACAAAAATTACAAAGTTTCAGCCTAAAATTTGGTTCACCTGAATCGGCCACCTCCGGCTACCCTTTGGCTATCCAACCTTGTCGGAACACCTTCTTTGGTGGTGCTTTCCTTGACCCCAAATGGCTACCATAACTGGATATGTCACTACTAGAGGGGACTAGTTGTGATAGTCGCCGTATACTGTACAAAAGACTGTCGATTGAATTCCCTTACAATCGACAACTCTTTATGCGATACACAAGACTACAACCAAAAGTTGCGTAAGTATAAGTAATATCATTTTATGATAATAACAACAAGTTAAGGAAATATAAAACATAATCTATTTATAAAAGAATTTATAGATAAGAAGTTTATAATACTTCTTAACTCAAACTAATATCATTTTATTATATAATCAGATCCATAATCTAAATAAACTATCACGAGTACACTTCGATCACGTCTTGCTCCCACATCGACCTCCTGATGTACAACTAACCTCGGGCATGCGGTAGCTCGACTCCATGAATAACTCGGCTTGCGAAAGAAGACTTCAAGGGTATTAGCTAACTAGCTTAGTGAGATAATTCCCTCAACCATATAGCAATCAAGTTATATAACAATTAAGTTCAATCAAATGAATGCATGTCAATTAGTATACCAAACAAATACATGCAGGTGACTAAGTACTGCATGCAACTCAAATTTAACACCCTTCGAAGTTAAGGTTAGAGATACATTGGCATAGTTAAATCTGGGTATCATACTAGAACTTATCTCATAACGAAACTCCGCGTTTCGTATTTAAAATGTAATGGTATATCCATTCTCAGTTTTATTAAAAATGAGTTTTACGTATGATTGTGAGTAGGTTCATGTAGCCCTTACTCACCCCTAAACGGAGACTTCTGGACTCGACCCTTAGCTAGGTGGTTGGCCTCTCCAATGCTTAGTAATCCTGTAAGCCAGGATAAGGTCATATCGTATGTGTGTACCGTACGAAATCTATAACAGTCCAATAATCAATCCACGTATGGCCTCTCGTTACCTCTGTATAATGTGACGGCCGAAATTAGTTATGCGGTGTATGATTATGTATGTTTCAAGTTAACCTTTTTCTAGTAGAGTAAAATTAGGTCTTATTATTTAATAATTAATAAGGTCACAAACAATCTATTCCTAATGAATCTACTATGCAACAATCAATACGTTATCGTATTTTAAAGTAAATTTACCATTAACAAACAGTTATTATACACAAGCATAACCTATCCCTATATAACATTCAATTATTAATCATAATTTATATTCGCTAATTACAAACACAAGCAAATATGGGATCATTAGGAAAAACTTACTCAGTCATAATCGACTCAGGGGTTGTAATAATCTGATGGTAACTTAGGGTCAAGGTCGAGATCACTTGAGAATAAGGAATATGAAAAATTATAAGTTTGGGAATTTAAAGCTAAACTAGTATTGTAATTTGTAATGTTTACTTTGCTTAGTTAAGTGAAATTATCGATTCGAGTTTTTTATTAGGAAAAACACAAGCAAATATGGGATCATTAGGAAAAACTCACTCAGCCATAATCGACTCAGGGGTTGTAATAATCTGATGGCAACTTAGGGTCAAGGTCAAGATCACTTGAGAATAAGGAATATGAAAAATTATAAGTTTGGGAATTTAAAGCTAAACTAGTATTGTAATTTGTAATGTTTACTTTGCTTAGTTAAGTGAAATTATCGATTCGAGTTTTTTATTAGGAAAAACACAAGCAAATATGGGATCATTAGGAAAAACTCACTCAGCCATAATCGACTCAGGGGTTGTAATAATCTGATGGCAACTTAGGGTCAAGGTCAAGATCACTTGAGAATAAGGAATATGAAAAATTATAAGTTTATGAATTTAAAGCTAAACCAGTATTGTAATTTGTAATGTTTACTTCGCTTAGTTAAGTGAAATTATCGATTTGAGTTTTTTACTGAATCGCGTATAATTTTTTTTTGTTTTAGCTTGGATCGTTATAAATTTATAGTTATTTTGATCGTTTTTTGGTATATTTTCTCGTAGCAAGGTCCGTTTTGGACATTGTGACTTGCAATTTGAACTGTGATATAAAAATATAAAAAAATTTATTATTTTAATTTAAAAAGTTATAAAATATTAATTTGAGTTTTTTCTTAATATATTTATGATTTAATAATTATTTAAATCATATAATTGATAATTTTATTATTTTAAGCTTATTTTATCCTAGTTACTTATTTTTACCTATTTTTAAGATTTTAGATTTTTTAATTCAAAATTTTTTTATTTTTTATTTTTTTTCTATTTTATTAATTTTCTTGTATTTTATGATATACATATATATATGAAAACTTATTATTATACTTGATTAATTTTTTATAATTTACTTAATTATTAACTCTTTTCCTAATTTACAGTACCCGCATATATGTATTTATTAACTTACGTTATTTATTAAATTATTAATATGGTATATTGTATACGCTATTTAAGTACACTTGTATTTTTATGTATACGTCACTATTCTTATACGCACATTTATATGTATACTATACTTTATATAGTAAATTATTTTGACTTTAATTAGATACTATATAGTATACGTATAAGTATAATATGATTGTATTTATATTTTATATACATATACACTTATATGGTCGTATTAAACATATACATATATATATAATACGGAATATAAGTAATAATATACTACATACATATATGTCCAACCTAATACATGTGTAAATATATACAAAACTTCTCATAAAAATAAAAATACCAAGTATAAATATACATACCTATACCTACTATTATACATGTACTCATATATATAATAAATACTATGTTTTTATTTACATGTACATATATTCACGTGAATTATACATACCTATTATTCATAAAAAAAAAATACTTACTTGAATACATAAATGCAAAAATACCTAATACATGTATATATATAATATACCAAATACTAATTATTCATACATATATAATACATACATACATAGATATAATTTTGTGTACATGCATATATATATATATATATATATATCTAGCAATACTTAATTAGTGGAAATACTAAGTACTTAGCACATATATTCTTATTTATACTTACATATATATATACATATACCGTATCTTCTACATAATACATACATAAAAGAGATATACATATATAATATTTTATCTACTCATATATCTATATATGTATATGTAATGAAACATATAACAAAATATAACAAAATACTTAGTATATACATGCACATACCATATAATATACATATATACAATTAAAATAAATACACTTACCTAAATATGGTGGTAGTATCCTTAATTTTCTTCTTCTTTTTCTTCTTAATTCTCTTGAACTTTGTTTTGCTTTTGTTTTGTTTTACTTAGCTTTTCTTTTCTTTTATTTTTCCACTTTATATTTTCAGTTTGGTTTCTTTTTTTTTTTTTTTCCAGATATTTGGGATGTGAAGTCCATCTGATTTTGAAGCAAATAAAATAAAAAAAATAAGGAAGCTTATCCTCTTAATTTAGGCATTAATTAAGATAAGATATATGCTTTATCATTTTATCCTTTATCCCCTTATTTTGTGACACTTGGATGTTATATTTGTGCACGTGGGCTACTATAAATTACAGCTCTATTCACGTGGGAAAAGGAAGAAAATAAAAGAGGAAAAGAAAAGAAGAAAAGGAAAGGAAAGGAAATAAAGAAAATAGAAGAAAAAGAAAAATAGAAATAATTATATGTAATTTTTCTAAACATAAAAATCATAAAAATAATAATTATAAATTAATTTTGAAATTTTATGAAAATTTATCAATTTAATTGATACGCGTTACAATTATAATTTTTACAAGTTATTTTAACTTTTCGTTAAAAGTTTTACGCGATTACGCGATTTAGTCAATAATTGCAATCGACTACGATTATATCACTATTAAGTGGTCTTTAATTATTTTATAAGCTCAAAGTTATACTTTTAGGGTTTCGATCAAGTTCGAGTTCGATTTTGAGTAATTATGGATTTAAGGTTTTTGGTACGCAATTTAGGTTTCGATCTATTTCTAGGGTTTTTATTATTGATGTTATATTTGATTTATTAAATTCCATAAACTTTTATTGTTACTAGCCTTATTGACTCATAACATAGTTTAGGAAACTCGGACTTAAATTAAGGTTTGGATTACCGATTTTTCTAAGGTTTACAAGATACTAATAGCCTATCGAACTTGCTTGATCAGATTTCGTGTCTTGTTTTTAATCTAATTTTTCTTATTTTTTTCTAATTTTTTTTGTAAATTTCTAGAGTGTTTTTATTACATTTTCAAACTTTCAAAATGTTGTTTTTGAAGTTTACAAGCCCTATTTATATTTTCTAAATGGATAAAAATTTATAAAAATTGGACATGTGGCTTATACATGTCATTTTTTTAGATTTTCAATGCACGAGGTATCATTTCCTTATTTCTTTGCTTTTGACTCATCATCTAAATTAATTTTAAGGTGCCACATAGGTATGATGACTCATCCTTGCATTTTTTTAATTAATTTTCCAATTTCTTATATTAATTTACCTTATTTTAATAATAATTTCTTATTATATATGTATATTTAATACAAATAATGCATATTCTATGTTAATACATGTATATTACATATAATTCAACTTTATTTATTATTTTTGTAAGTTAAATAACTTATTTTTAGTATCTCGCTAAATCTAAAAGCTTGAATTTTACTATTATCGATTTTATCGATAAATTAACATTTTTCTCAAATTAATATTTTTATATAGCTTACTTTGAGAAATTGACTTTACTTAAATTATTTCGTCTAATTTTTCTAACTTTACTGTAAAGTTTGATATAAAATAGATATTATAGCCAAGCATCCTAAATTTAGGGGCTTGGATCCTAGAGTTATCGTATGTGCTTAAATCGTAGGATATTACAACAATGCATTAGCTAAGTTTTATCTTGTAAACAAGAAAAAAAAAAATGCATGAATGTCGTACAAAATCAATTTGTAAATTGTCCAACCTATAATGGTTTTGAATGATGCCTATCTTGTTATATAAAAAGTAATCTATTTACGAGCTCTAGATCAATTTGAATAGAAAATAAGAAAAAAATTTGATCATATGAGCAATAAATGGTTTTACATGACAGCATCGTAAATAATTTCTAATCATTATATAATTATTAATCAATCTCGTGGCTTTTTGAGTTTGGGACATCTTCTCCTATTATGACTCTATTCCCCATAAAAGCTAGAGTGATCTTCCATGATGGCTCTCTAAGATCCATCTTATTATGATATCTCTTTGACATAGGTCTACTTACTCTTCATGTAAGAGTGACATTTAGGTAGATTAATGGAAGTCAGCCTTTTGGCATAGTTGTTGATGTGTCCATTTGTACTATGCACCTAATCACTATGTGTTGTTGAAGTAAATGGATGCCATTGTAACAAATTTACAAGAACAACACATCTATAAGTTTGGCATTTGTTGTAAGTTTGCATAGTTACGTCTTTAGGTCGACTGTATGGTTGGATGATTATGTTAACCCTTATGTCTATTGCTTGTCCTTTGTCCACTAATATTAACATGAAAGATCCCCTTTACTTAATCAAATGTCATAACTTTATGGATATTAGTAGCTTGTTGCCATTTGTATGATCTTCTTAAAGCCTATGGCATGAACATTTCCCTTTGATTAAAGATCCTTAGTTGCTTCATTTAGGTAATCTTGGAGACAATGCAATCATAGAAGATCATTATGGCCATGGGTAATATGAGCAAGCACCTTACATCTTTCAATACAACATTATAGCTCTCACTGAGATGGTTTGCCATAAACCTAAATCTATAACCACCACCTTATGCTCATGTCCATCTTTTTAATTCTATGTTAGCAAAGTAGTCATTGATGAAGGCATATTTTACTCATATTCTATTGTGTGAATTATGCCGAATTATTATTGATTTTATAGAAATTATTAAGAAATGGTACTTAATTATATTCATTTGGATATTTTAGGTCTTTAAGGATTCAGAGTGGAAATATGAGCAATTTGGAGGAGTTTTATGCAATCGAAGGAAGCTCGAATCAAACTGCATCGGCTAAGGAAATTAGGAGTGAAAGCCACTGACCTTGAGCTGGCCTAAATTTAACATCGTTGGCCTTTACGGTCGGCCTTCAATGAAAATAGCCAGTCCTAAGCTAGCTTTGATTTCTAGCCTAAATCAGTCGAGAGCCATCCTTTGTTTGCTCTATAAATATGCATTGTGTTGATATTTTGGGGGACTTTTGGCATTTTTTTTTTTTTAATTTAGAGAGTTTTAGAAGAAGTGGGGAGATATTCTAAGAGGATTATAAGGGTAGTTTGGTGGATCATTGAGAAGATCGTACCATTGCTGTAGGGATAATCCTTAGAGTTCTTGCAATTGGAGTTTTCTTTATCAATGTTACAGAATTGGTGATTTCTATTTTATTAGTGTTTATGCAATTTTGTAATTCGTTCTTACTTTCAACCATGAATTTCCTTACAAGTTTGATTGTGATATGTGCTTTTATGTTAAATTTCATGGTTGGCCAAGTTTTAATTGTGGGAGAGTGATGAAACTCTAGGTAGCTAAGGTGATAATTGTAGTCATGTTATGGGGTTAATAGATATGCGAATAATTCATGATTGCGATTTCTATAATTTCAATTATAATTCTCCATTGGTTATATTTGTTAGAATCATTATTGATACGAGAGTTAATATAGTGTTTGTTGGGAATTCTTGATTAAACTAATTAGTTAATGCGAAAGTGGCGTTAATCAAATTAATTAGAGATTATCCAAGGATTAATGCAATGACTCTAGTTAATTATTTGTTAAGACATTAAGGATAATTAATTTAGGGCATTAGTCAACATAGCATTGTAAGATATATGATTGTAATTTAGAGTCCATTGTTAATTGGAGATGCATGAGTGGATCGATTAATTAGAGGTTTAAGTCCTAAATTTTTAAGGCATGATAATTTTACTTGAATGATTGTATAGTTATTAATCCATATAACATGATGATAATTTGATTTGCACAACTAGAGTAGATTCTATTTTCCTACATTCTTAATTGATTATTTCGTTTTTGATATATTCTTGTGATTTTCTCCATGATAGCTTAAAGTTAATTATTAGATTAGTTAATTCCTAATCCAATTCAATTGCTTGAACATTGATAAGAGTTATTATAGGTTTAGTAGTTTCTTAGTCCTCGATAGATCGACAACCTTACTCACTCTTTATTACTTGATATTGACCCAGTATACTTGTTGGAGTATTTGCTATATTCTAATATATTTTGAGCGGATCAATCATGCATAAAATCCTTTCCTCTTTTCAATCCATCCATATAGTGTGTAATATTTGGGCTATGATTGTAAGCTGATAATAGTGATAAGACGCTTTAATGGTTGGCATTTGTGAATTAAGTTGAAGTTATTAGCAACATGCCATATACAATATGGAGATGAGTATTCTCATCCTTTATAGCACTTACAACACTTGAATACTTGTCAGAAACAAGACATAGTCTTTTTACAATCACCAATAGCGTTAGTCCTTGAACATATTAAAAACTAAGACTAGGAAGCATGCAATTTTCGATTAACCAATGAAGCTTATAGGACTTCGCGATTAGTACCATCTATGCTTTCATGTAATTAGTAATTTATACCCATATTTTCTGTAAAAAAACATATTGTAAGCATTGACAACTGGCCTAAAATATCTAAAGGCATGTAGGTAAGGATCGAAGTCCAAAATACCTTGAAGAAAATCATTTCCTCATATTTATTGGTCAACTAAGCTGTCTAAATTTGTTGCATTTTGGGTTACTTAATTGTATTACATTCACAAGCTCTAATAATTCCTTTTACATAGTATCCTGATCCCATATATAGTTTCAATTGCTTTTCTCATGCTTTCCTATATGTTTCATTAGTTTAGTGCTTAGATGTATGGAAAATAGATTGGAGAAGGAGGGAAATGATAGGAATCAACTAGTCGAACCTTTGACCCAATCCCGAGCTAAAGGATTAGAGAATATGGTTTGAAGGGTTCTTACCCTTTATCCTACCCAGGACGAGTCCGATTTATCACTCTGTTTTGAGCTTCTCCACATCCCCTCGCTTCTCAACTAACAGGGTGTTAACTTAGCACTGACTTAGGTAATCTCCCAAATAACTTAGCAGACCTTACCATGAGATCGACCGTGCTGATTTGGTGCTGGTTGTACTAAGAGTTGATCTATTTGACCTATTGCTAACCTCTTTTGATTTCCGCCCTAATCTGGACTGTTGAAACCGTCTTAAGAGACTACTTATGGGAATCAATAGTTGAACTTCTAATGCCCAGTTATTCATAAGTTGTCAGCTAGCTACAGTTGGATTCTTCTCTATTTACTCCATCCATTTAGTTGAGGACATGTGCACTTTGACATTCGCACCAATACGTATAGGGGCTCAAATATTCTTTCTTCATATCTTATAGATTTACACTTTCTCTTTTGTATATTCTTCCTTGTACTTTCTATTTTTGGGCAATGCCCTTTTCTATAAATTGAATAGGAATGTAGGTTGCCATAAAAGTATGAGTATAAATACCTTTGTAAATTTGAGCTACAACGGTTATAATCACATTATCCTAATTGAATTTCATTTTTCCCATTCTATAATTTGTTCTTGTACTTGCAAGTTCAGCTTACAACTAACTCTTATCAATCTTGACTGGACTAGGATCCTTGGGTTGAATCTAATTACAGGTGATATTGTGCAGCAACTTCCGAAGATAGGTATTTTTTCGTTTGAAAAATTAAGGAAAATAGGGATATGAATGATTATCAATTAACAATTGAACTAGTGTTTCGATTTCCTATCTCAATGACTCACAATGAGAAGAAAATCAATAAAAATAACAATTAGATAGACTAGTCACAATCATAGATCAATCTAATTATTAAGAAGAAATACACTTAATAGTGTTTGCAGTATGCAATAGATCTTACTCTAGGATATTGACAAAATAATTTCAAATAAGAAGAAGAAATACTCAATAACAAAAGTGGTTGAGTTCTGTCTGTTACAATAATGAAAAGATACTTAAATACTAACTAGCTAGACCTTAGGTTAAAAGGGTAATAACTAGAACTAGTCAAAAAATATATCTATTAATTTTTATCTCTTTTATGAGATTCAAGAGCAGTAACCAATTCCATAAATTTATGGAGTTAAAAAAAAAGGATTTAGTTCGTAACAAAGAACTATCAAGGGTTTGAATTCCTCTCTTTCCTTTTGCTTGGGAAGATATTTCTTTATTAAGGTTGCCTGGCTTTTTAGTATCATAAAAGGAAATGGCTCGAGTAAATAAGATAAATACACTTAAATAAAGGAATTATGTAATTTAACATCCTAATTAATAGATACACCTTGAAGTATATAGCGTATAATTATACTTGATTCAATGTATGGTGTGCAAGAGTTGAAATTGCAATCATGTATTTGTATGATGAATCACACGGCGTGTACCTAGATCCATGTTGAGATACACAACATGTAATGGATCCATGTTGAGATACATGGCATGTATTAGCAGTTAAGGAGCTTATATGGCATGTACTTGCATGGCATGACCATACCTTCTTCATTTTATCTTGTTTTTCCATAGGTTAGCCTCCTACGTTTTATCTTATGAGTCTAATTTGGTTCATGACCCTTCTGGTTACATCATTCCAACCACATTACCACTCCCTTCCACCCTCTCTTTCTCTCTGTTAGAAAGGATTTGCCTTTGAATCCGAAAATTTTCTTCTGATTTTCTAAATTCATTTTTTTGGCAAACATGTATTATAATAGGAAACCATCACTTTGACATACTAAAAATAAATAATTTCACCACAATTTCATAAGAAAAAGATGAAAAAAATTACGGAAAAAAAAATCATAGACATTTAGGAAAGAAAGTGTAATTGCTAGGTAAGAGTAAAATGGAATGTTTACGTCTAATAAAACCAATATCCCCATATGTTATGCTTGGATTAGATAAATCGGTTGGAATGAAATGAATTGGAATAAAATGGAATGGAAGGGAGCGGAACGGAATAAGATTAGAATAGTAAACTATTCTCATATGGAAATACCTACGAGATTATTGATTCCATTTTAATGTCATATTTAGTTTTGTAACATATTTACCACACATTTACTTTGCTAAATAAAATAAGGTTGAAATAGAATTCCAATTCATTCAGACTGGATAAGGTTTTAATAGCTATTATATTGTTTATTTAGATAAAAAAAATACTAAAACCTAATGACTAAATAGCCTTCATCTTGTTCCCTCTTCATGATATTTAATATGTTAATCGCACCCCATCTTCTTCCTTAACCCTAATTGTAACCTTACTTAATAACTGAAATCTTCATTTTTGATTCCTCTCTCTTCTTCTCTAAAACCTTAACCTTAAGGCTAATCCCAATTGAGGTGATTGTTGTATGTTCGATTTATGGGCTTTAGTGCTCTTGCGAGGCATTTGACTTAAAGAATAGGGGCGCTCAGTGGTGGGTTTGCTTGTTGGAGTGTAAGGGTGTTTAGATTTGATACAAGTTAGGGAGAACTAATGGCTATTTTGCTTTTTGCGATTAGTGGTTGGTCGTATAGTTGGGTGGCGAAGGGTTAAGTGTATGCTGTAGCCTTTCAAATTTGGTTGTCAGCATTTGAGTGGGTTATTGGCGTTGTCGTCTGTATGAAGTGGTGAATGGTGTGTTTGCTGGCGGTTATGGTGTCAACAAGGGAGAAAAACATTATAGGTAGTGTGTGGTATTCGTTTGGTCGTCAGTAGAGAGTACAAATGGTCATGTGGTTAATTGGTGCATGTGTGACTGGTGGAGCACAAAAGCTATTTGATTGTGCTAGTGAAGATGGAGCAAGTGCATGGTTTGATTTTATGTCAATGGATTACCGAAGTTGCAGTTCACTCGCTTAAGTTTGATGATAGTGTGCTAGTCATGCTAGTCAATAGTGGTATTCGGTGAAAGCTGATATGAAGAAGGATGGGGTGGTGGAGTAATTTTTTCATTAAATTGAAATTAATGAGTTCAAGTAAAGTATTGCAAGTTGAAAATTGAATTAAATAGTGTTATTGTAATTGCATGAGGATTAAGAAGGGAATGAAATTGTTATTATGGGAAACTCATTTGGTTATTAGAGTAGAATGAAATAGCTATTTATTAGTATTAGTAAAAAAAAAAAAATACTTTTAATTATTGGATAGAAAAGTTAGATTTATTTTCTCAACTATGTTTATTTTATACGTTACTTATAACTTCGATTCAAATTTTTTACTTCTTTATAATCCTCAAAACATCATGTCCTTGGTCGATAAACTTCGCGGTATTGCTGACCATAAATTGGAATACACTATAATTAATTTATACTTCTGATTGACTTATTAATTACTAATGCTCGAATAACAATTTTAAAATTTAAACTATTTGGCTAGAAAAACTCGACGGTAACTTGTAGACCATAAAGTTTATGTAGGCGTAGACATGTAGGCGTAGACATGAAACTGAACTGAAACTCCAAAGTTTGAGGTGCTTCTTAATGATTCTCAGACCTTCATGTATTCCACCAAAGCTGAACTCTCTCTCTCTCTTTTCCAAAACCAGTTCCAAGTTCTTCATACCCTCTCACTACAAACACCCGATTCGCACTTTCAAGCTCTTCTCTTCATGCACTACTGGTTCACTAGATAAAACTTCCCTTGTAAATGCACTTTTTGTCTCTATAGACACAAAGTCTCTTCTTCTCGGATCCCAAGTCCATGGTTGTGTAATCAAGTCCGGGTTGAGGAATGATGTTTTCTGTCAGAACAAGACCGTGCAGATGTATTGCATGTGCAGAGTTTGGGGTAATGGACTCAAGTTGTTTGATGAAATGCCGGAGAGGAATCTTTTCTCGTGGAGTTTGGTTATCTCGGGTGCGGTGTACAATGAGGAATTCGAGATGGGTTTGGTGGTTTTTATTGAGCTGTTGAGAGACGGGTTGATGCCAAATGAATTTGTTCTTGGTAGTGTTTTGAAAGCTTGTGTTGAGATGGGCGAGTATCGAATGGGTTTATGTGTTCATTGTTTAAGTGAGAAAATTGGGGTTGTAAAGACCCAGTTTGTTGGTAGTTCATTGATGAATATGCACTCTAAATTGGGTTGTGTAGAAGATGCAGAAAAAGCATTTGAATGTGTTGAGTTTGTTGATATAGCTTGTTTGAATGCTCTGATTGGTGCATATGCAGACTCTGGCTATGGTGCGGAAGCTTTGGAGGTTGTTTCTTCATTGCAAGCTCAGGGAGAAATGTTGGATGAATATAGTTTTATTAATTCTCTTAAAGGGTGCTCACAATTGGATGTTTTAGATTATGGAAGACAGGTCCATGGATTGATAGTTCGAAGTGAGGTAGAGTTAACAACTCTGTTGACGAATGCGTTGACTGATATGTATCTCAAAATTGGATGGAAAAGATATGCTGTCAAAATCTTTGACAGAATGGGAAGGAAAGATGTAATATCCTGGAACACTATGTTTGGTGGTTTCAGCGAAGAGGATGATGCTAGAGGAGTAGCAAGATTGTTTCACAAATTCATGTTAACTGGACTAAAACCTAATCGTATAACTTTCACCATCTTGCTTGGACAATGTGGACGGCTAAATAATCTCAATCTGGGTCTCCAGTTTGCCTGTCTTGCTATGCAGATTGGATATATTGATGAAAGCAAGGTTTTAAGCTCATTGATCAACATGTTTTCTCAATGTGGAGCTATCTCTTTGGCAAGTTTGGCATTTGACAATGGGCCTTTCAAAAGCATTGATGTTTGGAACGCGATAATTTCTGGGTACAATCTGAACTATTGTAATTCAGAAGCTAAGCAGATGTTCTGTGACTTATTGAAATCAGGAATTAAGCCAGATTGCTTTACTTTCTCCAGCGCTCTGGAAACTTGTTGTGCATTAGGAAACAAATTTACGGCAAGAAAAATTCATGGTCTTCTATTTAAACATGGTTTCTATTCAAATTCTTCTGTTTGTAATTTGTTGGTTAAACTTTATAGGTCCCTTGGTGAATTGGATGATTCTTTTAGATGTTTACATGGGCTTCAGAAATGTGATTTGGCTTGCTGGACAACTTTCATATCAACATTGGTTCATCATGGCAACCACAATGAAGCTATAAGGTCTCTAAAATTTCTAATGGAGTCTGGAGAGAAGCCTGATGAGTTTATATTGGCCAGTATGTTTAACAGTTTTGCAATTACATCTGATTACATTCAGACTAAGTCAATGCATTCACTTGCTACCAAGACTGGATATCATGTGCATAGATTTATAATTAGTGCAGCAATTGATGCTTATGCACAATGTGGTGACATTAGAAGTGCAAGGATGGCCTTTGATCAGTCATCTAGCTTCAAAGATGTGGTTGTCTTTAATTCCATGATCATGTCTTATGCCTATCATGGCCTTCTAATGGAAGCCATGGAAATATTTGACCAAATGAAGCTTGAAAAGCTTTGTCCCAGCCAAGCTACTTTTGTTGCGGTACTATCTGCTTGTAATCATAGAGGTTTTCTAGATTTAGGTTGTGCTTTGTTCCAGTCAATGAACTCTGACTTTGGGATAGAGCCGTCGCCAGATGTTTATGGCTGCTTGGTTGATATGCTGTCACGAAATGGTTGTCTTGAGAAGGCTAAGTGTTTGATCGAGGCAATGCCTTGTACTCCTCAGCTCAGCATTTGGAGATCTTTAATGAATGGTTGCAGAATATATGGGAACAGAGAGTTGGGTGAATGGACTTTCAAGAAGCTTTTTCAGTTGGCTCCTGATGATGATGCTGGCTATGTACTGCTGTCAAAGGTTTATTCTGAATCAGGTAGTTGGGAAACTGTTGCTAAGCTGCAACAGGTCTTGATGGAAAGACAGCTTTTAAAGCAACCTGGACATAGCTGTATTCAGATAGAGTAGAATGTGAGATATTTCTGGGAAAGATGCCCCAGATCTGATGTCCTATCAGCATGATGATGAACATTTCTTTCTTATATTCTCGTTCTTGTGGACTAGTGACTTTCATCATGCATAAACCAGGTAATTCTATACTTTTTTTTTTTTTTTTTTTTTTAAGTTTTAGGAATTTGTTATTAGTTATATACTAGTCACATTTTGGTTCTTCAAATTGTTGGCCCCTTATTCTGATAAAGGATGAAGTTAGGTTTATGCAGCCTCCAGGCAACTAAATTAGTCGGATCACCATAACATAGGCAACTAAATTAGTCGGATCACCATAACATAACCTGAACCATATTTAGAACCACATAGAGTTAGCAATTGTTTGCTGATAATCTGCTGCATTATCTTATTTTGTGAAACCAGGATGAGGGCACTTGTGTTCTCGCAGCACAGTGATTAATGAGGTTGTCATTGTGTAAAATGGGTAAGGTTGTTGCATTGTTCTTGTTGATGTGAGTAGATGAGCTAGTCAAACTTTGGTTTCAGACTTTGCATGTTGACAATTTGATATGTGAACAAAGGAAATGAATGATACTATATTTGAAGAAATATTAAGTAATTATTACAAATTTAGTTGGGTCGAGGAAAATTGTAAATAATCAGAAAACTCTGTATATAAGCTTCATTGTTTCGAGAAATATAGATCTGTAAATAGTATGTAGAAAATTTAGAATAATTGTGTGGTCTGTCTTAGGAACTAGAAAGGTGTTATAACAATCAACATGTTGATAGGAGAACAAACCTCACCACGATCATGCACATCTCAAGTTGATATCATGGAAGACTCGATACCACACTAATGAATAGTTCATTTTAAAAATGGAAGCATTTGCCTTCACATAAAATAGTGGAATATTGAGAATATGATTACATGCTTTCTCTTGAGGAAATCAAATTATATACTTGCAAGGATTATTAGTTATTCCTTATGAAAGCTTGACATATTGAATTGAAAGTTAGAGAAACCCTTTAAGTTTTCGAGATTAAGCAGTGAAATGTAAAAGGGAGAGATGCATTTCTGTAGCAGTTATAATTTCCAAGAGACATGAAATTGAATAGGTCCATAGCCCTTGTACGTAAATGGTCCACATGGCTTCTTTTTTCTTTCTTTGTTTTTTTTCCTCCCTCAATCTTGTTTGGCTGGCTATCGGTCCAAAACTCTGTTAGCTTATTTTATCAAACTGAAGTTGACTGTCTTGAAGCTAGGTATAAGGACTTCCAAGTCATGAATTATAGCAATAAGATTCCAAGGAAAAGCTGCAGGAAACCTAAAAGCATTATAAACAATCACACAATCCATTTCAAAGGTATCATCATCCCACCCTAGCATTTTAGCGTATCTGATGGCATCTAGTAGTGCCAAATATACTCTTGATGCTCCACTAAAGATAAAAGTTTGAGAATTTGTGGATGTGGAAGCTATTGCAGCTTCTCTAGAAGAAGGATCATGAGCACCATCAGAATTGAGTTTGATGCACATACCTTTTGGGGCCTCCCATCGCAACTGATCAACCATAAAAGGCTGCTGCAGTTCATGAAACCTACCACATCTTCCATCTATCCAGGATTGCTGCTGCTAGGTATTGGGATCTCATATTTGCACTGGTGATGCTGTACAGGGGGTGCTGATGAAGCTTGCTGCCATGCAAAATCATCATGAGTGGTTGCTCAAATGGGATCTGCAAAAGGAGCTGGACAGCTGCTGTTTATTGGCACTGAAACTGTTGCTGCTGCAATATTGTTGACTGCCATAGTTGCTTGATTGTGAAACAAGTAAATTCGGTACATTGAGATGTTGAAGATGTGTATTCTTTTATATATCAATCTTTTTGAGAGTTCTCTAGCAAATTGAAATTATTCAACCTTAGGTCTTTGGAACTAAAGATAGCTTTGCATCTTGCTTTCCAAACACACCACATAACCACACTCAACTAAGGAAACAACACAGCCATTCCTGCTTGCTTCCTATGACAAACTTTAAACAAGACAATAGCCATTGATCTAAAGTAGTCAATCTTTTCTTCTCCACTTAGATTCCAAGTGTGATAAACTAAACAAGTTTAGTTGATGGATTACCGACCTTTGGCTTTGTTATTCGCACACGCCTCCGAGACCTTCAGTCTCTTCCTAAGAGGATTCTCTCTCGTTAGCCTATCGAGAACGAAAGATAGAACATTGAGGAATAGTAGGCGAACTCCTTGAGGACTCAGTTTGGGTACACCCTACTTTGTGATCCCATGCGCTGTTGCCGAGAACTCATGTGCTGAGGACTGTTTGCCGAGTGTCGAGACATAGGCTTGTATTGGTCGAGTACTTCTCTTTTGGTATATTACTAATACTTACGGTATTCCTTACTCGTCTTGATAACCCTACGGTATTCTTTACTTGTTTCGGCAACCTTAATGCTGCTACATCATGATCTAGCTTAGCTGTTGCACCTAAAGATTCATTTTATTTGATATTGTAATTTTATTCCTTTTTGTTATTTGCCCTTTTTATCCTTTTCGTATGTATTGAGAATCACCTTTTAATATATGTTTTTTTATAATTTTCTTTTTTGGTAATGTTACCCTAAGGATTTATTATAAATAGTTTTTTTTTTCTTGTAGTCGGAATATTTGACATTTCCCACATAAACTTTTGAATGTACTTGTTCTTGTGAAATATTTGTCTCTAAGTCTATTTTTATACTCTTATGTAGTCTTGTTGAGTAGTTTAAGATTAATGGTAAGTAGACTTTAATATTAGTTTGTGTGTTCCAACAAGTGAAGTATCAAGTTGTGTTATATTCATAGGTGAGTTATATCCATCAAGTAGCTTTACGTCGGCTACTATATTTAGTTCACCGACCTACTTCCATTATTTTTTTCGATATTTCGAAGGACCCATTGATTCGAAACTACTACAGTAAATCTTAATGATTACTGAATTCCTAGGCATATCATATAATTCTTGTATTAGAGTCTGAGGTTGTGATTGAGAGTTATGTTGCGATAGTTTCTACTAATTTATTGTTTGATATACTCTGTTTTTAGTTGGAAGAACAGAGCAAGTTGCAGTTTGCTGTTTGTTTGGTATTTTTTGTGAGTGGAGGAATTTCTTATGTAAAGAGTGTTTTTTGAATTTTTGTATTGAGAATATCGAACCTTAATATTTAAGGAGAGATTAATGACATTGAGAGTGATGGTCGTGTTACCCAATGAATATCACGTACTATTGATGAGTAGATATAGGAAAGGAAGAGATGAGAGTTTCAAGAAATGCTGTGAGAGTTTCAAGAAGACCTTGATGCTGTAACACCTCCTAAGGTTGGTGCCGAGTATGGTTTTATTATTCGACGATCTCTCAGGACTTTTGTGGTTAAGAAAAATGAATAAAGAGAGAATCTTTTCTATATGATTTGCTGAGTAAATGGTAAATTTTGTGCATTGATTATTGATGAGGGAAGCTGTACCAACGTTATTGCACAAGGAGACGTTAAGGCTCTAAAGCTATTAACCTACCTATACTCTAAGTCTTACAAGATTCATTGGTTGAATGAGAAGGAAGGTCTACATGTTACCGAATAAGTAAAAGTGTCGATCACCATTGGTAATAGGTATGGGGGTGAGGTACTGTGTGATGTCCTTTCCATGTACGCTTCTCACATTTTACTTGGTCGACTCTAGCTGTTTGACTTGAGGGTATTATGCGATGTGTATAAGAATATTTATATGTTCCAAAAAGATGAAAAGATAGTTATTTTGACTCTTAAGAGCCCCAAGGAAGTACAAGAGTCTCAAGAGAAGATTGTCCGATCTATGCAACGGAAATCTCTAGTGATTTCCTGCGCTCAATTGTACCTAGAAATAAGAAGAAAGCATGTGTACTCCCGTTAATCAAGAAGCTTTTAGAGTTGGGAGGAGCCGGAAGCCTACCTGTCGAGGTATAGTTATTACTATAAGAGTATGCCAACTTGTTTCTTGTTGATATATCGATAGGTTTACCACCATTAAGAGGTATGAAACACTGTATTGATCTCTAGTTTAGAGTTATCCTACTGAACCGACTTGCTTACATGTTTAACCTTGAGTGAGCAGTCGAGCTGAAAAAACAAGTGGATGAATTGGTGGATCATGGATATGTCCAAGAGAGCATGAGGTCATGTACCGTACCAATTGTACTAGCACCTAAAAAAGATGGATCGTGGAGAATATCTATTAATAGTCGTGCCATCAACCAAAATTACTATTATGTATTGATATTCTATCCTACGGTTGGATGATATGTTCAATGAGTTGTATGGTGCCTGGATTTTTTCAAATATTGATTTGACGAGTGGCTACTACCAAATACGAATGAGACTTGGAGATGAATGAAAGATGGCCTTCAAGACAAGAAATAGTTTGTTTGAATGGATAGTGATGTCGTTTGGTTTGATGAATGCTCTGATCACTTTTATGTGACTCATAAATCATATAATAAGGGCATTAATTTTTGAATGTGTTGCAGTTTATTTCAATGACATTTTGGTTTACAATGCCGACTTTATAGTTTATGTTGAGCATTTAAGATCGATATTTGATATTTTTTGTGTCGAGAGATTATTCGATAAGTTTAAGAAATGAGTGTTTTGCCAAAGCGAGGTTATATTCCTCGGGTATGTTATTTTAGAGAAAGGAGTCCGAGTTGATGATGAGAAAGTCAGAACTATTCTTAAGTGGCCCACGTAGACTAATGTTGTTGAAGTCAGGAGCTTTCATGATTTGGCTTCGTTCTATCGGAGATTTATTTAGAATTTCAGTTCCATAATGGTGCTACTAATTGAATTGATGAGGAAGAATTCTGAGTTTAAGTGGTCAAAGAAAGCTCAGAAGAGTTTTGAATATGTAAAATCTAAATTGACATCTGCTTCAATACTCGTCTTGCTGGATTTTGAGATAATTTTTGAGGTAGAATATGATGCGTCTGGAGTTGATATTAGTACTGTCTTTATATAGGAGTGTTGACCTATTGCTTATTTTAGTGAGAAACTTAGAAGAGATATCTTGAATTACTTGGCAGATGACAAAGAGTTCTATGCTTTTATCTTGATACTATAGAACCAACAGCATTATTTGTTGCCGAGAGAATTCATTATCTACTTAGATTATAAATTTCAAAAATACTTTCGAGGGCAACAAAAACTTTCTCGCCGTCATGCTAAGTGGGTATAAACAAACGTAATCCCCATAAACATTTGGGGGCCATTTTTTATGATCCTCATTATTTGCTGCTCATCCTTAAAGGTACAAACATACATATTGTCCTTTGTTGTCACGATTTTATAGCTGTCATACATTCTCCATGATTTCTTTGGCACAGATCTCAAGTTAGTTTTTTCTTTACTTCATAAAAAATTACCTTACACACCATGACATTCTAGATAGATTAATCCAAATCGAGTCATGTATTAAGATTTATGGTTAGCAATAGATCCACATGAGCACCACTTGCTACATCTTTAAATGGAATCGTGTTGGACTTATCCATTTAAACAACACAAACAGGATTATTTAGACAGATTAGTGAGAAGAGAGAGAAGAAAGGAAAGAAAGCAACCATAACAATGAAAAAATAGAAGAGGTGGGCAATGGCAAAAGCAGAACAAATAGAGACTACTAACTAGGATATACCGAAAGGAAAGCAATTATTATTAAAAGAAAGAAACATTTATCTGTTGAGAAGTGTTGCACTATCACTTCCACTTATTGAAACTTTGCTACTCTAAACTTAATGCATTGTTGAGAGGGATAAACTTTGTGCATTATAATAAGAGGGGTTAAAATGGGTGGAAGGCTAGAGTTTGCCAAAGGTGGTCGATATTAGTTGGTTATTGTCAGGGTTTTAGCTGAAATGTTTGTAATTCGTTATTTAAGGTCTAGCTGACAACACTAGGAGAAATTGACAGAACTTATATAGGGTTTGAGTTAAATGGTAGAAAGAAGCAAATGGGGTTAGGTTCCTAAGATGTGATTTGGGGCTGGATTAGGGCTTTTTAAGAAAACCTATTGTGAGGAGCAAGTTATGGGTTTTGAAGAGTGAATGAAACTGTTATGTATGACAAGGTGTTGGCTTTGCTTGGAGTGTTTGCCACTAAGAAAAAGGATGATGAAACCCCTAGTGATGTGGTGATGGCTCTCTACAATGTAGAGGTCGACCCTTTATGGTGGGGAGAAAAATTTTGACAATTCATGGGTCTTTTGTAGTTCATTGAGGGTTTCTTTGTTGAAGTTGGAGTGTTTCTTCAAATTCAGCTAACAACACCTTAAGATCCCTTTGCTTGTCCACTTCATGTTTGTTGCTGTTGTTGCAGGGGGTAAGACAGGGTCTTCTACTCTCTTCAAAACCACCTTTGACTCCTTCGTACATGAATCTCATCCTTATCACCACAAAATTGACATGCAATTGGACAAAATGATTTCAACAGGTTCACCCCCAAAATGACTTAAGTCCCATACAAAGGTAGTGGGTATAGGTTTATAGTAACCTCAAAGGAATTGATCTATACACTCCTCCATTTCACATTCTCCTCATTCACCACCACTATGCGTGACACTCCTAAGCCTCCACACTAAGATTTAAATTTTGAAACCACATTCATATCAACAAAGCTATGGATGCTACCAAAGTCAGTTAGCACCAAGGTGGATGTTTCCCTGATATACCGTTGAAGTCCCATAGCTGTAGTTGACTCATTCAACCATCACATATGATGAAATTTCTAACTTCTTTTGGCTTCCCCTTCCTGTGAACTTTCATCGTCTATGTTGTCATCTTCTTGCTCTTCCAAACATTCTTAGCCAAAATGGCTTGTTACCACTTGTGTCCCCCATGAATTGTTTCATCATGAATAAATGCAAAGTCCTTTAGGTCTTGTTTCTTCCATTTCAATCCTGCTTAATTTCTTAATTTGGGGACTTCGGTTATCAAAGTACTAAAAGATTCTTTTTTTTTGTTTCCCAATGTCTCTTCTTTTGCTGGACACCCTTCTTGTTCAAACAGGCATGCTAAGCTCATAGCTTTGTTCAAATAGGCAGGTGCAACTTGACTTCCATTGCAATATACTCCTTTAATCCACTCACAAATATTGCAACTTCATGCTCTGGTTATAGCTAGATATGAGATGGACTCTTAGTGAAACTAAATTCTGAGGACATAGGGATCTAGAAATGTAGAAATGACCAACTATGTTAAGAGAAGTGATGACGACAATGGAGATGGAAAGCATTATATCCCAAGTGGGGATAGATAGGAATGTTATTCTAACAAGTTATTCTCATTAAGGACATATTATGGAGGAACTAAGCAGGCGGTATGCATTTAGGTTCAAGTTTGTTCAATCAAATGGTAGAGCGATGACCAGAATTACAATATTCAGAGAGGGAATAGATAATTTATCGATAATGGTATGAATATGTCAAATTTATGAATAGAGCAGTCAATTATTTATTTGAGTGTATGCTCTAGACAGCTTTGTCTGATGGAACAAGAGTAAATAAGAAATTTAAGTTGGTGGCGAGAAGCCTTGGAAATAAAGAGCCTTCATTCGAGAAAGTTACAAATGCTGTCCTGGATCACTGATTTAATTGTGCAGGTGAAAGAGAGAAAACAGTCCGGAAAGAAATAGATTTTGGTATTTGGATTTGTTCCTTCATAAAAATAGATGACTTGATCAGATTCTTGATCCAAAAATTTCAGTGAGATACTATTTGTAAGTACTTTGAGAGTTCTATGCATAATTGTATGCCGTTGAAAAATGTTCCTACATTGGGGGTGGTTATAAGAAGTGCCATACTTTGTGGGGGTGAAATGTTGAATGAGCTAGAACATGAGCAGACATTGAGAGCGGTAAAAATGAGAATATTTTGTATTTGCACCCTTAGGAGAATGAAAATACGAAAACTAAGAATCACTATGAATCTCTCTATCAGCAACCAGAAAGTCCTCTCAAAGCCAAAGACAGACCAAAAAAAGCGATATTATGGACTTGCAGTAGACAAAACCTTCCTAGTAATCACATTCTTTGAGGAAAATGATGGGACATTTGAGCCTCCTTTGGTTTCTTTCAATCCAAATATAATAAATAACTGCAGCTCTTGTTTTCTTTGCTGAATTATTCAATCCTTAATGAGAGAATCAAAGAACGAATTAAAATCCCTTGTGTTATCCAGAACTGGTAGGGCCCAACTGAGGTGGGAAGCTACCTTAAGCCAAACGGTCCTTGCAAAGTCACAAGACAAGAAGAGATGCTCTTCGAATTTTGAACAGAAGAAATATGCACTATTGGAGAAAACGTTCCAGCATGGAAGATTATCCAAAGTGAAAGAGTTTTTGATGAGCCACCATCCCAGTGGATGAAGGCGACTGCAGGCATGCATCCTTCACTAAGGAAGTCCACTGAACTTTGGGGCTCCTTCAACTTAGTAGACTGTAGGCTTCCTTAATAGTGAGGGAAATCAACAGGTCAGACAATATCTCAGGGAATTTGTGGAGTCATTCTATGTGGTTATCTTCTCTCATTGAAGATATTGCTGCTTTGAGTAAAGATCTGCTAGGAGGTTTTACTGATCAGTGATCATAAATGTTTTTAAAGTCCCGCTATGTCCAGTCTAATTTTCAACTTTATTTCTAAGTTTGGCATGTGAGACTAATGTGAAGAACGTAACAAGTTTAATAGATGTTAATTGCTAACACTTACATCTGGAGCATGATGAACTGAAGCCTCTAACATCTAGGGTCTACTAAACCAAAGCTTTGCAACAAAAAAATCTCTGTGTCTAAGCAAGTTAAAAAATTGTCTGCCTCTTGATTTGAGCATTCTGTACAAAGTTAAAGCTTGATCAGAAGATTAAGAAACATACTGTACAAACTCAACATCATTAATAACCAGATTAAGCTATCAATAAATAGTTTGGGTTCTTCACTTTGCCAGGGTAATGGATGTGCACACAAATAAATACTGGTTCATACTGCATATCTTCAATTATTTTATTCATAATCTGTCTTCCTATTGTCTTATTGTTTTTGTTATGTCCATGTATCATTATCTTACTTCTGAATCTTTGCAAGGATAGAATGAGAAAGATTCATCATGAGCTGAGGAAGATATAACTGATCCTAAATTCTGAAGCTTCCTGGCACAGAAATTGTTGTGCCAAGTGGTGCACACACAAACATTTTCGCATTTGTGCACCTCTTAGGTATGTCTAAGTGATGATGTCAGAGAAAAGTTGGGAAGCCAAAAAATGATTGGTTACTTCACTACCATGGTAATTCCATTGTTCTAACTTTTTATTATTACTCAGTCAAGAAAAGGGGCTATGAATTAGTGAATTTACCGTGTAGAAAAAGCAAGTTTGCAATTTTCGTGGCTATGGATTCTGTAACTTATCAATAGTTGAAAGTTTCATTTTTCAGTCCTGCACATGAAGTAAGAGACAATGGTTTTGAAAGAAGGAAGCATTGCTATAATAGGCGGCCCTTAAAATATGAAGAACACTGTAGAAGCTATTTTTGTTCTTCGTCTCTCTTCAGGGCTCAGATGATGCAGTGGAAGGTTCGAATACCAAGAGCAAGAACCTCTGTTAGAATTTGCCTCTGGCTCTTGATATGGTTAACGCCATTGCAAATGGTCATTAAGGCAGGATTTCTGCAGTAGTAGACCGTGCAAAGCTAGTTTTTCTTCTTGATTCTGCAGCCATTATCAACAGGAGAATGAAAAGTTGGCATGAATATGAAAGTCAATGGCCGTTGTAATAAAGTAAGGTGAAGAAAACAGTCATTTTAATTTTATGTTTATTGCAGGAAACGATTTCTGAGCATATATTGTTGTAATATTTGTTGTATTGTAATATTTATCCCCAAATATTAACTTAGTGAATTAACTTAAAAAAAAAAAAAAAAGAAGAAATAACTTAGTAGTGAAAAAGAGGGGTTGTGGTAATTAGTACCATCTGGCGGTTGGGCGTGGTGGAAGGTAACAGTAGTAGACGATAGATGGTATGGTAATTAGCCGACTAAGGGAATTCCTATTGAAAATCAGGAAAAATATTTCCACTTTATTTGATCATAACCATCAAATCAGTTTACAGCTTCTACTGTCATCTTCTTCCATTAGCTCCTACTCGTGAGCTCAATTAGTTAATGTAAATACTTTCAGTTATTCGATTATATCGTTTAATGTTAACAAATATCTTTTGTTCCCTTTCTAATTTCTTTTTTAAGAAAAGCATCATTTAAGAATGTATTTCTTAGTCAAACATCAATATACTAGCAGCATATGAAAAATTACTGCTTTTACATGTTTAAGTTACTATTAATGAAACATAATAGCCTTTTACTTCTAAAATGGCATGATTTTCCCTTTGGTTAAAAGAATTCTAGGAAATTAAGGTTCGATTGTCAAATCAATCGCAAAATAGTCAACTTTCTATCAAATTGCTAATACAGATTGAGATTTGATGCCTTAACATACTTACTAAAAGTTCTAAAAATATATTTTTATATACTTTAATATTGATTGCTGTGGTTATTATAGTCTAAAAATATAAAAAAATAGGCTCCCAATAGCACGGGTAGGCAAAAAAAAAAAAAAAAAAGGGTTAAATTGAATCAAACTAAACAAAATATTTTCTCTAAGAATTTTCCAATTTGAACTGAACAAAAATTTACAGTTAATTTAGAAGGTTAAACGAAACTCAATCGTAAAATCGGATCAATCTGTTATAAAAAACATAGTAATATTTTATGCATACTAAAAAATTATTTTGTTGTAATATATTACTTAAACCGGTGTTTAGATTATATTTATTGAAATTATCATTAATTTATAAATTATAAATATACACTAACTCAAAATATATATTATATGCTAGTTTATAAATAAAATTGTTTGTTAATAGAGATTTAAAATTTTTTAATCACATAAATATCAAATCAATCAATATCTTCTATAATATCAACACTTGTTATAAAATGAATCTATAACTTTTAATATGGATCACAAATTATACAAAATACTTTTCTTGATTATGAGATACGGTTCAATTTGTAAACCAAATCGAAGTCTTACAACTTGAAAAAATGCCTAATTTGAATTGTATGGCTTAGTTTGAAATTACAAAAGAAAAAAAAAAAACCTGCATTTTTATGGTTTAAGTTAGTAGAGAGAGAAAATCAAATAAAATTAAACCATGGCAGCCCCTACCTAATAAGATGGATTAGATTCGAATATTCTTTTTTTTTTAAGTTATAATATATAACATAATTAGCTAAAAAAAACTCTTAAATATTGATTATATACTTTTTAAAAAAAGCCAGTATATAAGAATATAGAAATCCTTTTTATTTCACATATAAATAAGCATTTGCAATATTTACTTTTATAAATTTTATTTCATATATAGATCGCAATATTGTCTATTGTCTTAGATTCCATGTAATTAACATGGCCTTTTTAGCGATTATTTTGATATATTTATTAAAGTACTACTAAACATCTTGCATACATAATTCTAGAAATTTTCATCACTTGCAATTCTTATTACTAATTCTTTTGGCCATATTTCATATTGTTAGTTAGATTCAAAATTATTTTATTTGTTTGCTTTTAGTCATATACTTAATAGACATGTTATATAATTAAAAAGGATAGTTATGAAAGGGTTGCAAACTTTATATGATTTAATACAAAACAATATAATGCTTACATTTGATGTTGCAATTCCATTATATATATGTATATGTATGTATATATGTATATACATGCATGCATGTATGAATGTATGTATTGATAAAAAAGAGGGACATATCATATAATAGGAAGCAAAATCACAATGATTTTGCCTTAAGTTACATCATATCAAGAACTCGAGATTCTTGGTTTGGTTTGTAGAGGGTTGCTTTAGTAATTAGGTTTTTGTCCCAATTCAATGCTATAGATAGGTTTAATGGATTAGTGATAGGGTCTAGAAAACCGAACCTAATGATGGATATTTTTTTTAGGAAAATTTAGCTTGGTAGGCTTGAAAAAATGATTAGTGAATCGAGTTGTCTTGTGTGTGAAAAATAGATTTAGAAGAAGTACATTTGGAACTTGTTTGAGCTTCATTTGGTGTCATGGGCCTTAAAATAGCTAAACTAAGCCTTATTTGAATAATGGGCCTTTTATAAGGATGATGGGCCTTCTTGATTTTTTATAAGCCTTGTGGGCTTATGTAGACCCACTTCCAAAATACATTTTCAATGACTAAGTCCATGTAAATGAAGGGATCAATATGAGTTAATAGACTATTAGAAGCGATTTAATAGTTGCTAGTAATAATAGATCTCAACCATCCATCTTAGGAAGATTCGATGGTTGAGATTAGCCTCTAAAATCTATAATAAGAAGGTAATTCTTCCACTTCCAACATATTCTACTCCCCGCAAAGTCTAAGGCAAATGTAGAAGCTTTATTGAATGCCCTTTAGAGAAGATCAAATAGTAAATTATTCAAGAACATATCAAGAAGCTATTGAATTTACTCATTACAATCCTCTATTACACACGCATTATGTGACATCGAGCTTCTTTATTCCTCCTCTTACATATCTCTCCACTCCATATGCATGCTATTGGATCAAGTTATCTCTATGGTCGACTTACATGGGCATTGTGTGTGATTGATCATCAACAACAACCTAATGTACATTATTTTGCTATTTAATGTAGGTGGGGTTGTTGTAGTTGATTAATTTAGTGTAGTCAACATGTCAGTCGATCTTAGAGAAGTCTTAATCTAGTAACATGTGGAGGGATAATTTTATAGAGAGACATGGGAGGAGAAATAAGTAAACTTGATACCTGTATGCATGCATGTGGTAGTGGATCAAATCTTGTTTGCTAAGTATTCTTAATTCATTTTTCATAAAATAGTTGATTTGGTCTTTTGTAAAGTCATTTTACCAAGGTAACAACCTTTTTGGGTAACATGCAATGCTTCAAATGTTGTAAAGGAGGAGGAGGGGGCTCTTATTTATAGATTTTCTTCCTTGATCTCAACCGTCGGATGAAAATGAGATGAACAAACTAGATGAGCCATTGATAAAAACCATTGAATTGACTCTTAGTGATCAACAATTCAGATTTAAGCCTTTAATTCTTATAAAATGGGTAGGCTTGGACTTGAGCTAGGTTAGGCTTTTTTGCTTATAAAATGAGTGTATCTTCTTTTAAAAACAAGTCCAAGGCTTATTTACAAAGCCTAAATGAGACTCAGATGGACTCATGAAGACCTTTTTTAAGTCTGCTTGTCATGTGCTAGACAATTTAGTAAGGTCGAGAGTAGAAAAACCGGTTCGATAATCCCTATTATGAGCCCATCAAGCTAGATCTCTTTAAGTCATCCTTATTTGGGTTTAGTTTCCTTGTCGTGGCACTGGCCAATTTAATTGCTTCATGGAATTAAGTTACTCTAAATGCTTAATTATCGAAACAATCCTCTATAGGTTTAATAAATTATTTATTTCTCAAAATCTAGAAAATATATTGATCATTTTATAATAAATACAAAAGATTTCTTCTTCTTCTTCTTCCCTTTTGCTTGGTTTGCCCAAAAATCAACAACCATATTTCTTTCTTTTTGCACCAAGGATAAGGGTTGTTTGTTCAATCTTTCCCAAAAGCATAAACAATATTCACAAACCTAATTTGAAAGCATGTATTAGCTTTAAGCACGGTGACATCAATTAATGAATGTAATTGAGTTTCCACTTTCTTGTGTAATACAAAGAATTAATTCCCGAATTCGATTGCTATAATTTTGCTAATAATATATAATCTTTCCTTAATCTTCTATGAGTTCCCTAATCTACTAGCTTCGATCATCTTTAAATACTCTTGTAGTTTGTCCACTTCACTGCATGGAATTCATACGTAATGGAATTGCCATTCTTAGGGAGTGGAATAAATTCGTAATGACTATTACATTGTTTACTTAGGTAAAAAAGACACATAAGAATAGATATATAATAGATGTAGAATGACCAAAATACCCTTATCTTTAATAGCAACACCACCTTATCCACTTTGACAACCAATAGATATGACCTAACTAAAACACCACTCATCTACATATCACTAGCCACTTTCCATTGGTGATACAACTACAAAACACCACTAGCCTTCAATAGCTACACCTAACATATTTAGCCTAAGATCCTATAACCTACTTTGACAGCCACAAATTGAACTGAAAGAGAGAGAAAAGCGGTACATCATGCCTATAAGCCAATAGATTGAAGTGAGAGAGCAAAAGTGGTACATGACACTATAACCTAGCAAATTAAAGGGAGGGAGAGAGAATGATGTATGACGAAGTAAGATCGATCAAAGTGAGAGAAAGGGAGAAGCGCTTACAACCTAATGCCTACAACCTAACATATCAAAGAAAGAGAGAGTAGATTGAAGATAGAGAAGTGGTGCATGACTTGTATGATGGTTGGCCGTAAGGTAGTGGGCAAATGTGGTGGTAGAGTTGTGATGGTTGGTGATAATGGGTAGGTGTGGTAATGATGTTGTGTTAAGAAGAGGAAATGGTAGTGGTAGTATTTTTTCATCGAATCCCAATTCTTAACTCTAAGTAAAGAGTTTAAGAAATCCTAATTTAGATTTTTTAAGAGTTCAGATCCCTTAGTAATTGTGGTTCTTAAAAGTGAAAGGGGGGGGGGGGGGGATTAATAACCTTGCCTTCATTTGGTGGTTCTCATAATGTAAATTTTTTTTCCTTTTTGTTGTATATTAAAGACTCATTTTCTTTTTCCTTCATCAATTGTATTATTTGTAAGTTTTGATTTCTTTTATTAAATAACATATTATTTTTATTTACCCAAACACACCATATTCCAAAAGAGAATAAGATTCCTTTGTGGTTGTTTTGTTTGAGTGATAGATTTGACATCCTCAAGCAATAGCTTTCCTTATATTGAATCAAATAAACTAGATAGGAATCAACCCCTCGGACCCATCGAATTATTAGGACTTACCTAACGAGTGCTAGCTTGAGAACTATTCAAGGACAAGGATTCCATCGCTAACTAGGGATTATTGCACTTTATCTGACTTAAGTGCTGAGCTTTAACTGTGCTTAAGGATATACTCGAATTGCCAAATATTAGGATTCTTTCTGAGCTGAGCTGTTTAGGCACCCAACTAGATCTGAGTTGTCCAATCTCTTGACTTGAAGAGACTTCCATCAACACCTTGCATCTAAGCTTAGACCAGACCCAGATCAGGTTGACTAAAGTTCTCTACTCTCTTTCTAACCTCTTCTGAGCTGATTCCAACAAGTGTTGAGTTGTTAGACAGCTTGAACTTACAGGAGCAATCGAGCATGAGATCACTAAAACTAGTTTGACACGTATCGTCTGACACGATATTTTAGAATGTTTACTTCTTCTGTACATTTACAACATTTTTCCTTTTTACCCCTCTTAGTACGTCTTAGGTATTATATTTGTAATTTACCCTTTTGTCTTTTCTTTGTATGAATGTAACCTTAGTAGGAATTATAGGAATCAAACTACTAGGCCTTTAACTCGTAACTGAGCCTGAGGATTAGAGGGATTGGCTAAATAAATCCTTATGCTCCAACCGACTTCTACCAAAGTCGAGTTACTCTTTGCTGTTGATCAATTCTATATGCTGAGCCAAATGAGTGCCCATCTTTCAGAAATTGTGTGCTGACTTAAAGAATGCCCTCATAGCAACCAAACTCACGTGCTTGCTCGGTCACGTTTGAGTTGACCACTTGCTCAACATCATTACTGACGAGAGGCCGAGAGTCTTGTCCTGCACGAATACTTAGACACTCCTGTTTGGAAGAATCCATGCTTACTCGACACCCTTCCTTGACCACCCAACTAACTTGTATTACTTTGTCTACATCCTCCAATACCACCACTAATGCTTTGCTTCCACGTATTCGGGACCACTTACAGAATCTGCTACTATAATCATTGCTTTTCCATGAATATTCTTTTTCACCCCTAGTAAACTTTGTACATTACTTTTTTAGGACAATACCCTTTTTATTTTTTCCTTTTTAAGTAGTTTGCCGTAAATTCTCAGGTATAAATACCCCTTGTATATGTAGCCATACATCATCAAATTACCATTAATACATTGGATATTCTTCCTCTTGTAAACACCGATTATTTACTTTTATTTCACTCTTATCTTAACCTTTAAATAAGACTAGGCGGCGAGTAACCTCAATGGACTAACTCGTGTATCATATTGAGCTGTGTCGTGAGTCTTCGGAAGTTCTATTGGTGTGCCATATCTTTTGGGGTTGTTTGTGGGTTTGCTTACTTTTCATTCATTTTCGTTCATTTGTGCATTTCCCCTTATCCCTTTTTAAGCTTTCGGTAAGCTTGGATCCATCCTTATGGCCGGCCTTATTTATTCTTGGCTGCGGTTTGCATCATCTTGGTATCAGAGTAGAAATTTCATTTAGATTATAAAAGTTTGTTTAGAAGTTATATCTATACTTTGTTTTAGGCGTGTGAAACAGAGCAAGCTTTTGTATTAATTTAGTTGCAGTATTTGCTGGTTATTAAACTTCTAGTTTAAAGGGGGTGTGTGTTATGTGATTTAGAGAGATAGTGTTAGCTGTAACGCCCAATTGAGAAGCTTGAAATTTGGATCTATAAGAGAAAACGATGAATCCAAGTGTTAATACTAGTGCTGGGGATAACAACAGTGGTATTGTCTACCATGGTCGACAATCTTAAGGTACTCCAGGAAGTACGGATGAGATACTTGATGAGGTGGCTAACCTCTTAGTAGATTTAACCCAAATTGTCCACGCATTGGCTTATCGACCTGTTGGAGCTACACCCAACACCCTACAAGCTGCCTGACCTATTAGAGGTTAGAACTTAGCTTGACAAGATTGAAGTGGAGGAGTAGGTGGGCGAGTGAGAAGAAGAATTAACTTGGGAGAAATGGATGACGTCAAGGAAAAAGAGTATGAAGAAGAAGAAGAATGAGCTCAAGTACCCTAAGCATTCGACAATGTGAAGCTTCAGATTCCGAGCTTTAATGGGTTAGGAAGTGTGAATGATTAATTGGATTGGGAGGAGAAGGAAGGGCGTGTTTTTGATTATTACCAATATGAAGGTTACGAAAAATTGAGAATTGTTGTTGTTGAGTTCTTTGGATATGCCGCCTTGTGGTGGAAGAATTTCCAAGCCATGAGAAGATGAGAAGGCTACTAAGAGTTTAGTACTTAGCTCGAGATGAAGAGAATACTATAAAGCAGGTTCATGCCGGATACATACCTATAAGACACTTTCGCTCGGCTTCAAGAGTTGAGATAAGGATGTTGAACTATTAACGAACATGTTCAAGAGTTCAAAATGCTCATCATTTGTTGCAAAGTGGAGGAACCATCAACGTAAACAGCCTTTAGATTCCTTACTAGGTTGAGGAGTGATATCCGAGACATTGTAGAACTCCAACAATTTGCTACAATGGATGAGGTTATACGAATAGTCCAATGAGTAAAGAGGTAGAGAAGGAATAGAATGTTGACCTAACCTCCAACGAGCGGAACTAGTCATTTGAGTTGACCTAGTCAAGGAAGTTACCAAGTCCAATCAAGTATTGAGCCGATTTGAAAGGTAGATGTTCAAGCTGATCAAAAGGGCCAACCTGATAGTGATGTGCCGACCTGTACAAATGAGAAAGGATAAGGATTAGTAGGAAGACGAGTTAGATCAAGTGCTAAGGGTTTAGACATATGGTTGTTCAGTGTTCGAGCCGAAGGACTATAGTCATCAAGGGAGACGTCTTGAAGCTTGAAGTAGATAGTACTGACGAGGAACTTGAGGAAGAGACTCTTATTGAGAAAGAATGTACTCAGGAGAATGAATTGATTGAAGAGGATGTGTTCGCTGAGGACTTGGATCGGTTGATCCTAATCATTTGACACGTAATGAATTTAGAACCTTTATACGAGGAAAAGTAGAGGGAGAATTTGTTCCATAGCACCTGCAAGGTGAATGACCAATTGTGTGCTCTCATTGTGGATAGTGGTAGTTGTACCAATGTAGCGTCAGCTAATTTGGTCACGAAGTTGAATTTGCTGACTCTCGTGCACCTGAAGCCGTACAAGTTGCATTAGCTAAATGAGAAGGGAGCACTACATGTCACTCAACAAGTAGTATTACCGATCACAATTGGAAATTACTCTAACGAGATTCTTTGCAATGTGCTACTTATGTACACATCATACATGTTGCTTGGCCGATCGTGCCTTTATGATAGGAGAGTTATCCATGATGGATATAAGAACACCTATGTGTTCGAGAAGTATGGAAGGAAGATTAAGTTGAACCCGATGTCGCCGAGTCAAGTTAACAAACTTCGGGTAAAACTTGCTTAAAGATCGAAAAAGACTTTGATGATGAGTAGAGCTGAACTTCAAGAGGCTATCAAAGCCAATAGGTTGACCTTCATGTTGGTCAAGCGCCTATTAGAGTTGAAGGAACGGGGTGAACTACCTTCGGAAGTACAAGAGTTGTTGAATGAATATGCCGATCTGTTTCCCAAATAGTTACTTGAGGGGTTACTATCAGGACCCTAAAGGGGGCCTAGTAGGATTACCTAAAATTTCCATAATATGTGTGTACCCATGATATGAAAATCGTCTTGCAAGTCAAAGATTGCAAGACTCTAAATAATAAATCACTAAGATTACTGATTTTCAAGTAATTAATTTATTGTAACATGGCATAACATATAATTATAAATAACTATGGATGTCCGATATCCTATAGCTCCTCAGAACCGTAAAGAATCGGTATCTCCTACCAAATAATAAGATAGGATATACTAACATTATAAAACTATAGGGAAAATTAAATTATATTAAATTCTAACATGTGAATATTTTCTACAAAGAATGTTTATGCATCACCTATAAAGATCTCAACTAATTCTAATACTAATGTACATATCTTCATCTCGCACTCAGCACTCGAGACTTATCCCAATCCCATTGTATGTAAACTTACAAAAGAAAGACTATTGGGGAATAAGCTACAAGAGTTTAGTAAGTTGTCTCTCATACTATACTGGCAAACAAGTTATCAAACAAATTATTACAACCATATGAATGCATGCATACGTAGTATGCCAAACAATATATGTAGTTGATTGGTACTGCATATAATATCGGATTTTAATGCCCTCCGAGATAAGGGTTAGAGATTCATTGGCACCAATCATGATTGGGCTTTAGCACCTGGGTTTTTACCCATAATTTTGAATATCATATTTTGTAAAATATATTTCCATTTGTAAGTCGTCTAATAGTACACAAAATCCCAAGCTTAGCGGTGAGGTGGCCCCCGTAGTCCACACTTACATCCTACAGCGGAGATCTCTAGACTTGACCCTCAGCCATACGGTTGGTGTCTCTATCGCCTAATAAGCCCGTAGGTTCGAGTAAGGTCATGTTGTACGAGTGTACTGTATAGAAACACTTTAATATATATAAACAACCCCTACAATGCCTCTTTTTATCTCCGCGTGAAGTGATGGCCGGAATAAGTAAATGCAATGCATGGATAATGCATGACCCTTTTAATTTAAGATAAGCCAAATATAATTAGGTCAAATTATGAGACGATCAATCAATATCAGCAAACCATGCAAATCATATACATGTACTTAGGATCCAAACTTTAAACCCTAATACACTTCCTAAATTGAATCAAACTTAATCAAGGACATAAATTAGTAATACCAATGTAAAATTCCCTAAGTATAAGAATAAATGGCTAATTAAATCATTAACTACTAAAATGGGACGTAAAACTAACCAATAGGAATAATTAAGCTTCAATAGTTAGAATTTCAATAAATTTAGTTTACATCGTAAAACACGAGTCTTAACGTCCAAAACGGAGATCATCGTATAAACATGCGTCCGAAAACGATGAAAAACGACTATAAATTCGTAAATATTGAAAATAGAATGAAAAAGTTACGTATGATTAGCAATTAGGTTTAATCGAATAAAGGTTGATAGTAATCTAAGTAAAATTAGGCAGATAGATATCTAGAACCATTAGTTGAGTCAACTACTTATTATCCCTATTATCTCATAATGATCAGGTGATCCTAATGAGGGTGAGGATCTTCTGATCGGTTATTACGACTAGAGCGAATCATCATTATCGAGTGAGTACTCCTGATAACTCTATATTTATTTGTGCTTGTAGTTAGTGCACTTAAATTGAATATCAATAACTTGATGCATGAGGTTTCGGGATATACGTGTGCTTGATATTGATTGATTATTGTAAGAAATATTGTTAAATATGTGTCATTGCTTATGTCATTATTTGCTTATGTCATGGCTCATGTCATCTTTTAATTATATCATTGCTTACCTCATCATTTAATTACATATGCTTTACCTCATGATTATGTAATGTCTAAATGTCTTATATACATTTCACTTGAACTACTATGTACTTATACCCTTACTATACTTATATGTAACTAGTATACTTATACATATACTTATACTTATACTATATTTATACTTGTAGACATACTCATATACCTATACGGTCATATACGTATTTTTTATACAAATTTCGTATGCCTAATTTTCCTCTTAAGAAAACTTTCTTAATTTCATTCATTTGTGTTTTCAAGTGTGTATTTAGTATAGTATAGGTATGTATAGTTAGGATTTGTCTTAGTTTAGGTTATGTACATAGTAAATACTCATGTACAAGGGTCCCCATACTTGTATTCTTCTAATATATCCTTATGTACATATACTTAAAAGCATATACACATGTATTCCTTTCCTCTTTATCATGATTCCTAACTTCCTACACTTAAAGATGGAAACTTTATGTCCTATTCTACAAGATTATACATAACATATATCTACTTATCTAATCTACTTAATTACCTAACTAATGAGTAATATAAAGCAACATAAAGTAACTTGATCACATACCTTAATTTGTGTTTGAATTATGGAAGCAAAGAGGAAAGTTTTTGAAAGTGAAAGGGGAAGGGGATGTCACAGCAATGGAGGTGGGGTTTTGCTTTGTTTCTTTTTGTTTTGTTTTGCTTTTGGAATGAAGAAGATGGTGGGGTCTAGAAGAAAAGAAGTGGATGGCAATTAAGGAGAAGGGAAAAGAAAAGCGAAAAGAAAAGAAAAGAAAAGGAATCATGAGATGGATTAGATATTTTCTTATGCATTAGTGTCTTTTGTTGACTTTAGTCAACCTTTTAACCTTGGTTAACATGTGTTTACTTGGTCAACTTTCCTTAAGCATATGCCATTTTGTACACATAATGCAATAATTAAGGAAAATTAAGGAAATGAGGCATTTGTTGAATTGATTAGTAAAAATAGATGATGAGATCATACTTTAGGTATTTATATCCTATATACATCATTTGGTAAGCTACTTAGTATAACTACTATGAAAAGTACCAATTAGGGTGTTAAGATTCACTACATTTAACCTAAGCTTCAATTATACCCCTAACTCTATGTAATACTATCTTAATCATATACTTAGGAGATAAATGTAATCTATGATTTATTATCTTAGTTTCTAAAGGATTACTTAAGGATTCTAAATATATATGCATGATTGAAAGTCATCTCTAATTTTTCACCAATGATTTGGCAAAATACGAGGGTTATATTATCAATTAGAGTTTTAGGGTATATTATGATGAATTAGTGCACATATGTCTTTAAGGTTATCATTTTAGGGTTTTTATCACTTTTGAATGAAATCTTTAGTGTTTACATACATTTAAGGTAGAAAAGTTTCATATGTGATTGATTAGTTCTTTTAGGGTTTTCACTTTCATTAGCCTTGTCAACTCCTAAATTATCTAACATACTCGAGTCTATTTCAAAAGCTAGATTGAAAATTTTAGGGGTTTACAGTTACCCCTTATCCAAGGTATAGAACATTGCATTAACTTGATAGCCGATGCCACCTTATTGAATAACCTAGCTTATCGATGAGTCTTGAATAACCTTCGAAGCTCTAACGATAAGTCAATGAACTACTGGAAAGAGGGTATGTAAGGGACAGTCTCAACCCTTATGCTATTTTGGTGTTCCTAGTGCCAAAAAAGGATGGTACTTGGCGGATGTGTGTTGACAGTCAAGTCATAAACAAGATCATGATCAAATTTAAGTACCCTATCCCTAGGTTAGAAGACATATTGGATGAATTGAGTGGAGCTAATATCTTTAGCAAGATTGATCTAAAATCTAGCTACCATCAAATTTAAGTAGAAGACTACATTCAAAACTTAGCATGGACTTTATCAGTTAATGGTTATGCCATGTAACTTATCGAATGCCCTGAGCACTTTTATGCGACGATGAACCATGTCCTGAGAGATCTGATGGGAAAGTGTGTTGTAGTATACTTCGACGATATCCTGGTATACAGTGCTAACTTGTTGAGTTATTGTGAACATCTTCAAGGTGTATTGGATGTCCTTCATATTTAGAGATTATTTGACAATCTTAAGAAATGTTGCTTTTGCCAGGAGGAAGTGGTGTTCTTAGGCTATGTAGTAAGTAGAGGAGGCTTATAAGTAGATAACGAGAAAATCCAAGCAATCATCAAGGAGAGAAGCTTTGTCGAGGGGAAGGAAAGATTGACTTCCACACTTGTATTATCTTTGCCTGACTTAGAGAAAATTTTTGAGCTAAAATATGATGCGTCGGGTATTAGAATAGGTACTATCCTAATGTAGCCAACCAATTGCTTACCACAATGAGAAGCTTAAGGGACCTCAACTGAACTACTTTGTGTATGACAAAAAAATCTTACCACTCATTTGAGTACTCTAAGTATGGTGGCATTATCTATTGCTCGGAGAATTTGTCATTTATACTGACCATGAGTATCTGAGGTATCTTTGAAGTCAGACTAAGTTGTCGAATGGAAAGTGAGGTGGGTCGAATTCCTTAAGGGATTCAATTTTGTCATTAAGTATAAGCAAAGAAAGAGAAACGTGGTTGCAGATACTCTTTTAAGGAGATATGCGCTCCTAGTAGAATTGTAGACTAGATTGTTTAGGTAAGTCTCAAGGAATAGTACTCTGAGGATCCATACTTTGGAACCATACTTGGGCACTATGCTAATGGAAGGATAGTGGATGAGTATCATATGGAAGATGGATACTTGTTTCAAGAAGGGAAATTGTGCATGTCAATCTATTTACTAAGGGAGCTACTGATTAGGGAAGCTTACAGTGAAGGACTCTCTAGATACTTTGGAGAAAGAAGGATGTTTGAGTTGTTGAGTAGGCATTTCTTCTGGTCAAGAATGAGGTGAGATGTACATTGAGTTGTTGAAGGCTATGCCATGTGTAAAAGGGCTAAATGCCAAGCCAAGCAAGGGAAAGCGATGCCTTTGCTTGTCCAGATGAGACCATGGACTGAGTTGACCATGAACTTTGTTCTTAGATTACCACGAATTGCCCGAGGTAAATATTCCGTAATGGTCATTGTTAATAGATTCAGTAAGATGGCAGACATTGTGCCTTGCTCCACGACTAATGATGCTTCAGCTATTGGTTCTCTTCTTTTGCATGAAATTGTTCAGTTACACAGCATATCAAGAAGTGTAGTATTAGACAGATACCTAAAGTTCTTAAGCCATTTCCAGAGAACTTTTTGGCAACAGATGGAGACCAAACTACTATTCAGTACTTCTTGTCACCCCTAAACTGATGGCTAAATAGAGAAAGTCAATCATACTTTAGGATCACTGCTTCGTGCTATAGTGGGCGAGAACTTGGCTGATTGGGACGCCTACTTACTAGTGGTCAAATTTGCTTACAATTGAATCATATATGACACCACCAAGTAGACCTCCTTCAAGGTTGTCTATGGCTTTAATCTTGAGTTGCCCCTCGATTACACCCTTATACTTGTATTCGAGAAAGAAGACCCTAACGTGAGAGCCCGAACATAATCCATATAATACATCTATAACAAAGTTACTAAGCAAATTGACTAAGCCACTAGACGAATGCATCAGAAGGTTAAGGGTTGGGCGGCGAAATAGTTTCAACCAGGAGACTTAGTGTAGCTGTACCTGAGCAAGGAAAGGTTTTTGAGTAAGAGGAGGAGCAAGCTATCCCCAAGGGCTAAGGGACCCTTTAGAATCCTCCATAAAATTAACAATAACACTTATAGGTTGGAGTTGCCCAAAGATTATGGGGTTTCGGGCACCTTTAACATTGTTGACTTTAGTTTATATTATCCTAACGGAGAGCTGAATGAAGACTAGTTATGTTTGATCCTAAATCTAAATCAACCTGGAGGGAATGATAGGAATTAGGCTACTAAGCCCTTAACCCACAACCGAGCTCAAGGACTAGAGGGATTGGTGAAGCAAATCCTCATGCTCCTACCAACTTCTATCGAAGTCGAGTTACTCCTTGCTGCTAATCAATTCTATGTACTGAGCTGAATGACTGTCCATTTCTTAGAAATTGTGTGCCGACTTGAAGAATGCCTTGATAGCAACCAAACCTCGCGCGCTTACTCAATCATGTCCAAGCCGACCATTTGCTCAGCATCACTACTAATGAGAGGTCAAGAGTCTTGTCCTGCACGAATGCTCAACCACTCCTGCTGGATGAATCTATGCCTCCTTGGCACTCTTGCTTGGCCGCCCAACTAACTTATACTGCTTTGTCTACATCCTCTAACAGCACCACCAATGCATTGCTTCTACGTATTTGGGACCACTCATAGAATCTGTTACTATAATCATTGCTTTTCTGTGAATATTCTTTTTCACCCCTAGTATACTTTGTATATTACTTCTTTAGGACAATACTCTTTTTGTCTTTTCCTTTTTAGGCAAGCTGCCTTAAATTCTTGGGGTATAAATACTCCTTGTACATGTAGCCACACATTATCAGATTACCATTAATGCACTGGATATTCTTCCTCTCGTAAACATAGATTTTTTACTCTTATTTCACTCTTATCCTAATCCTTAAGTAAGGTTAGGTAGCGAGTAACTTCTCTAGACTAACTTGTGCATCATATTGAACTATGCCATGAGTCTTCGAAAGTTCTATTGGTGTGTTATATCCTTTGGGGTTGTTTGTGGGTTTGCCTATTTTTCATTTATTTTCGTTCATTCGTGCATTTCCCCTTACCCCTTTTTAAGCTTTTGACAAGCATGGATCCATCCTCGTGACTGGCCTTATCTGTTCTTGGTTGTGGTTTGCATCAAAATAGGTGACTGTACCATTTTGTGTAGGAAATGTGTATAGAGATAAAGTAGTGTAGATGTTGTCCCTATGAGAGCTTCACATATGTTGTTGGGAAGACCTTGGCTATTCGATTGACATATCCTGCATGATGGTGTCAAGAACACCTATGCCTTTACAAGGGATGGTAAGAAAATTATGCTACAACTTATGACATTAAGCCAAGTGAATGAGACTCACAATTAGCTTACTTGAGATAGTAAATAGAAGACCTTAGTAGTTAACCAAAGAGAGCTCTAAGCTGTTGAGAAAGCCGAAGAGCCCATGTTTTTGTTGTTTAGAAGGTCACTAAAGTTGAGAGACTTAGATGACATACTAGAAGAGTTTAAAAAATTAATAGATGAGTTTTTCGACTAGTTTCTTGATGAGTTGCCTAAAGGACTACCCCTGGTTCAAGGAATTCATCATTGCATTGATTTACAGTTAAGTACAACCATGCGGAATAGAGCTGCTTATAAAATGAACCCTGAGCAAACTGCCAGGCTGAAAAGATAAGTGGACGACCTTATTGAGCAAGGCTATATGAGAGAGTATATGAGCCCTTATGCTGTGCTTGCTCTGCTCGTCTTAAAGAAGGATGGTTTGTAGCGCATGTCCATTGACAATTGAGCTATAAACCTAATCACTATTAAATATAGATATCTTATACCGATACTTGATGACATGTTGGATGAGTTTCATGGCGCCAAAGTGTTTTCGAAGATTAACTTGTAGAGTAGCTACCATCAAATTTGCATGAAACCTAGTGATGAATGGAAGACTGCATTTAAGACAAGGCATGGTCTCTATGGATGATTGGTTATGCCATTTGGACTTACCAATGCACCGAGAACTTTCATGAGGCTTACGAACAATGTAATATGCCCTTTGATCGAGAGGTGTATGGTCATGTACTTTGATGATACCCTAGTGTCACGCCCCGAAGCGGCAGAGTCGTAACAGTCCCGCCGTGTAAACCACCCTAAGATAGAAGTTGGCCTTACAACCGCTATCTTAGACCTGATCTACACAAGGCGTCCACGACTAACCCGCTTTGAAGTAGACAATTTGTAATTTAAACAAATCATTTACCTAAGAAAGTGAGGAAATATATATATAATCACTATAATTCAGTTATTACATTAATTAGAAATGAAAAGTAAAACATGTGTTGATTCTTCAATGTTTTTCCTCACTCCCCAGGATCCAGCAGTTGCTAGCTTCAGAGTAGTTGTTGCCGCTTCTTAACCAGCACCTGCACGACGTCTATAGGGATGTGAGCAACTACAGCTCAGTAAGTAGGGACGGAGGACTTAAAACTATACCATACACACAACAAGGTTTTCAATCATTTATTAGTTGCAATGCATGTGCAAGCAAATGCCATCGCACGACGTTGTCCGGCCCGTCGTGAGATTAGAGAAATTGCGCCCGCTCTAATCCGGGTTGAGGAGTTACCGTTAATGCAACAGCTCACGACCAAACCCAGGCTTGTGTAATGGAGACCTTGCTCCTCCCGCGACTACCTTCGAACCAATGTCTTCATCCCCGCCGCGATCTCTTCTCCTGTCACTTAGTTCGACTGAGGATGAAGAAGGGACCATTTTGCAATCCTGCGCTATCCCTTCCGAAGGGGTCGGTATTTGGCCGGAGAGTCCTAAATCCCCTAACGGGTTGCCATATATGTTCGATTATGATTACTGGTCGTATATTTGATTAAGTCCAATTTAGGGTGACCAATCAATACATACAATTCATACAATATGTGCTAAAGTAGCAAACAGAATCATAGCATCACCCATAATCAAGCACATGCACGCATTCAACTATCTAACAAGCACAACCAAGCATAATCTTAAGCCTCCAAAATACAGCATCGTATTAATCCCAACTTACCTCGACTCCTCGCTCGCTCACTCGAGGTCCGATTTGCTCAGGCCATCGCCGGTTATCCCTATAACACGAACGTGGTTTCAGCTTTTCATATAATTGTTATAGGTTCATTTTATCCTATAATACTTCTTGTTAGGTTTTGTTTAAGGTTTAATATGCCCAATTATCTAGGTATTAAGTCTTTTACAATTATTCTAGGTTTGGGGTTAGGTTCAGATTCGGGTTCGGTTTTCGCATCGATTTCTAAACCAGGTTTTTAGTTCAACCCATGAAATTAGTTTCAACCCATGAAATTAGTTTCAACCCATGATGTGAAATTAATCACATTATTTCCCGATAACCTAAATACCATCATTACCCTTTGTCAGTGTTTATTTTACTCGGTACACTTAAATCCATATCAGTGTACCGAATTCACTCCTAATGTGATAAAATTTTGCACTTTTCATATAATTCCATAAATTCAAGTTTCCTATCAGATTTATTGTGCATTTTTATTATTCTCAAAATATCAATTTTTATTATAATATTTTCTATTTATTATATTTTCAATAATTACACATTATGCATTATTGCATATTATGCACATAATGCATTTTTAATATTTCTATTACCCTAATTACCATCTCTAAACACCAATTATTATTTCAAAATGTCTAAATCCATCCTAAATCAGATTTTACTCCAAATTTCCCTAATTTACAAAATTAACTATTTTTTCCTATTACTCATTTATTACATAATTAACCTAATAATTACATCTAGCACCCTAAATGCTATAAGTATCATAATCCATCAGATCTTAACACCCTAAAACATCTACTTATTCACTAAGTCAGAAATTAATAATTTAATTACTTAATTAATCCTAAATTACCCATTTTATGCCTCATTTTAGGACCTAAAAATTATCTAAAAATTTAGAAAATTAATTTTTGAAAAAGGGCTTCATAGCACTGTTCTATATCATCTGAGTAATCTACACAAAAATTTTGGGCTTGAAACTACACTCCTAAGGTCATTTATTTCTAAATCGAAATGTGCTCGGTTTTGCACGATTTCTTAGGGGCCATATATTACAGGATATAATTTCATCAAAATAATATTTTTCCTACAAACTACATACAGAAATATCCCAGAATAACAAAATTCATAATTTTCTATTATATTTACTATTTTTACAAAAATTTACAAGATTCGGGCTGGAAATCGGACTCACCGATTTGGGTGGCTCCGGCCACCGCGGGCCGCCGTGGCCTTGTCGGCCGGCCTGGGCGCTGCCACCACCGTGTGGTGGTGGTGGCCGTCCACTTCCAGCTCCTCGTCTGGTGTGGGTTCCTTTTAAAACCCTTAACTGTACAGTTTTTCTTATTTTTTTTATTTTCTGGATTTTCTCTCGAATTTTCAACTCTCTCTAATTTTCTCTGATTTGTATCTGTCCAAATGTGCTCTGTAATTTTTCCTGCTATTTATAGGGCTTTGTGGAATTTATTGTGCATTAAATGGGACAAGACAATTGCCTTATCCCTTGATTTTTGGCTTTTATGTTGTCTTAATTTAATTGGCCGAATTTTTTCTTATTTTTCCTAGCTGCCACGACCCAATTCTGGATGATTCATGATTTTTCCCGATTTTTCTTGATTTTTCCTTAATTAATTATGAATTTTCTTTAAGCATTTAGTATTATTTTAACATATTTCGCGTATTTTAAGTAATTACGCGTATTTTTATCTACACGTAAATACATGTAGGGTACACGTGAACATTCCTAATTATTATTTTGGTCATTCTAAAATTTTTAGTATACATATAATTTATCTCTAGTAATTTATTAGTTATTATATGACACTTTTCGCCTTTTCGGTAATTAGCAATTATTATGCTTAAAATTTGAAAATTTTATAGTCTCTTATTTTATTGCTTATTTTCTTAAATTTAAGTTTACGGGGTCATTTTTACTAATATTTCTCTCAATAGTTTATAATTTGGGTGTGATCGGATCCTTTAGCCGATCGCCCTAAACCTTGGGTTCTAAGTTCAATCCTACAGTTACTTGTCTGAACTTTGGGGCTTACACCTAGTATATAGCGACTTAGCCAATCACCTGAAACATCTTTGACTTATTTTTGACATGTTTGTGATGAGAAATTGTTTGGAAACTTGAAGAAATGTACATTTTACCAAAGCGAAGTTGTCTTTCTGGGATATGTGGTGTCTAGAGAAGGAATCCAAGTTGATGAGGAAAAGGTCTGAGTTGTCTTAGATTGGCTTACACCCAAGCATGTTACTGAAGTTAGGAGTTTTCATGGACTTGCTTCTTTTAATAGGTGATTTATCAAGAACTTTAGTACTATTGTACCCCCTTTGACAGAGTTAATAAAGAAGAGTGATGGATTCTAATGGACTGACTGAGCTGAGAAGAGTTTTAAGGAAATCAAGGAGAAACTTACTGCCACACCTATCTTAGCTCTTCCTAATTTTGATAAGCCATTTGAGCTAGAATGTGATGCATCGGGTATTAGCATTGGAGCAGTTTGGATGTAAGAACACTAGCCTATTACTTATCATAGTGAGAAGCTTAGTAGTGCTGCCCTAAATTATTCTGTGTATGAGAAAGAGATGTTTTCTCTTTTTTAAGCCCTTACAATGTGATAGCATTATTTACTCCCTTTAGAATTTGTCATTTACATAGACTATGAGTCCTTGAAATATTTGGGGAATCAGAACAAAATTTTGAAGAGGCAAGCTAAATGGTTAGAGTTTATGGAAGGATTCTCCAATGTGATTAAACACAAGAAGGGTAATGTTAATGTGGTTGTTGATGCTCTATTACGTCGGCATTTCTTACTGACCACCTTATAAACAAAGTTGTTAGGATTTTCCTTTATTGTCGAGCAATATGCTTAAGACCCACACTTTGGTCCTATACACGAGAAGTGTCAAGATGGAGTTGCTGTTGGAGGATATTACTTGAAGGACGGATATTTGTTTAAGGAGAGGAGGTTGTGTATACCTAGTTGTTTCACATGTGAGCTATTAGTTAGGGACATTTATAGTGGCGGTTTATCCGGACAATTTGGTAAGACCAAAACTGCTGATTTGTTGAGAGAAACTTTTATTGGCTTGGTATGGTTAAGGATGTCCATTAGGTGATCGGTAGTTATGAGGTATGTAAGAGGGTGAAAGGGAGAAAGGAGCTACATGGAGATATATGCCCCTACCCATGCCGACCTTACCTTGAGCTGACTTTAGCATGGACTTTGTCTTAAGATTGCCTTGGACTTCTAGAGGGAAGGACTCATTCCTTGTAGTTATGATTTGATTTAGCAAAATGGTACACTTCATTCCATACTATCGAACTAATGATGCTTTTTATATTGCTAATTTGTTTTTCCAAGAAATCATCTACTTACATGGAGTTTCGAGATCTATTATTTTGGATCAAAGATACTAAATTTCTGAGCTACATTTGGAAGACCTTATGGAAGAGACTTAGCACCAAACTTATGTTCAGTTTGAGCAGTCATCCTTAGACTAATGGCTAAACTGAAGTGGTGAATAGGATGTTAGGTACTCTGCTTCGAGTTATAGTGGGAAAGAATTTGAAGGGTTGGGATCTATGCTTACCAATTGTGGAGTTCATCGACAATCGAACTGTCCATAGTAACACTAGAAAGAATCCCTTTGAGGTTGTTTATGGCCTTAACACAATCCTCCCACTAGATATGATCGGTACCCACATAGCTCTTGAAGAAAGCCAGTCTGGAGTTGACTGAGCTCACGAGCTGCACAAACTGCACTAGCAAGTAACTAAGAAGATTGTCAAGTTTAATGAATGATAGGATGAGATCGGTAGCCAAGGTCGTTGAGCTATTTCCTTCAACCCAAGAGACTTGGTTTGGATCCACCTGAGTCAAGAAAGATTCCCCTATCTTAGGAAGAGCAAGTTATCACCTAAAGTTGATGGACCATTCAAGATCCTAAAGAAGATAAATTGTAACACTTACGAAATCAAACTACCTAAGGATTATGGTACCTCTTCCACTTTCAAGGTATTCAACTTAATTCTCCACCATCTAGATGAAGCAGGTTCGACCAAAGAAGACCACATAGATTTGAGGACAAATCTCTCTAACCTTCTAGGAAGACAATGGGAATCAACTCCTTGGACCCATCAACTGCAATTGAGCTAGAGGATTATTATGACTTACCTGATGAGTGATAACTTAAGAACCATTCAAGGATGAGGATTCCATTGCCAAACAGTGATTACTTCACTTTATCCAACTTGAATACCAAGCTTTAATTGTGTTCAAAGCAATACCTAAACTACTAAACACTAAGGTTCATTCTAAGTAGAGTTGTTTAGGTACTCGACCAGATTTGAGCTATCCAGTCGACCGACCTGAAGAGACTTCCATCAACACCTTACATTTGTGCTTAGACCAAACCTATATCAGGTTGGGTAAGTTCTCTACTTTCTTTTTGACCTCTTTTGAGTTGATTCTAATGAGTATTGAGCTATTAGAGAGCTTAAACCTATAAGAGCATTCGAGCATGAGATCATCAACACTAGATTGACACATGTCTTCTAACACAATATTGTCAAATGTTTCCTTCTTCCGTACATTGTACATCATTTGTCCTTTTCACCCCTTTTAGAATGTCTTAAGTATTACATTTGTAATTTATCCTTTTACCTTTTCTTTGTACACATGTAACCTTAGTAGGGCTAGTATATGAACCCCATTTATCTGTATGCAGATATCATCACTCATTATTGAATACAAAAATTTACTCCTTTGAGAGCACTCAGCCTTATCTTCTCTTTTCTCTTAAATCTTATCTATTCCCTTTAGTAAAGAATAGTAACAAGTAATCTTAGTCCTTACTTGTGCATCATATCAAGTGGAGATTAGGATAAGTAAAATCAATTGGTGTATCATATCCAGCTATTTCGGTTTTGTTAAAACTAAGAGACCCGTATTGGCGTAGTTAAGTTCGATAGCCTATATAAGGTGTTCAGGAAAGTAACTCGAACACATAAGGGGTTTCGTGATATTAGTTGAGGAAATTTCATAGACTTGGAATTTGAAAATATAATAAATAATAAAAATATAACTAAAATGGTAACAATTTACTATAATATATTATTGGTAGCATGCGAATTAGGCTTAAAAAATTAATGAGCATTTAGAGATAAATTATAGGAGTAATATAATTAATCTTGTACATAAAATAATATATAAAAGACATGCATATACATTAGGTGTAATTATTATATAAAAATATGTATTTGTAATTGTCGAAAATACGTGAACATATGCAAAAATTATTAAATAAGTAAATAAAAATAAGAGGAAAATTATAAAAAGTTACCAACATATTAGGAGACATGTTTGTTGGCATGACACAAGGATCCCATATACAAGTGTATATCTAAAATAAGGATATAATTATATATTATATAATATACTAAATGTTATATTAAGATTGAGTTAAATGACTTAACTTTTTGCTTGGGATAGCTGTAGGATCATCTAAAGACAAGTAATAGGTGTGGCTTAATGCTGGAAAAGGTAAGGACATTTTGCAATTTCATTAATGGCTAGGTAGTGTAAGAAAATAAGGAGAAAAGTGGTGTTTTAGCATAGGAAAAATCACCACCGACTTGGAGAACTTCTTAAAATCACCAAAGTGAATATTGTTATTAGTGAATTTTGGGATGAGAAAAAATCCTACAAAAGAAAGTGAAATACTTGGTACCGGGGCCAGTCCGGTATGGCTACTTTGATGCTTAAGTCAGTAAGGTAACTTAGTAGAGTAAGTATGTGAATAAGAAGTGTTGGCACCCCTTACAGAGTTTCTTTCTGGTATTTATAGATGATTGTAGTGTTCAAGGTAGTTGTCGGGATAACCATTAAGACATGTGGAAGCTTCTTGACTTGACATCTCCACTCATATGTGGGAGTAGCAAGCAGTTGCGTAATATAACCGTGCTTATAATAACTGTTCGCGTTAGACTTAAATTCAAACTAGGAGCACTTCTTATACTCAGCATAAATATTGTGTATCGTCTATGCGATGCAAATGCCGAGAGAGTTGGTTATACGGCTTCTCGATAGATGAAAGGCCAAGTGTTAGATGAATGAAAACTGACTATCAACATTTGCCCCCCTACTCCCATGTTTGAGCAATCGACAAAGGGAGTTAACATATATATTGCACCAGAGGTCGAGTGGGGAGAGACTCTTTAGATTTATGCCGAGTAATACGGGAAGTAGGAAGGATCACATCCCAGCCGAAAGGTTGCCATTTCTAAACTCCCTCCCATTTGAGAAACCAAGAAATTGGAGGCATGACATTTGTTGCTTAGGTTATTATTTTGTAGCAGGCCTAATAACTATTAGAGAGTTTTCAGCCATCGGATTTCTATCATGAGACACACATCAGCGATTTATGGGATTACCATATCAGCGCATCATTACTGTCAGAAGCAGATTTGTAGTTATGAGGATGAATCGTCCTTATATAAAGTGATATCCACAGTTAGAATTGGCCTCTCCAGTTGCATCTTAAACTTTCATTCATTTGCTTATCTTCAACTTGAATTCTTCTATTTGTGTTGCATCATTTCACATAACCATTCAGGTATGGTTTGCAAAGTTGCTCGTTGACTTGTGCTTTCCGATTTTGAGGCAATGGAGACTGAGGCCACTTTTCCCCCCCAAATAAGGAGTGAGGTAACTTGTTCTTCGGGTAGTTCGACCGGTAACATAGAGAAAAGATAAGATAAACTTGCTTAGATCAATGAGCTCTTTGTAGATAATTATCTCGAGGATAAGGAAGGGAGGTCCTTGGCTAGATATTTATTTAACATGATAGCCTATTTTTGCTATTCTCCAAATGGAACTGTCAGTTCCGGTGATAGGGTTCTCGTTGCAAAATATAATCAGTACTGGCGAAATCTTCTCGGGACATGGAGCTTAGGGAGGTCGAGAGATGGGGAAAGGGTATGCTTCTTTAGGGAGAGTGAGTTCCATATATACCTGAAATATTTGGATTTTAGGTTACGCTTCCCTTTTTTAGCTTTTGTCAAGGGCTTTTTCAACTATTTTAGGGTTGCGTTGAGTATGTTCTCACCCAACACATATCAGCTTTTGGCGGCCTTTGAGATAGTCTGTGAAGAAGTCGAAGTTAAGGCGACGTCTCAGCTGTTTCAATATTTCTTCACTATTCGGAGGCAGCTTGATAGGTGGTACTTTGCTGCTGCGAGGTATAGGCGTAAGTTCATGGATGGGTTGGAATCCAAGATTCATAAGTAGCACAAAAAGTTCGTGTCAATAGTATTTGACGAGGACTTGGACTTCTGGACCCAATGGACTAAGCCAAAACATACAAAAGACATAAATTTGATGTTAAATGATGCAGCAGCAGTGAAGTAAAATTCAAGAGAGAGGAGAAACAAAATGTTCTTTTAGGATGCCAAGAGGATTATACGACATTATAAAAATGGAGAACCAATATTTTTTGAAAAAGAAGGTACGATAATGTGTTCTTGTCATGCCGAGTATAGCTATGAGGAAAGCCGTTCTTGGGACTTAGAGGGAGAATAGTGAACTTTGAGCCTTACTCGATACGAAAAATGTAAGTTCATATTTTTTCCATGTTTATATTAATTGGTGTACTTGTGTTGCAGATATGGGTGCTGGAAGGTGAATTCAGCAAAGCTACTAGCTCAGGCCAAGGCAAAAAAATCCAAGGTTGATAAGAGGGTGACCACCTTAGCAGTTACCACTCGGCCTACTATTGCAAAGAAACCGGCAAAAGAAGCTATAACAAAGTAGATGGTTACGCAGATCTCTCATCCTGTTGAGAGGCTGAAGGAGAATGAGAAAACATAATTGATCGGGGTTATTCGTTCTAAGGAGCTTTTAGTCGTGATTATTCAAACTTCTATCGAGCCGAGGGATGGCGAGCCTCGAGACACACATCCTGGCAGGGAGGATGAAAATGCTATTGCCGCAGAAGGCTTATCGCTGGTGATTGCGGCGGCTTTGAGTGATGACGAAAGACCAGGGAAGGAGCTCACTAGCTAACCACCTATCAAGTAGTCTAAAGGCTTGAATGAAAGGGCAAAGGAGGCTATGCATTCCAAATCTCTCGGCATTAGTAGTGTTGAATTTGTCCCCAGTAAAGAGGTCAGTGACTACTTTGTCCCTTGTTGGAGCCACCAAATTTTGGACATCAACTTGGCTTTGTGAGATAGGACGGAATCTTTAGCTTTAATGGAAGAGATTATTCTTCTGAAAGACAAAGGTATCACTAAAAATGATGTTGATAGGGTTGGCAGTTGCAATAAGGCTCATATCATGGCTAAATTATATGATGTGAGTATCCTTGGCCATTACTTTTGATTATCGAATTTGTTCGGGTAACTAACACATTTCCTTTCTCAAATGAGTAGCCACATTCTAACAGCATTGGATGAGGCCGACAAAGTAGCAAAGAAGGTAATATCTTCAGTTGTATGTGTAATACCCAACCACTTTTGATTGTAATAAATGAATTTGCTGCAGAAAGTTGAGGATGTGTATAATGCATCAAAGGCCCAAACTGTTGCTACTGAGAATGTGAGGGTTAGGGCTGAAATGAAGGCGAGAAAGCTTAAGGAGGAACTTATTGTCAAGAAATTGGCACATGACCTTGCTACTGGTGAAATCTCTAGCCTGAAGGCTAAAATAGAAGAACAGTATAAAAAGTCCGAAAGCCTGAAAGAGGAGCTACAGAAGACAAAGGAAGGGTGCTAGGGCTTGGGCTGAACTATTTGCACGATGAGCGACGATGAAGATAAGCTCAAGATGTAGATAAAGGAGTTGGAGACCAACAACTCAAACTTATAGAGCCGTGTTGCTGAGTTGGAGGAGACTGTAAGGAGGAGGACATCTGTTGAAGAGGCTTTCGATATAGTCACTCCCAATCAGCAATACGAGAAGCTTTTATGCAAAAAGTTGTTGGAGGGAGTTTAAGCGGCAAGAGAAGAGGTCTTGAAGCTTCATCTTGATTATGATCTCTCGTGTCTCGACTTTGTTGACATTGATGACAAAGTTAGTAGTGCCGACAAAGATGAAGGCGATGAGACAGGTGCCGAGAATATGGATCAAAGTGATAATGAAGCTCATGCCGAAGAAGTTGCTCGCTCTGAGAACCTAGCTACCGAGGAAGCCCCAGCTATTGATTTAAAAATCACTTATGCTGAATCTGAAGATAAGCCATAGGACTTATTGTATTGGCACATTGCATTCTTTTGTAATTTATTAATTGGAATATAATCGAGGCAATGTTGAGTTCTTGTTACATTTAATTTTACGTATTGCACTTTCTCGATTTGTTTGATATATGTTTGTTGCTTTATGATCTCATTTGTCAGCATGTTTATTTTTCACGTTATTTGTTTCTCGGCATATTTTATTTCCTACGCCCAACTATCTCTTAGCATGTTATATTTTATATGCCTAATTATTTTTCAACATGTTTTATTTCATACACCATTCGTTTCTCGGCATGTTTTATTTCCTACACCCAACTATCTCTCAGCATGTTATATTTCATATGCCTAATTATTTTTTAGCATGTTTTATTTTACACGCCATTTTTCCTTGGTATGTTTTATTTCACACACCATTTGTTTCTGAGCATGTTTTATTTCATACGCTCATCGTTTTATACTGTCTGTTAATTGTTTGAGGTGTGGACTAACCGGATTACTCGACCGTAAGGTTAATTTATATGGGTCATTAACCGCGTTAGGCTAGAACCTAGATCAATTCATTTGCCATGCAGTGTGGAACTTGTTAGTTCGGTAATCGTAACCAAAATATGATGTGACTTCAAATATATAATTATCACAAAATAAGTACCAATCTTATAAACATGTTGGCTACCGCTAATGAGAGATGTTAGAAATCATCCCACATTAATTGAAATAAAATTTTAAATTCTTGGCGTTCCAAGCATGAGGGATGATGAATCCATCCAACCTTTCTAGTCAGTAGGCCCCCTCGTTAACAACTTCCCGGATTTTGATAGGATCCTCCCAATTCTTGCTAAGCTTTCCCTGATTTGCTCGCGTACTAGTTGCTTCCATCTTATGGCAAACTAGATCTCCGGGTTGGAAAACCTTGTGCTTCACTTTTTGATTGTAGTATCTTGCTGCTTTACGTTGGTACGTTGCGACTCTAGCTCTTGCAATGTCTCAAATTTCCTCAATAATGTCCAGATTCGCTATCAATCCGACTTGATTGAGCATAACATCAAAATTATATAGCCGTAGATTGGGCAAGTTGAGCTCAATTGGTAACACGACTTTAGAGCTATAGGCTAACTTAAATGGTGTCTCTCCTGTTGCGGTTCTGTGAGTAGTTCTGTATCCCCATAGGACGTTTGGTAGTTCATCGGCCCATTTCCCCTTAACTTGATCCACTTTCTGTGTCAGGCTGTGCAGTATGATCTTGTTTACTACCTCAACTTGTCCATTTGTTTGAAGGTGCACTACAAACGTATAGTTGAGCTGAATGCCATGCTTCTCACAAAATGATCGGAACTTATTGTTGTCAAATTGCAGGTTATTATCTGTAACTATCATGTAGGAAACTCCGAATCTTGATATGATGGAGTTGAAGACGAAAGCTTCTACTTTCTACTCGGTGATCTTTGCTACAGCCTCGACCTCAGCCTATTTGTTAAAGTAGTCAACAATGACAATGACGAATTAGCGTTGGACGGTAGACTTCGGAAAGGGTCCGAGAATATCTAGCCCCTACTGGGTGAAAAGCCAAGGGTTGGTTAGGCTATATAGCTTAGTTGCAGGTGTGTTACTCGGCGACTCATATTTCTGGCATTGAGGACATTGCCAGATAACTTCCTTTGCATCTTCTCTCATAGTTGGCCAATAATAGCCAAGTCGCATTGCTCGAATGTACAGTGTTTACGACTTTACATGATTGTTGCACATGTCGCCATGTAGTTCAGATAACACCCTTTAGGCATCCCTCCGGGAAAGGCATTGAAGGTAAGGTTAAGATATGCCACACTTATATAGCTGACCGTCAATCAACATGTAGTTTGTAGCTTGGTAAGCTAATCTTTACCCTCCTTTTTGTCATCGGGGACAGTACCATCTTTTAAATAATTTACTAAGGAATCCATCCATGAATCTTCTTTTGGGTAAGGAGCTAACTCACATCTTTGCAAGAGTTTGGATAAACCTTTTTATGGGAGAAACTCCATGAAAAGTTTCTCATTTAGCTCATGGAATGCCATACTGGCCAACTTTGATAGCTTGTCGGCAGTGGTATTCTTGCTTTTGGGAATTTTGTTAATGGAGAACGATAGGAATTCTTCTATGAGTGTTTGTACCACCAAGAGGTACTTGCTCATCTCTTCTTCTCTTACTGCATAACTTTTGGTGACCTGATTTACCACCAGCTAGGAATCAGAGAACACTTCGAGTTTCTCGACACCAATTTCTTTCGCTAGTTTCAATTTGACGATTAGAGCTTCGTACTCTGCTTCATTGTTACTAGCTGGGAATCCAAATTTCAGAGCATAATGGACTTTGACATTATGTGGGCCTTGAAGGACTAGGCCTATACCTCTTCCTTCTTGTGTTGAAGAACCATCGACATAAAGAAACTAGATAGGTTTCTCGGTGATCTCCACACAGTCTTCCTCTCTTGTGAACTAGGCAACAAAATCTACTAGTACTTGGGCTTTTAGTGCCGTTTTGGGTTTATATTGCAAACCATGGGCATTGAGCTTTAAGGCATATTTCATCATCCTGCCTGAGGAGTCAGGCTGCTGCAATGCCTATCGCAATGGTTGATCAGTGAGGATAATAATCTGATGAGTTTTAAAATATGGCTTCAACTTTCTTACTGAGAAAACCATTGCTAATACAAATTTTTCAATCTTTGTGTACCAAAGCTTTAGCCCCTGCAGAACATGACTTACATGATAAATGGGTCGGTGCTCCTTGCCATCAATTCGGACAAGTATAGAGGAAAGTGCTCGGTAGCTGACTAATAGATGCAAGTATAAATTTTCACTCGGAATGGGTGTTGATAGTACTAGGGGTGACGTAAGAAATTCCTTGAGCTCATTGAAAACTCTTTTGCAATCGTCGGTCTAATTGAATTCCTTTGGATTCTTCAAAATTTTAAAGAATTCTGCACACCTATTGACACTTCTTGACACGAATCTGTTGAGAGCGGCAATTCGCCCGGTGAGTTCCTACACATCCTTAACCATGCGAGGTGTTTTCATATTTCTTATGGCTTCAATCTTTCTTGGATTGGCTTCGATGTTGCGTCATATGACCATATATTTGAGGAATTTCCCTAATGTTGCGCCAAAGACACACTTTTGTGGTTTGAGTTTCATGTTATAACCCCTCAATGTGGCAAATGTTTTCTCTAGATTAGCGAGATGCTGATCTTTCTTCATACTCTTTGCAATCATGTTGTCCACATATACTTCAACATTCCTGTAGATCTAAGATTTGAACATCTTCGTTACTAATCAGACTTTGCCAAACATCTGTTGACATGGGTTTTCCTATCTTTGTTGTCTTCTCAGGATCATTTCCCAGAGGAATTTCCTCTATATCATTCTTAGCATTCTCTATGTTGACTGTTTTGCCATTTGGACAGGTTTCAACTTGAAAAACTTCCTCTTGTCTTAAGGCCCTTATATATAAGGACCATGCCAATTGTTGATCCCCTCTGTACACACCAACCCCCGTGGGCATAGAAAACTTAGCCTTTAGATGTGTCGTTGATGGGATAATGCAGAATAAATGTTGGCATGGCCATCCCATTATCATGTTGTTAAGGGACCAACATTTGACGACGAGAAAATCCACTTTGTCCTCTGCAACATACTCATCATCCCCTATTTGTATATATAAATAGATAACTCTAATTACTTGGATGGGTTGATTATTGAAGGTATAGAGGTCATACTTATAAGATTGCAACTGCACTTTGATCTTAGGCCTCATTTGATCGAAGGCATGATGAAAAATGATATTGGCTGAACTTCCTGTGTTAACAAGAATCTTCTTAACTTCAAAGTTGGTACTCTCACATTGATGACAAGTGCATCATTGTGCGGACTTTGGATACCCTCAAAATCCTCTTCTTCGAAAGATATTGTATTGTCAATCCTGACCTTTTTTCTGTGAATATTGCAAACATAATTCTTGGCATTAATCGAGTTCAAAGAACTCAATTGGCTTATACTAGGTTCGCCGACAATGGTATTAATTACTCTGTTGGGTGCTTTGGTTGGATTAACATCCCTTGCATCTTTTGTGGCCTTTGCTGGCCGAGTGTCATCCTTTTGTTCCTCTCTTCTCCTCTGAGATGGTCTTTCGATTCTTTCAGTATCATGTGCTAAAAATTTTTGTAGGTGCTCGTGTTGTATTGCATCTTCAATTGCATTCTTGAGTTGAATGTACTCATTTGTATCGTGACTTTTGTCACGGTAGAAATCACAGTACTTGTTTGAATTTCTTCTTGAGGGATTCCCTTGCATTCATTCTGGCCATTGGAGGACACCACTCTCCCTACGTACTTCCATCAAAATGTCCAAGATTGGACGATTGACAGGCGTATGGGATGTGAATGTCAGTATCCTCGGTCTCTTTCTCTCGGCATCTAAACTATTGTCATTGTCCGTGCCAAGTTTATCTTTCATACTTTTTTGTTTGTCACTCTTTTTATCTCCTCTACTCTGATCAACCTCTCGTTGTGCTTTTATGTTATCTTTTTATCGGATGTATGAGGTAGCTTTAGCCTTAAACTTAGCGAAAGTTTTCGGCATGTTTTTTGCAAGAGACTTAAAAAAGTTTCTGTAAGGTTTAACTCCGTTGATTGCAGCGTTGAGGACTACACTCATATTTAGTTTTGGGATTTGGACTATCTCGGCCATAAATTTGGCCAAATAGTCCTTGATTGACTCATTGGACTTTTGTTTGATGCTGTTAAGAATTAAAGAGTCCTTAACAGGAAGTTTGCTACCAAGAAAGTGTTGAAGGAACACCTCTGCTAGTTTATCGAAACATGAAATGGTATTTAGTTTCAGGTGTTTGAACTATGTGCTGGTTGCATTCCTCAAGGTTGAGGGAAAGGCTTGACAAGCTACCGCGTTGCTTAAACCGTGCAACTTAACTAATGGATGGTAGTACTCTAAGTGGTCTTCAGGGTCTTTCATCCCATCATATGTTTCGAACTAGGGTAACTTAACATGTTGAGGTATTACTTCTTCTAAAATCTCTAGGATGAAAGGACATTTCTTGATTTGGAATTGTTTGGTTGTTGCAATAGGGGTGCTGACATATGAGGGTCCCGCATGATGTACGTGTTGTGGTTGCTTACCCTTACCAATCTTCTTGAAAGCAAGAACTAAGGGTCTCCCTGGAACCTCAGTTTGCTCTTTTGGCAATTTAGGTGAATACATAGAATCGTCGACATTGCTGGGATCATGATTGCTACGCTCTTTGTCTTGATTCGAGTGAAAACTTTTATGAAGAAGGTCAAGGATTTGTTCATGTTTTTTATTTAACTCGGAATTTTCTTCGGCTAAACAAGACAAAGTTGCTCAATTTGAGCCAATCGTTATTTATCAGCATGCTGACTCCCTCCTTAAGGGTGCTGGGAGGAAGCACCAGCACCAGCACTTGCACTTCTGGTCATTCTAGTTTTAACCATATAGTTGTGTTTAGAGAAAAATAGATGGCGCTAAATGTTGTTAGTGAATTTTGGGATAAGGAAAAATCCTACAAAAGAAAGTGAAATACTTGGTATCGGGGCTAGTCTGGTGCGGCCACTCAGATGCTTAAGTTAGTAAGGTAACTTAGTAGAGTAAGTATGTGAATAAGAAGTGTTAGTACCCTTTACAGAGTTTCTTTTTGGTATTTATAAATGTTTGTAGTGTCCAAGGCAGTTATTGAGATAATCGTTAAGACACGTGGAAGCTTCTTGACTTGACATCTCCCTTCATATGTAGGAGTAGTAGGCGGTTATGTAATATAACCATGCTTATGATAACTGTTCGCGCTAGACTTAAATTCAAACCAAGAGCGCTTCTTATACTTAGCATAAATGTTGTATATCATCTATGTGGTGCAAATGTCGAGAGAGCTAGTTGTGCAGCTTCTTAGTTGACAAAAGGTCGAGTGTTAGATGAATGAAAATTGACTATCAACAAATATGAAAATTTGTTTACAGAATATATGATCTGGAAAAAATATTGGGAGGCTTTGGAAGTATCAATAGGGTTTTTTTTTGCAAAATTAAGAAGAAATAAGGCCACTTAGGTTGAAATTTGAGTTCTTAGTGTTAGCCACCACCTACGAGTGAACCCAACCACTTGAAGACAGAGGAGGTGGTGCTAACTTAGGAAGACAAATCCCTACCCTTAAATGGTGGCCAGAGTTGTAAGTAGCGGTGAGTTTCGGTTTTGGCTGTTTTTAATTCTATTTTTCAAAAAATAGTAAACAAGCTCTGAAAATTATGATTTTTGATTTCCTTAAGTAATTTTTCATATAAAATCCAAAAATGTGACTAGATTCTTCAAATTGCAAGTCTAAATATATGTTCCTTAAGAAACTAAGCAAAAAACGAATCTAAATTCTAATTTTTCATAGCCTAAATGATGTTGTTTTGATCTTAAAATTTATGTACAGACATTTCATCATGTCTAATCTAATTGTATGAAAAGAGTTTTCAAAAATTCAAAAGTTGAATTTGAGGGCTTTTCCTATTTAATATGCATGTGGTTGAAATCTCCTAAAATGGGTGTTTGATTTAATAATTGGATCATCAAGTACTGGTTGATAATTGTATTTGAGATTTGGAGTGTTAGGTTAGAATGTTAGAGTAAGGAAACAGGGGTGTGGCTGCTAGAGTTATGTGATTTGGGAATTTAAAGTATGATTTGTGTAGGTTAAAAAGTAAGTCAAAAGGTTTGTCAGAATATGTAGTAAAAGGGTATGAGAAATAGTCTGTAAGTAGAATGTAGTTAGAAATTGATGCAAAAGTAGATTGAATCTTGGATATGTTCAAGTCCTTTTTCAATAACTTTCTATGTCCTTTAGGTGTGATAAGTGAAATAGTTAAACTAATTAGTATAATATAGCAAAATGGATGTTTAATGAGTATTTTACCAAAGTTTACATATGAGAATAAAAAAATATATAAACTCTATATTTTCATTAGAATCAGAATATGAGTCAGAAGCCACTTGGATAATAACTTATACCACAAGGTTGGGTTAGAACCTTAGTAAAAAAGTAGTTTGATGGAAGATGCAAAATATAAAAGCAACTGGAAGTATGAAGACCGTTGGTATTAAATATTGGATCATCAAGAGTTGGAGAATGGATCAAAAAGTCACGCGATTATACTTTCTAAGAATTTATTGAAGTTAGAACCTAGATAAGAAACTGTTGGGCAGCAATCTGTACTAGGTTAGAACCTTGGTCAAAAGGTATTCTATTTAACTAATATTTAATAAATATCTTAAAAAAACTTGCCTAACATAATTGAAAATGTACTTAAATGTCTATAGTAAACACATATGTTATATATTGGACATAAATTAAAGATGTTATGTTAAATTTTACAGATAATAAAGAAAGAAGAGAACGACACATGATGAGAATGAGCATCGGTATTTAGGTAAGTAGGATCACTGTTTCACCGTACTTTGAAATATTGTTTAAGAATACTTAGAGACTTAGTATATGTCTTGTTTGTGGTTATAAGTTAGTTGCCTATGCGCATGCAGCGTGTATGCTTGAATACTGTTGTGCTATTTGAGTGCTGAATTGATGTGTTGATTACTTCATGATATTACATGCTTTGAACTATTTAAATTTTCTTGATCACCCCAAAAACAATCTAACACAAACTTGGCTTAATTACTAGCCGAACTTGCATCGCAACCTACTAAGGGAAAATGACTAGGAAGTGTGGGCCAAATTTGGACCCCTTTGTTGAGGATAACAGGAATGGTCCTCTCCCTACTTTGAGTTAAACTAATTGACAAGAGAAGAGGTTGTTGCCAGGTTGGGATCCATGGTTTGAAGGTAATCTCGAGCGGAGCATGTTCTCTATTGCACAAGCCTTGGTTTGGTGACCAAATTCGTGAGTGCGCAATGTTAAACTCCTTAAGTGGGTGAAATTTCTCTAATCTCACTATGATCAGTTAACGTCATGTGATGGCATTTTCTTGATTATGTATTGCATTTAATTAAACTTGCTTGAAAACCTTAGTTGCTTGGTGTCAGATATATGCTACTGTCTTTGTCCTATTTATTAAGCAAGTTGTCACACATTTCCCTATAGTTATTTTACGTTTCCCAATAGACTTTAAGTCCCAAAAGATTAGGGAACAAGGTAGAGGAGTGAGATTTAAGACTACTTAATTGGACTTCTATTTGATTTGTCAACTTTATTAACTTAGGAAAACTAATAGAGTCTTCTCAGGTGACTCCTAGTTTTCAACTAATGGGATATATTCCATGCTCTACAAACCTATGGTTTTTAGTAAAATTTTCGAAGATTTTATATCTTTTCAACGTAAGCTCTTGAAATTTTTAGTAAATTTAAGATTTCATCCTTCATAAAATTAATAAAACTTGATTTCCTTTTGGATTTAAACTATAAAAATTATTTTTAGTAGCTATTTTGAAAAATTGTACCACAGTTGATTCCTACTAGGTACTGAATCAGACGCTTCCAAGTTATGGAGTGGTGAATGTCTTGTGTAAGTTACATTTACGTTAGTGGCTAAGGATGCTAGCCTTTAGCATAGGTTTGTGTACACGGTGGACTATTACAACTTTATGGTTTGAGACGTGACAAAAACCCTTTTGTTTTCCTTTGTTTTAGTTTGTTGTGGTGTCTCTCCATGTATACGATCCTAGAGACACATCAAAATAACATTGGGTTCTGAATCTATTCTAACCTAGTTGTTGTAGGTCTTTTCACATTAGCTTGATTTGGGGGCAATCCCTTAAAGCATGTTCCACATACACAATAGGGGATTTACATCTACGGCATACTAACTTAAGATATATTCCTATTTTCTTTAGATTCATGGCTCTTGCTAATTCATTCCTATTAGCTCTCAAAATGAATAATTTTTTTCTCTTTTTGAGTTGTCTTGGACATCTAAATCTAGTCCCATCTCCTCTTTTATGCCTTTTGTTCCTTTTTATCTAATTGTGGCTATACATTTTGTATGACTACATTTTCCTTTCTAACATTAGCACGAAATAGTGAGTATTTTTTTTGTAGCATAAGGCAACATGACCAATTTCTTTAAAGATAATAGTATAATTCAAATTTGAATTTCTCACTTTTCTATGTTGATTTTAGTTGTTAGACATATCGGTTCTCAAGGATTCTTTATTAGGGTCTTAAAAATATTTATATCCACTTGTTAAGCTAGAAATTTGTATATTTACATTATCCTTAAACACATTTGTATTAATTGATTCTTGGCTTGATATAGTTCCCCTTCCATAATTGAGGAAGTTTGCTAAAGCTAGAAGTTTATTACATAATATTTTCCTTTTATATTTTAAATTACACAGTCCTATTGTTTAGTTCCCAAGCTCTCCTAGTTTTAAATGCTTCATTTGGTACATATAATTTTGAAAGGTGGTATGTTTAACAAGTTACATACTATTTGAAAGTAGCTCCTTTTATATAGTGAAATTATTACACAATCAATTGACTAGTTTGCACTCGATAAGAAAAATTTTACTAGTGAAATCCGCAAAAATGTTGGCATACGTAATGGCAATTAGTAGTATAGGGTAAGTACCAAGGTTGTATTTTATGTAGTGAGAAAAAGAAATTATAAGGCAAAACCAAGTACTAGATTATAACAATATTACTTTAATCTAAGTAAGCCAAAAATAGAGATTAATCGTCAAGAATGTAAGATAAAAAAATGGAAAATTAACAAATTAACTAAATGTAGATCTTAACAATTTCTAAGTTATCAAGTTCGATTTCGTTGACAATTAAATGATAGAGTTGTGTTTTTTATAATCTCTTGAAAATCTTGTTATCATGCTTTAGAGAGATTTGTGTTAACCTGAACATGGATTTTGATGGGTCCTCTCATGTAGCTAGAATATTGTTTTACCAATTCCTCATATATACTTTACAGGTAATTGACTAACCCCCATCACAATGTAAGTGATCTGGCTTGAGTTAGGGTATAATCCTGACTGCATAAAGTTTGGGATGAGTACTAGGACCATATTGCCCTAATTTGCAAATTTGACATTGAAAGGATTAGAATCTTAGGTACTCAAGACTTTCAAATCCAAAGGTATCTAGGTTTTGTTAATCAATAAGGGGAAATGTAGACGTAAAGGGAGCTATGAAACACATGATTAGATGCCTCCTACTTGAGTTTTCCTAACTACTCCATGTAATTAGCTAAACTTCTAAATTTACACATAACACAATATCACCACGTCATTACAACAACAATTTCATCAAATCTCAACACAATCCATTGTACACATCAAGCACATAACAACATTTCTATGGAAAATATATCATCAAACACAAACGAACATGAACATAAAATTGCATTTAACACAAACAAAAATGAGCTAGAGATGCAAAACCGGTCTCTAATAACTAGCATTATGGAAACCTAAGAAAGAACACCCAAAACTTCCATGAAAATGCAATGGAATCCTTAACCCAAGCCGTGATACCACTAGAATCCACTACTAACTTAAGTTATAGAGTGCCATTGTCCAAAGAAATTATAAAGAAAATAAAGAACTACACTAAATTATGCTAAGTATAAGAAATGTGTAAAGCAAAAATGCTATGCTAAAACCCTAAACCCTTATTTCTAAAATATATTGTGCAAAATACAAAGAAATAGCACTTCTATAGAAAACAAATGGCACTCGAACGTTATGGCCTTTGATCCGGTCTCTAAACATGTGGCATCCCGGACAAATTAAGGTTTAAGTAAATGGTGCAATTTCCTTAAAACCCTCATTCTTGTTTCAACATAATGTTCGGATGCTACGATCTTAGCATCGAGGCATCATAAAAGAGAATCGTCTCGACATTTGTTTTGCAAAGTGGCATCCAGTTGTTGATTGTGACGTCCAAGTGTCTCGTGCACTTATGGTTACTATTCGAATGCTATGTATGTCTTCTAGCATTCTGATGTTGAAGCTTTAACTTGATTTGCTCTTCCTATTCCAAAAGAAGTTCAGGCATTGGGGATTAACATCATGTTAATCCCTTAGACTTTCATGAACATCCAAAAATTTCCTAAGTTCCTATTCCAAGAATTAACCATTTTTGCGCTAAAATGATCTAAATCAATTTTTCGTTTGTGTTGATCTATGGTATGCAATTTAATAATCAATTTAGTGAAATTAAACTCATTTTGCTCATTAATTGAATACAAATAGAGAAGAACGAGGTACGACAAGTGCATAGTTTTATACACTTATCACATGGCTAGTCTCCCTATTTCTTTATTAGAAGCAATTTCTTTTTCCTGATTGATCTCGTGATTTCTCTACAATCAGTAGTAGACACATTCTAGAAAAAATTTCTGATAATTCTATCCCTTTCTTTGTTAATTCAACTGGAAGTGATCAACCTTGTACGTAATATATGCACAGACATTCTAAGACTAATTTAATTAGTATGGTTTGGCCAGCCATGTTGAGAATTCTACCTTTCCATTCACAAAGCTTGCTTTGTAATTTATCAAGCAAACACTCAAAATATCTACTTTTAAATTTTAGCCTATTTCATAGAGAAATTCCTTTCCTGACAAAACTAGTTCATTTGATGTATAAAATGTTATAAGTATCTCATGGGTTGGTATCCTAGAAAATAAAATTGATAATTTTGTTGCATTGACGTTCAAGCCTAATGATTCTCCAAATTATTTTAAGGTTTGGGATATTGACAATGCATATTCTTTTGAGCCCTGGGCCATTGAGAACTATATCTTCGATGAATACATGTGAAAACTGTAATATGATACCCTTTGTTATTGAGAGGTTTCTAGATTCATTCCTGAGTTTTCATTTTTAATTAATTTACTTAGGATTTTCAATGCTAATTTGTATAAGTGATATGAATATTAGGTTTCTTGCTCGATCCTTTACTTGGTCGAAAACTTTTAAGGAAAGCGAAGGGTACAAAATCAAGGTTGCCCCTTAATTTGGAAACTTAAGACCATTTAATGAAGTCTCATTCAATTTTATTATATGCTTTCGCCATATCAATTTTAGTTGATATCCATCTCATTAAGGTTTTTCCCTCTCCTTTTATGGAAGTTGTATAATTGTTCACTAACCAATAACACATTTATAGCTTTTATTGTAGGAATACATTGATGTATGACAATATCCAATTTTAACCTTATTCTATTTATTGGAGCCTTCATTTTAACTTTATAAACTAAGTTATAAAAGCTAATTGGATGAAACTGGGTTATACCATTTGCAACCAAATTCTTTGGGATTAGAACTAATAAAGTTTGGTGTATTTCTTTCTTCTTCTTCGTTTTTTACCCCCTTCTTTTTATTTTACTTTATTTTATTATTTTTGTTGGCAAGAATGTTTGGTTTATGTTGGATGGTAGCTAGAGGTGGGTATGGGTTAGGTTTAGACCCAAAATCATATTGGAATCGCCTCGCCAAGACCGCAATCAAACTTGGGCCCATGAGGCTGGTTTTAGACCAAAGTAAAGTCTTGCCTAGTACATGGGCTCTTGGTGGTTTCTCTTGTTGAACTTGTGGACTAATAGGTCCGACCGACGGCCCCAACAAAGATAAAAGAAAATAAAACATTTATTTAAATTAACCAATTTCTATATAAAAGAGAAAAAGTTATTTCTTATATTCACAATATTTAATATGGTGTTATTAATAATATATTTAATATGTTGTTATTAACAATACAAGAAATGAATACACCTTAAGGTATGGTTTGGTTAGATAACATAAGGAGAATTGGATAGCATAATTCTCTTGTATTACATTTGATGTGTGTAGTATTGGATATGGACATTCATAATTGAAAGAAATTAGAAAAATCGACTATTGATATTATAAATTATAATAAAATTCAATAGTGTGATTTGGGAAGTTGGTGTAGAGCTATTTTTGGAATTTTGAAGAGATATTGATTCGATACTACAAAATAGAATTTAACACCACCAAATATTTGATATAGATTTTTGAGTTTTAATGTAGTACCTCAAAACCCTTTTTTCCAATAACTTTAACCAATGTGCAAACCAAACAATGAGTAAAAGAATTCGTTTAGTATTGTTTTACGAAAATATGTTAACCCAACAATGCTTAAGAGTGTGTTTTCTTAGATTTTTATAAATTTTCTCTAAAACTAAAGGTAGCATTCCTTAGCAATGTGGAATTAATACTAAATTTTATCTTTGGATCTTTCTTTGCTACATTTTTTTACCTATATTGCTATTTTACAACTTTATCTGTAGTTTTGTATAAATAAGTACAAATACTCTTCAACTTATGTAAGAAATAGATTAAAAACTATATAGCTCTTAGGCTTTGTTGATGGTCAGATTTCAACCTAAATATTACTTAGCCATTCGATTGACGAGAAGATGACTAATTCTATTCTTAGCTAATGCCAACTAAGACTTAGTTCGCTTGATGGTCCTTGGATCCCGTCCTATTAATATGTCTGATTTGAACTTAGGAAAATGGTGCTAACGGTTATAATTTGGTATGATCTTATTACATAACCACCCATTATTCCTATATTTTAGGCATGTACTTGATTACAGGATCTTTATGGAGCCTACTACCAATGATTAATTGCTGTTTCAGATACCTGATATTTGCCTATAAATTCGAAGAGAAAGTATTAGAAGAACTCTCTTAAGACCCTTAACTCCATATTAAGTCATTTTCCTCTCTCTTAAACACTTACTAACTTAGGCATCGAAGTAATTATACTGGATTAGCCTCGGTACCACTTGGTTTTTTCTATTTTTGTAGGAACAAAGTCTTAGCCTAAAATTATTCCCTAACATGTAGTGCCGTCTGCTTTTCATCACACGACCACATGGCAAAGATGTGAATGACGAAAAGTATAGGTGCTGGTTTTTCACCCAATCACTAAGTGAGGGGAAGTAGGCATACTAACGAATAGCGTTTGGCTAAGTTGGATTAACTTTGCCTTAACTTAGCCAAAGAAAACCAAAACCTTGGCAAAAACATGATGAGATCCTTAACCTTATCCTTAGAAATGTCCACCTAAATAAAAAAAAAAAAAACATGGTGATAACAATGCTGAGAATAGTGGTAATTCAATTTATTCTCTTGAATTATTGAGAAAGCAGGTTAAAGTTACACTTAGACCTTTAGCTCCTACTCTTAAGAAGAGTGATGAGGGAAAATGACCATAGTAGGACCCTTGCATGTTAGCACCCTTACTATGACGAGTAAGCATTTCTAAATAAAAAAGAGTCCTTTCGTTCTTGAAAATTCGAAAGAAGTAATACTACGGCATATCATGTTGCCACAATTTGACACTTATGATGGAACAAGAGACCCTAAAGATCATCTTGAATATTACCGTTTCTTAGCTAAGTTGCATGGTTTAAGTGATGTTGTGGCTTACCAAGCTTTTTCCTCAACATTGAGGAACACAGCCAGTACATAGTTCAAACATCTAAAGCTAAACACAATCTCGTGTTTTGAAGATTTGACACAAGTGTTCCTATAAAACTTCCTTATAAGTAAGCTTTCGGTTAAGGATTCTTCTATCTTCAACACCATTAAGCAAAAGTCAGACGAATCTATCAAGGACTATTTGGCCAGGTTAATGGCCAAGATGATCCAGATCCTAAAGCTAAACATGAGTGTTGCTCTCAACGTAGTTATTGATGGTGTTAAACTCTATGGAGACTTAGTTAAGTTTCTAGCCAAAAATAAGTCGAAAACTTTTGTTGAGTTTAAGGCTAAAGCCAAGTCTTACATCCGCTAGAAAGACAATATTAAAGTTCATTGAGAGGTTGATTAGACTAGAGGAGACTAGAAGGGTGACAAGAAAAAGAGTGCAAAAGATCTACTCAAAACAAACGATGACCAGTGTTTTAAAGGATATAATGCCAAGAAAAAGAGGCTATGCATCTTAATGTATTTTGTTCATATGCCGCTCAATTGTCCAATTGTGGACATATTGATGGAGGTACGCGGTCAAAGGAGCGTATTGCAATGGCTAGAAAGGATGAGAGGAAATCAGTCAAGAAGGAATTCTAATAAATATTGCAATTTCCATCATGATAGAGGCCATAATACTGACGAGTGTATCTAGCTTAAGAATGCGATTGAGGATGCAATCTAACGAGGATATCTGAGCAAATTTCTTGCACATGATGTCGAGAATATTGACTAAACAACCCAAAGGAGATGTGATGAACAGGAGAATTTCATGTGGCCTTCTTAGGTTAGGAAAGATGTAAGAGATGGAAGTAGTAGCAGAGCATCAAATGGTATAATAAATACTATTGTTGGCGGACTTTTTGCCTTAGGTTGGTTAAGCTCTTTGGGCTCAACTAACACCATACATTATGTTTGTAATGTGCAAGGCAAGAAGGTCAAGGTTGACAATTCAATTTCTTCATGGAAGAAGATCTCGAGGGTGTTTAAGGACCCTACGATGATGCACTCGTAATTGGTGCAAGAATTGCAAACTTTAAGGTAAAAAAGATTCTTATTGACATTTGAAGTTTGGTAGATATCATTTTTCAATATGCTTTTGAAATGCACTCAATAATAGTGCTACCCTTTAAGGGAATAAATGCACCCTAATTACGAACAAAGGATTAACGACGAATAATGCCCTAGCTAATAAGAAAGACTACATCATGATAACTAACATGTATCATAACGATGGCTTAGCCTTAGCTATCAAAAGGCAAAAATTTAGAGAATATAAATTGGAGTTATCCAATATGAGCTGTGGTTGGTACTTATGCATTTATAGAAAGGCTTATAGTAAGACAATCATTAATGAGTTTTGGAGTGAATTTTATAAGGAATTAGAAGCTAAAAGAATAGATAAAAAAGATAGATATCGGTATAATGATCTTGTTATGAAATTATTGAATGAGTTCAAGAAGGATAAAGAAATCATTAATAATACTATTAACCTATTGGAAAATGAATTACATGAGTTACAGAAGAGGATTGAAGGTATAACTAGTAAATTCAATGAATATAGTATATTTAATGAGACTCCAAATTTAATCAAACTATTGATAGGAAAGGATCTTATAAGCGCTAAATCTTATTTATATAAATGCCTACCTCAAGATATTTATAATAGTACTATAGATAAGTTTGGTCAATAGATGTTGGAGGCTATCATTATATATCTCCTAGGGTAGTTGTATAACAGTATTCAAGAATCCTCGGTTGTGATGTTATCCACATTGCTGGAAAAGCTAGATCATACAGTTTGAACACAAACAAATATAATTAATAATAATAATATGTTTAGTAGTACATCAACCAGTACCTGAGTTGATAGTAGTAAGGAAGGTGATATCAAATAGAAAAAAAAAAGGTAATAAATATGAAATAGGTAAAAGATTGCTCGAGTTCATGATTGAAGGAAAATTGATCCATATTGAGATCTTTTCAATAGATGATAAGAAAGTTGTAGTGAAAGATAAAAAAAAAAGGGTTATTTAGAATCCAAATTATTGGCTGTATGTGATTTTAACTTAAGTCTTATCCTATTAAAACTAAATCTTTTAATGGTTTGCAAGCCATTAAATTGGGAACACATATTGGAAAAATAATTATTTTATGACTATGAGATAAGGAAGCCTTTTGTGTTATTTGATATGATTAGAGGTTACTTAAGTTGTCTTACATTTGATATATATAATAATTTTAGTCTTATATCATCCTTTAGTCTTCTATCATCCTGTAACCTAAAAAATTTCAATATAGAATTAAATGATAGGTATAAGGAGATGTGCAACATATTGAATGGGCATTAGAAACAAGGATTTTAGATAAATAAAATATATTGGAGTTCATTAAGAAGAATCGTGTAACTTTAGAAAAAGTAGGTATTCTTATGCCTAGGATACTAGCACACGTGAATCTGAAAGAAGCCTACGATCTTATAACAAAATATTATTACTTGAATAAGACTGTAAGTAAAGTTTGTAGCCTTAGTGATCTCTTAAAGGAATTAGCTATTAGGGTATAGATAGCTAGGTATGAAGATTTAATAATAAGCTCAGCATCCGCATATAAGGATTATGCCTTTTATCTACTTGCCTTTATGGACTTCTGTGGAAGAATCTACCACTTAAGTATCTTGCATTTTCATGAGTGTGATTTAGTTAGAAGTTTAATAGTCTTTGCCTACAATCATCAAGAAGGAAACAACTAGTCGGCAAAGGACATTATAGCCTCTTAAACTACCTTTAAGTATAAGAAATTCTATCTTTATGATAATGCTATTCAATGGTATAGGGAAAACCAATGTAGGATCCATGCCTTTGATGATACTTTAATAAGCATAGCTCAGGGTATTAGTGATCCATGTTAGTTCATAGCTAAGGTCCTATGTAACAAAAGTGTTCAAGAATATAATAGGATACTAACAATTTAAGATGCAGCTGCAAGTGCTTATCAGATCATGACTTATTTATTGCTTAATGAACAAATGCTAGGAGAACGAATCTTACTGCCCACCATGATGGGGAAATACAAGATGTATACATGTACCTACTTCATGATTATAAGAAATTTTTGCATCATCGAATAAATGATAAGTTTAAGATGGATATCCTTGAATCTATGTTAGATAGATTGATCTACCAGAAGACATTGATCAACATTGAAAATGATATTAGGAAAAAATATGGTGAATGATTAAGTCGAAAGGGTAGCTACAACCTCGCTAAACTTAGTAATGAATTTTGGAACCATAAATATCTAGACATAGTTGAAATTGATTACCACTATTACTTGGTTTTGTTCAGTAATGGATAGAGTCGTTGTTTATAGGATACCATATTTTACTACAAAATAGGAATATATGTCTTTTGTAAAAGAATAGATAATGGTTTATGAAAGGATTAGCAAAAAGAGATGACTAGTTACTCTAAGTGTACCTACTATGAAGAGGGATAAGTGAAAGACGTAATCCTCATCATGTGCTAACTTTATTCATCAGAAGGATGCATACATTGCCATGAAAGTAGTAAAATCATTATTGAGGCAAGGTGCACCTATATATACAGTACATGATAATTTTATAACAACTCCGCCTTATGTAAGAATTGTACATGATATATATACCAAGGTCTTTATTAATATGGGTCCTCTACTTAAAATAATTAATGATTTTATTCATACAAATTTAATTAATCCATACATCCTTTGATAGGGATCAAGGACCAATTACTCACTCCCGAGTCCGAGGGCTCTCTCAAGTGGTTCACCAAGCTATTCGAGGTGAGTTAAACGTCGAGGAGCAGTGCTTGCCCTAACTCGATCTGTTGAGCTACTTTGCTCTCCATGTTATCCAAGGTGTTGTCGAAGTGACCAGCTAACATGTCGATCCGAACTCTCCACTATGCACTAGTCTAAGCATTAAATTTAAATACAGTAATCTCCACGGTGTTGAGCCTGAGCTGATAACTGTTAGGAGCCGACCATTTGAGGCTGACCCATTTGTGAACCATCCCTAAACTAACCCTAATCTAGCCTCGGCAGTTAGGGTACTGAACTTCTGACGTTGCACAAACCTAAACAGAGGCTCACCCTTGCTTGGTCCACAATATTGTTAGAATCACAGATTAAAGATGTGGGCGTGATGTCCTTTCTGATAACTATACTGTCCTTTCTAACAAAGGACGTTCACTGTGCATGATTTCATACTTTCCTTGTAAATTATTCTCCTTTTTGTTTAGCCAATAAGGACCCAATCTTTGTAATTTTCGTAACTTATGACTTACCTTAACTGGGTACTATAAATACTTACATAAAGTAACAGCCACATGATGAATATATAGAAGAATACATTGAACTTTTCTTTTATCCTCTCTTGAGCTAAGTGTCCCCTTGCTTACTCTTGAGCTACTCTTATGTAGCCTATTCGAGTGTGGACTAGTGGCAAGACCTTCGGCCATACTTGTGCATCATATCAAGTGTGAATTAAACTTGTACGAGGTATTGGTGCATCATATCCATCGTCAGTGTATAGGAATCCCTACTCACTCTCGACTATCATTTACTTTTGAGCCATCTTTTGGTTATGCGTTATATTGGGTTCGTGTGTTCATCCACGAGTCTGTATTATCCTTACTAAAGATATCAATAACTCCTCACACTTATTCTATCATAATAATGACTATCCTATGCCATTTGGTCTTCTTACAGATTTTATGAATTCACTTTTACCTAATAAATCACCAATTAAAGATAAACAAAAATGAAAGCAAAAGGTAAATGACTTTGTTAACTATTATAACTACTATGTAGATGCAGTGTGCAATAATCTAAATCAAGTGAATGATTTAGAGGAGCTTTCCCCTTTCCTTATTCAAGAGAAGTAGAATAAATTTAAGAGATTTATATAGAATAGAAGTAATAATTACATTACTAAACTCATAATATCGTATAGTAATACTAAACTCATAATATTGTATAATAATACTATAAGGAGAAGCTAGGGATGTAGGGAGTTTAAGCTCAAATAGGTAGTTTAGCTATTGCCTTTTAGTAGATAGGTTGGGCTACTTAAGTAACTTTGGGCCACTCGTAAGTAACTTAGTACATTGTGTATATGAAATGAAATGAAAACTAGAAATGGATGAAAACAACTCATGATTATAACTAGCAAGACTATGGAACTGGTGTTATTTTTAGATATGATGGAGCATAACTATAAACTTAATTCTAGTCAATTTCCCATGATTTCTAGTATTGATATCCAATGTTTTAAAGAAAAAGTAATGGATTTTAGTAACAGTGGAATTAGAAGTGATGTGTTATATGATCTTATAATGGAACCATTGGTTAAATAGTCATTGGCACACTTACTTTACATGAAAAAGAAGTGTATTGATATCAAAGAAGACGAAAATGGCAATAAAATATCTGATTTGAAAGTTTTCCATCTTAATTATATACATTTCAACTTTATTGATAACTTAATGGCAAGTAAAGCATCGGTTACACTAGGATCTTTTAAACTTTATGAATTAACACCAGGTACAATGTCTACGCATAGAGGGATAATTATGCAAAATGTTGATGCTTTGTTACAGAATCCAATTATCATCAAAATGGTAGATTCCTTTGTAACAAAACTATAAGTTGATGGTGATCAAATTTATAGAATCTTAGGATTTGTTCAAACCAAAAGGAAACCATTTAAAGGAATAGGTTAGCTATTTTTATATTGATGGACTTGTATTTGGAACATTTAGATAATTTCATTTACTATACTATAAACAAATTTGAATTAAACTGTTTTTGGTCTAGGTACCTAACTACTGCAGTTCTTGGATTTACTGATAAGAAGATGGTATTAAAATCTAATGAAATATTGTAGTTACACACTATGCTTTTAGCATGGCGTTTGATTGCTAAAGTACATTTAGGATCTTAAGGTAGTAGAGCTCTTAGACCATGGCAAGTGAAGCCCTACATTAATATTGAGGGGCTACTACAATGGGAGAGACCTGAAAGTATCATTGATATGTAATATGTCTGGTTATCTAGTGTCTTAGAAGTTTTCTCTAGTTATTTAGTGTTTTAGAAGATAGTAGGATGTTAAAATGGACCGATCTAATGGATGAACCAGAGAGTAGGGAGAAAAGGTAGGGCTTTACTCACCCTCGTTATTGCTATTATTCATTTGGTTTTGGTCTTATGGATAAGCTATTGTCATTGTCCTTCTTAGCCATCTTAGCCTTAGGCTTCTTAACCTTGGCTTTCTTAGCCTTAGCTTTCAGAGCCTCAGCCTTGATTTTATGGAGAGTCGGTTGAGGAGTAATGGTCTTTTGACCTTTTATTGTGGACTCTTGACCTTCAGTAGTGGACTAATTGATAGATTCTTCATTTTTATTCTTTCGTTCATATTTCAAAATAGTATTAGCATCTAGACTTCCTAAGTCTATTACTGTCACGAACTGAGGACGGCCTAGTCGTGGCAGACGCCGTATACTATACAAAGAACCCCTGATTGGTTACCCTTCCAATCAAGAACTCTTCACACAATATACAAGGCTCTACAACCACTAGTTTCCAAAGAACATCCAGACTCATTTGATATCATTACACAAATATATTTATATAAAATTTAAGTTACAAAGCCTATATTACACAACATTTAAGTATGTCTAGGTCTAATATAATAAGATAAACAAAAGTACATAAGTAGAAGTCTACATAAATTGTTCTCTCAGTACACATAGCAGCTCGCTCTTGCCCAAATCCCCAGGCTAACCTGTGGCATCCCTCATCCTGTCTCTACGAACAGGCTATCCTGCAACAAAAGTCTAAAGGGGTGTAAGCCTAAGCTTAGTGAGCAAAACCCTCAGCCACACCACAAGCAAGTTATAAATACATTATATTCAAGCATATGAATGAATGATCAACCAAAATGCCAAATAATACGTATAATTAACTAGTTCATATACGTAACTTAGATTTAACGCCCTCCGAAGTCAGGGTTGGAGTATACACGGCACCAATCAGATCCGGGTATTATACTAGAACTTACTTTACTACGGAGCCCCACGTTCCGTACTTATATCAAATAATTCTTTTATTTTCAGAAAACCCAAGTTCTAGTATAATTGTGAGTGGGCCCCCGCAGTCCATACTCACCCCTAAACGGAGGCCTCTAGACTCGACCCTTAGCCAGGCGGTTGGCGCCTCCAACGCCTAGTATTCCCGCGGGCCAGGGTAAGGTCATTTTGTACGAGTGCACCGTACAGAACCAAATAAATAAATGATATCAACCCCCGAATGGCCTCTCTTTACCTTCGTGTGATGTGACGGCCGGAATAGTATCCATGCTATGCATGTTAATGCATGTCTCAATTTCTTTTTATAGGCCGAGTATAATTAGGTTCAAATTATGCTATGACCATCCAATTGTACACACAATCATTTTCTATACTATCATGCAACAACCATAGCATTATCAATAGTTAAGATATGTTCACAACTCAAGACATACCAGCATACACAAGCGTTTCCCAAACCCCACACAATCATCAATTAACAATAATATTTAAGTCCACTATCTACAATCACAAAACAAGCATGGAATCATTGGGTAAATACTCACTCGGCCATGGTGATTTGCCCTAATCGTAGTAGTCGATTGGGAGGTCCTCACGCTCCTCAGAGTCACCTGATCATTACAATTTGATAAGACTAGTAAGTAACTAATTTAACTAATACTTCTAAACATTTAATTACCTAATCTACTTAGACTATTATCAACTTTTACCCGGTTAGACTTTATTATTAATCGTATATAACTTTTTCGTTTCATTTCTAATATTTATGAATTTATAGTCGTTTTTCATCGTTTTCGAACGTATATTCATACGGTAATGTTTGTTTTGGACGTTAAGACCCCTATTTTATATTATGAACTAATTTTATAGAAATTTTTAGCTATAATACTTAAGTATTGCTATTACTTATATTTATAACCTTTATTCCTTAAATTCTTATAATTATGGGATTTACTTTATCATTACTAATTCATGTACTGATTTAGGTATAATCTAGTTTACAAGGTGTATTATGATTTACTACTTTTAGTATCTAATTACCTACATTTTCTTATTTTTCTCATTTTCTAAACTTATGCTTATGTCATTGCTTACATCATCTTTTCTTTATGTCTTCATATGCTTATGTCATCTTTTCTTTATGTCCTCATATGCTTATGTCATCATCTACCTCATCATTTGATTACATAAGCATTACATCATGCTTATGTCACATGTACATGTCTTATGTACATTTATTTCTTACTTTATACTTATATACATATGCCTTATACTTATACTTATGTACATATGTCTTATACTTATACTTATGTACATATACCTTATACNNNTTATACTTATGTACATATGTCTTATACTTATACTTATGTACATATACCTTATACATACATATACTTATACCGTATTTATACATGTATTTCTACTCATATACCTATACGGTTGAATACGTATTTTTATACTAAAATTTCGTATGCCAAATTTTCCCTTAAGAAAATCCTCTCAATTTTCATCCTTTTGCATTTCTATGTATGTAGTTAGTATAGTATATATATATATAGTTAGATATGGTCTTAAATTAGGTTATGTACATGATACATACTTATGTATAAAGGTTCACATACTTGTATTCCTTTGGTATTTCTTTATGTACACATATCTAAGAGTACATATACATGTATTCCTTCCATTTTTCTTCATGCTCCTTCATATTCTACACTTAAAGATGGAAACTTTGTTTCCTCTTCTTCAAGACTTTACTAAACACCTAATTACTTACCTAATCTACCTAATTAACTAACTAATGAATAACATAAAGTAACATAAAACAAGTTAAGAACATACCTTTAATTGTGTTGAAGTTTAAGGGGACAAAAGAAAAAGGATGAAAGTGAAAGAAGAAGGAGAGTTCACGGCATGAAATGGGGACTTTTGTTTTTGTTTCTTTTGTTTTGTTTTCAATTATGAAGACAACAAATGGAGAAGTCTAGAAGGATGAGAGGTGGACGGCAACAAATAAAAGGGAAGGGAAAAGAAAAATCAAAAGGAAAAGAAAAGAAAACCATCATTAAGTTAATAAGATATTTTCCTTATCTCTTAAGACTTTTGACTTTTCAAAATGTTGACTTTAGTCAACATATGTTGACTTGGTCAACCTCTTTGACTTTGGTCAACATGCATTACTTTAGTCAACATTCCTTAAGTATGTGTAATTTTGTGCACATAATGTAGTAATTAAGGGAAATTAGAGGAAAAATGAGGGAAATGAGGGGAAATGAAATATTTGATGAATTGATTTGTAAACATTGTTAATGAGATCTTACTTTAGGTCTTTATAGCCAATATATCTCATTTGATAAACTACTTTGAATAAAAAATGCAAAAAGTACCAATTTAAGTATTAAGGTTCACTACATAAACCTAATCTTCAACTATTACTCTAACTCTAAGTGAAACTATCTTAATCACTTACTTAAGAAGTGAATATAATCTATGAATCATTATCTTAATTTCTGATGGATTACTTAAGGATTCAAAGCATATAAGTATGATTAAAGGTCATCTCTAACCCTTTACTAGTGAATTGGACAAAAGGATAAGCATTATATTATCAATTAGGGTTTTAGGGTATATCATGTTGGATTAGTGCACATGTGTCTTTAAAATAATCATTTTTAGGGTTTCTATCACTTTTGAATAAAATCTTTAGCATTTAGAAACATTTAGGGTAGAAAAATTCTTTACGCGATTGAGTAATTCTTTTAGGGTTTTTACTTTCATTAGCCTTATCGACTCCTAAATGGTCTAACATAGTCGAGTCTATTACTAAGGCTAGGTTGATAATTTTAGGGGTTTACAATTACATCTATAGGTCATGTGTCTATCCAAACATTATTTGAACCATAGACATTCTCTCTTTTCGTACTTTATGGTAGTCTTAGCTTGATGATCATTTCCTTTTTTCTGATTTGGAGTTTTTTCCAATCTATTTTGAAATTAGCTATAGCGGGGATTTGATCCGTTAGAGATAGATCTACTAATTGATTTTGAAACAATTTAAATGTGACTAATTCTTTAGTAGGACCCTTGTGTTTAATAATTTGTCTATCATCTTCTATGTCTACTATATAACTCTTAGGGGCTAAGAAGATACCTCTCTTGCCATGGCATTCAAGTTTAAACTTACCTAATTTAATGGATGAGATTCAATCGTCAAGAAGAGGACTTCGTAGAACTATTGAGTCAGTATCAATATAGTAACAATCAGGTCTATAAATTTACGAGTACATATAAATACGAGCACAAGAAGTGATAGCAACAGCCAATTGAAGAATCGACATCTTAGGTAGTTTCCAGTCATCATTGTCAGTGAAGCTACAATTACTTAGGCAATTGACAATATAGTAATGGTCGGTATGCTTCTTTGCAGATTGAAAATTATTTGTCTTCATCAATTCTTCATATCTTTTTTAATTGCAGATCTTTGTTACTGTACTTTTAGGATTCATACCAAATCTACTATAGAGGGAGTTCAATAGAATCTAATAAATAAATGTCATAGCCTCATCACCAGCTTTCTTAGCTTTTAGTCTGCTTTCATAGAGCTGTGGGATTAAGTCTTCGAAAGGACTAGACTTCTTCTCAAACAAATAACCCCTAAGAGGAATTACATGGTAACTTAAATTACGTGCAAACTTCGACTCTTCGCTATAAAAGACTCTAACGAACTTACCTAAAGGAAAGATTAAAGTACCTAATTTATCCTTATAGGGAAAGAATGGACATGATATATTGGTAAGACACACAACTTAGGCCTCAATAAAGGAAAACAAGCTATCCAATCCAACACACTCTAAATTATTCTTCTAGAAAGGTATACTACAAGGCATAAGATAGGATTTCATAATAAAAGGATATAATGAGTTCACATCATAATAGTAAAGATTGTCACCATAGGGCTTATAGACATCAACATGCCCCCCATAATAGCTACACTTAATAAAATTGTCTTGGTTTCTTATAGGTATATTGTTATGAAAGGTCTTATCATAAAAAAAATTTTGACGAAATATTTTAAGGGATGATGATGATAATGTCATCACATCCTCGATATCAATATGGTATAACGACCAATTAATCTCTTCAGCCTTCAACATCACACCACCTAAGATAAGGATATCTTGGCAAAGATAGTTTATCAAATCTACACCATTCAACAAAAGATTAGATACAGACAAATCATTATGCAAGATAGAACCTTTGGATCCTAATTTAGGACATAGAGTCTTTCCCAATTTATTAATAGAGCTAGGTAGTAATGTGTAAGAATCTCTAAAACATAAGAAGAACTTATTGCTAAGATAAACTTTCAACTCGTAAAGCTTATGATTCCTCAACAATGTTTTGATTTTATACTTATTACCATGATCTACATAATACCTAAGAATGATAATACCATCAAATCGGGTAAAATTATGGAAATAAACTGTTCAAAGATGGATAATACTATTTGTTTTCATAGATTCTTCCAAATTGGATGAAAATTTATATAACATTCTTTCACTCCTCTCTTCAATGGTAGGATAGAAAGTTATGTGATCTTTATTGAAAAAGGTTTTAATTGAATAAGAAGGTAGGGAAGATAGATCATCACCTTGTGTCACCACTAAGTAACCTGCTTCATAAGGAACATGAACATTATTCACTATTACAATCTCTATATTAGCTATATTAAAAGGACAACATCCTTTTATACTACTTTTTATAGTGCTTATTTTAGAGGGAATATGGGTCTTTTTATACATAAGTGATTTAGCCTTGGGTAGATTACCACTTTCTATTTCTAAATCCATAATAACATTGCTAATTATGCTAATCATATTTGATATCTTAGGAAATTCTAATGATTTAAGGGAATCCTTAGGTTCATAATAGATACAAATAAAGACACCTTTAATCACAGAATCATTATATTTTTCACCATTCAACCTAACAAGTTGCTCAATCATATCATATATCCTTTTTTTATGAAGTCTATTATCTAAAATATCACACAAAGGAATAACTTTTCCTAAAGTAAAGGGGATATCATAGGATGCATGTGCTTGCATAGTATATCTAATTGCAATTGTCAAATACTCTGAACCAATATTATAAGCGTACTATTTGACCAATTGTATGAAGGCTAATGTTATTACTTCAAAATCAATAGCTCGCGGGTACGGTTCTAAAAACTAGTAGAAGCAAAGATACATCTAGGATAAAGAACTTTCCATCTAACATAATCAATATTACTTTGTAAACGTTGCCAATAATCATATGAAGAAGAATGGGTGAAAGACGAATAAAACCTCTAAGTAGCATAGGCCTTAGAATACAACATCATATAAGACCCACGATTCAATAACATAATAATACTAGACAATTTATTTTCTTTAAATTTTTGCCTTTTGATGGCTAAGGCTAAGCTATTGTTACGATAGGTGTTGGTTATCATGATGTAGTCTTTCTTATTAGTTAGTGTTACAAACCCTACTTTTAGTTCCAATTGAAAATGAACTTATTTTTCCAATTCGAAAGCCTATTATCGATAAAACCCGAACTTGAAAAACTGTGAACTCTAAAGTCACCTGAAACCTTAAACCCTAAAACAATTAAGGACTTTTAACCCTAGGTGACTAATTGATAATTTAATTTGAATAATTTCATTCAACTTTAGAAAATTTTATAATTTTATAAGAATTAAATCATAATTTACAAAACAATTCAAGAAGTAAATCCTAAAATAATTTCCTATAGGACAATTTCCTTATCTTCGTGCTTAAGCCTTACACATGAATAAGTAGGTCAACTAATCACCTTAAATGACTTATCAATTAAAAGTTGGAGACATTTATCAATCGATAACCTATCAAAAACTAGTGATAAGATACTTTCCTTATTACTCCTTCACTTATACTACATATGGACAAATTATCATAAGATTTCATATATTTAACTTTAATAAATGAGACAAGACAATTCCATACCCTAAAAGGATACCTAATGGCTGGTTCTTACATGGCTATAAGGGGGGGCATACTCTTATCTTTCATCCATCAATCACTTTATCTTACACTCTACTATTCACCCCTTAATACTTACATCATCAAGAGTTGCAATTGTTGACTTTTGTACATGTTACAAGACAATAAAATCAAACTTCTTAAACACACTTCCTACCCCATTTCCAACCAGCCACTCTTTTCCCATTTTCTCTTACTTTCAATTTCATTTTCACTTCCTTTTCTCTCACTTTGAAAACAACACAAAAGAAGAAACAACCAAACCCCATAAAATCCTTCACTTGCCACCACATTCCAAGCATACACATACACGACACTTTCAACTTTTTCTTGTCTTGCTTTTGTCAACATTCAAAGCTCCTTTAGGATCCTTAGAACACTCCTTAAACCCCACTTCAAAGGACCACAACTTAAGTTTCAAAAGGGTGCAAGAAGGAGGAAGTAAGATAAAGTGCATAAGTGGAACTTTAGTGTACAACCACCATATTTTTGCTTTGTGGACAAGTAAGTATTTCTTTATGATAGTAGCCTAATGTTATATGTTAAGAGACGATAATTTCTTGAAGATATAAGTATGATCACAAGTTGATGAAATATCTAAAACTACCCTAAGAAGCAAACTCATGAAAACCTTACATGGAAGTTGAAATATGAGCATGTAAAGTTGGTGTTTTGTAGAGACACTTATCTAACACCTTGAATGGAAGATTTTAAGTTGAGAAAGTCTTGAAATAAGAACTTGAATAAAAGGGAAGCATGCTGGATGTGAGAGTTTAGAAGTCATTTGGATGTTGTTTTCACTTCTATTAAGTTAAACATGCTCAAATCTAGACTTAGGTAAAGGAAAAATCCATTACATAAAGTTTAATGAGGAAACCAACTTTGTAAGACATGAACTATGATATAGGAGTTATGATAAGTGTGAGATCCTCTATTTTCATGTAAAGTATGAGCCAAATAATTATATCATGGAAAATTAGATAAGTTAAGATTTGAATACAAGTAACTTAAGTTTATGATTTAACACCTAAACTTAAGGAGATGATGAAACAGGTTGGAAAACCAATTTGGAAGCCCTTATACTCAAACCAACTAGATTTGGAACATTCCTAAAGGATACTTAAAAATATGATAAAAGTAAGTAAACAAAGTGAAAAGATCAACCAAGGTAAGTACGATAAGTGTATTAAGCCTAAAACTCAAAATCGAGCTTAAAACTTTTAAAACGGGCCTCAAACGTCAAGTTGAACCACTCTTAAGTTTCTAACCAAAAACTTGACACAATAATGAAAGTTGTTTTGAGACTCTCAAGAAGCCCATAAGACACTCCCTAAGCTTAAGAAAGTGACCATCTTTGAATTGAATAAAAAATAAGCCTATTTGGTAATTTAAGCCCACTTAAGAGCCCAAGAAGTGGTTGATAGCCTTAGGAGTGTAAATCAAAGTTGTAAATCTGACCTTAAGGAGTATTTTGAGCCTAGAATGAAATCTTAAGCCTAAGCCCAAAGGAATTCCCAAGTTACCAAAAAGCCCATTAACTAAACAAAGTCCAAAAGCACTCCAAATTATGAGGACCGCTACTGTTTTGACCTATGCTCAAATTTGGGTGTCTCCTCTTGAAAATATACCTCACCACGTTAAGGTACACTTGAAAACGATGGAGATTAACTATAAGATTATAAAGATTGGATTTAAAATGAGAAAGTTATACGTGATTGAACTTTTAAGTAAAACCGGGAAAATAATGAAAACTAGTTAAGAGTATAACTTGAGGGGTTTTAGCTTAGTTTTCTAAGTTTTATTTCAATCTCTTATAGTATTATGATTTTGATGACCAAGGGACTCAGCGTTCAGAGATGACTTGCCTCTGGACTACTTTGACTGACCTGCATAGCTGAGTAAGTGAATTCTTGACGACTCTTTACTTAATTTTACTTGTAAAATATATGTACTTAAACTTATATATATAAATTAGATGCTTGTGGGATATTGGAAATGCATGTGTATGAATTTGTGATTGAATGCTATGGTGTATTAATCATATAACAATGGAAATTGTTTGTGATAATTTATATGTGTGATTGTATGGAATGAAATTGTCTGATCACCTTGAAAAATTGGATTAACCACTTATATGATTAAGAAATTAAATGGCTCATGCATTCTCCATAATTGCATTCTGATAACACCGATTGCCGCTTCACGCAGAAGGTAGGAAGGGACTCATAAGAGGAGGGCCTCTTAAAGGATTGGGCACTAGCTATGTCATCATTTTATTGAGTCTTTATCCTAAGCTGATGGGCTTACTAAGCGCTGGGAGACGCCAATCATCGGCGAAGGGTCGTGTCTTGTGACTTCTGCTTAGGACGTATGTTTGTTGATTGCGGGGGCCACCACACCGTTAGACTTGGAATTTTGAAAATATAATTTGTTGTTTAGGAAAGAAAGTATATATATATATGGTTATGTTTTGACATAAGCATAATAGTGCAAATGAAATAAAACCCAAGATCTAGAACTTGGATTTTAGTTTGGGTCGGTTAATTATCTCCAAACCCAGACTACAGGGGGCGTAATTCTAAGTCATATTCAGTTCCTAGGCTACTGCATGTGTTGTTTGGCATACTGATTGTTTATGCATTTATATGATTATGTATCTAAAAAATTTTTTCCATACGGTATTGACGAGGGTATTTATCTCACTAAGCGTAAGCTTACACCCTGATAGATTCCTTTTGTTATAGGAAAACCTCTTCGTTAATCCGGGCCGAGGTATGCTTGAGGTAATTCTCGTGTACAGACAGGTTGGAGCGATTAGAGAGTAGAGAGGACATTTTGTAACAGCTTTTATAGATAACTATTTACCTTTATTTTGTTCATAATATAGTTTGAAGTTTATGATGCAATTCCCATTATGAACTGCATTTGTTTGTAATATTCTTTTGGTGTGGAACTTAACGAGTCTACACTTTTACTTGATTAATTTATGTCTTAGAAGTAAATTTTAGTAAATTGGTCTATATTATTTATCTATGGGCTTGGTGGTAACATATAGTGAAAGGAGCCTTGTGTGTCGTATAAAAGGCCTGTGATCAATAAGGGGGTTGATAGTAGACCTTTATACGATACACGGTAATTTACTACAACAATGATACTATTGGGTTGTGAAAAGGGTATTATTCATCGTTGATCCTTCATTCGCAATTAGGGTGCATTTATTCCTCTAAAGGGTAGCATTGTGCAATTGAGATCTTATGACTATGATTTATATGCTTTTAATAATCAACTTGTTCAGGTTAGCAAAGTAATTTCTCTCCCAATCTAGATTGCAAATGATGAATACTTTGTAGAAGAGAAGCTGGATTTCCTTATTGTCAAGTGTTGGCCCCCATATAATATGATCATGGGTAGGCCATGTTAGCATTTATTTGGCATGATCCCTTCTACTATACATCTTAAGGTTAAATTTCCTACTCTTGCTGGAGTTGGTGTATGTTAGGGGGACTAATAGTTAGCAAGGTTTTTATATATAAGGGTAATACGTCGAGGAGAAATTTTTCAAGTTGAAACTTATCTAGAAAAAAAAAATCAGTCAGAATAGAAAATGTTGAATAAGAGATAGAAGAAATTCTATTGGGAAATGATTGAAGGAAGATGACAAAAATAGGGAAACCTTTGCTGGTAGACATTTGCCAAAGTTTGAATAACTTTTTATAAGATAACATCAATGTCTTTGCATGGTCTCCCTTAAATATGCTGGGCATCCCTAGAGATGTTATAACACACAAACTTTAAATTGATCCTAATGTGAAGGTGATTCAACAAAGGAAAAGGCATTTCGCTCCTGAATGGCAAGTAGCCATAGAAGTAAAAGTCTAAAAGTTGCTAAAGGCAGTGTTCATTAGGGAAGAGCCTTATCTGATTTGGCTAGCCAATTGTGTACTACTTAAGAAGTCTAATGGCAAGTGGCGTATATGCATAGACTTCATAGATTTGAATAAGGCTTGTCCTAAAGATTACTTCCCCTTACTGAAAATAGATCAAATGGTTGACTCAATTGCTAGACATGCCTTACCATCTTTCGTGGATGCGTTTTTTAGCTACAATCAAATCAAAATGAAAGAGGAAGATGAGGTTCGCATGTCATTTGTCACCAACTTTAGGATGTATTGTTACAAAGCAACGCCCTTCGGGCTAAAAAACGCTGGCACAAGCTATCAGCAACTTGTCACCAAGATGTTTAAGCCTTAGATTCACCAAAACGTCGAAGTATATGTCGACAATATGATAGTGAAAAGCATAATAGAAAGTTTGCGTCTTATCGATCTTCAAGAGACATTAAGCACTTTGACGAGATACAATATGAAATTAAATTCGAAGAAATGTGTTTATGGTGCTATGTTTGGAAAATTTTTAGGTTTTATGGTCACCTGGTGTGGCATTGAAGCAAACTCAAGGAAGATTGATACTATTCGGATTATGAAGTCTGCTTGTACAACTAAGGAAGTTTAAGAGCTAATTGGGTGGATAGTTGCCCTAAATAGATTTGTGTCAAAAAGTGCTGATAGATGTGTGGAATTCTTTAAAATCTTAAAGAATCCAAAAGATTTTAGGTAGATGGATGAGTGTGAAAGAGCATTTGACAAGTTGAAGGAGTTTCTTGCATCACCACCAATACTTTCGACACCATATTCGGAAGAAAATTTGTATCTATATTTGTTAGTTAGTAGACGGGCACTTTCCTCTGTCTTGGTTCATATAGAAGGTAAAGAGCATAGACTGATTTATTATGTCAGCCATGTTTTGCAAGGGTCAGAACATCGATATACAAAAATTGAGAAATTTGTATTGGCGGTGATTCTCTCAACAACAAAGTTAAAGCCATATTTCAAGGCACATCAAATTGTTGTCCTTACTAATCAACCCTCATAGCAAGCTTTACAATGACCAAACTCCTCATGGAGGATGATAAAGTATGCTCTAGAGCTAAGTGCTTATGGTATACAGTATAAAACTAAGACGGCATTGAAAGCTTAAGTGTTGGCAGATTTTATGGTCAAATTCACTAGTGAAGAGGACATCATAAAGATGGCCGAGAAGCTAGTTTGGAATCTATATATTGATGGCTCCTCTATGTGAAAGTTAATTATGCTTTGAAGTTTGGGTTTCTAGCCAACAACAATGAAGTCGAGTATGAAGCCTTAATAGCTGAACTCAAATTAGAGAAGGAAATTGGTGTGGAGAAAGTTGAAGTTTTTTCCGACTTACAAGTTGTGAATCAAGTCAATGGGAGTTATGCAACAAAAGAAGAAGTAATGAGCAAGTACTTGCTGATGGTATCAACGCTCTTGGAAGAGTTTCAATCCTTTTCAATTGAGAAAATACCAAGAAGAAAAAACATTTCTGCCAACAAGCTATCGAAGTTAGCCAGTATGGCACTCCCCGATTTCAATGACAAGCTCTTTATTAAGTATGTCCTCAATAAGAGCTTATAAATTATTAGGTAGAGTTGTGAGTTAGCTCCTTGCTCAAAGGAGAAGTCTTAGATGAACCCAATCATAGACTATTTGAAAGACGGTGTTCTTCTTGAGGATAGAAAGGATGCTTGAAGGTTGATTTTTCAAGCTACAAATTATATGCTAATAGATGATTGATTGTACAAGCACGGCATTTCCCAACCTTACCTTTGTTGCCTTCCACTGAAGGACGTACAACGAATTTTCTTTGAATTACATAACAGTATTTACAACAATAATGTGAAGGGTTAAACCCTATATATCTGGGTATTGCGACTCAGCTATTATTGGCTGACTATGAAGGAAGATGCGGGATTCTTTGTTCATCAATGTTCGCAATGCTAGAAACATTAGGCATTGAGCTATGCACCTTCTACTGAACTGTACAATGTCACTAGTCCTTAGCCCTTTGCCTAATGGGGATTAGACATACTCAGACCATTTCCAAAGTCTACAGTCCAGCGGCAATTCATCATAGTTGCCGTGGATTACTTTACAAAGTGGGCAAAGGTTAAAGCAATGGCTAGAATCATTGAATAGAAGGCATTTTGTGAGAAACATGGTATTCATCTAAATTACATGTCAGTGGCTCATCCTTAGACCAATGGGCAAGTGGAAGCCATTAATAAGATCATCTTGCATAGTTTAAAGAGGAAAGTTGACTAAGTTAAGGGTAAATGGGCTGATGAACTACCAAATGCCTTATGGGGGTATAGGACTACTCACAGTACTTCAATAGGAGAAACACCTTTTAGGCTGGCATATGGGTTAGAGGCCATATTGTAAACCTCTAAAATTTTCAATCTAACTTTTGAAATAGACACGAGTATGTTAGATAATTTAGGAGTCGACAAAGCCAATAAAAGTGAAAACCCTAAAAGAATTAATCAATTGCGTAAGAAACTTTTCTATCTTAAATGTATGTAAACACTAAAGATTTCATTCAAAAGTGATAAAAACCCTAAAATGATAACCTTAAAGACATATGTGCATGAATTCATCATAATATACCCTAAAACCCTAATTGATAATATAACCCTTGTATTTTGCCAAATCATTAGTAAAGGTTAGAGATGACTTTCAATTATGCATATATGTTTAGAATCCTTAAGTAATCCTTTAGAAACTAAGATAATAAATCATAGATTACATTTATTTCTTAAGTATATGATTAAGATAGTATTACATAGAGTTAGGGATATAGTTGAAGATTAGGTTAAATATAGTGAACTTTAATATTCTAATTAGTACTTTTTGCATTAGTTATACAAAGTAATTTATCAAATGATGTATATAGGCTATAAATACCTAAAGTAAGACCTCATCAACTATTTTTACTAATCAATTTACCAAATACCTTATTTCCTCTTATTTCCCTAATTTTTCCCTTAATTTCCCTTAATTACTACATTATGTGTACAAAATTACATATACTTAAGGAAAGTTGACCAAGTTAACACATGTTGACTAAAGTCATCAATTTGAAAAGTCAACAAAAGATACTAATGCATAATGATAAAAAAATCTAAGCATCTAATGATTGCTTTTCTTTTCTTTTCTTTTGGTTTTTCTTTCTTCCCTTCCTTTTATTGCTGTCCATTCATCTTCCCTTCTAGAACCCACCATTCTCCTTCTTCCATAAACAAAACAAATCAAAAGAAACAAAACAAAAGCCTCCTCCATTGCTGTGAGCTTTCTTCTTCCCTTTCACCTTCAACACCTTCTTTTTTGTCTCCTTAATTCCAACACAAACTAAGGTATGTAATTAAGTTACTTTATGTTGCTTTATATTATTCATTAGTTAGGTAATTAGGTAGATTAGATGAGTAGACATGTGTTATGTGTGATCTTGAAGAAGAGGGCATAAAGTTCCCATCTTTAAGTGTAGGAAGTTAGGAACCATGAAGAAGAAGAAAAGAATACATGAATATGTGCTCATAAGTATGTATACATAAGGGAATACCAAAAGAATACTTGTATGGGAATCTTTGTACATTAGTATTTACCATGTACATAACCTAAATTAAGACAAATCCTAACTATACATACCTATACTATACTAAATATACACTTGAAAACATAAAGGGATGAAATTAGGAAGATTTTCTTAAGAGGAAAATTAGGCATACGAAATTATACAAAAATACGTATAGGACCGTATAGGTATATGAGTATGTACATAAGTATAAATATGATATAAGTATAAGTATAAGTATAAGTATATGTATAAGTATGCTAGTATACATAAAAGTAGGGGAAAGGTATAAGTATATGTACATTATGTATAAGTGTACATAAAACACATAATCATGAGATAAGGCTTAGGTAAGAAAAAGATGATGTAAGGGATGATGTAAGGGATGATGTAATCACATGATGACATAAGCAAGTGATGACATAAGTAATGACATAAGTAAATGATGACATAAGCGATGATATAAGCATAAACTTATAAAATAAGAACATAAGTATGTATATGTACTTAAGATCCAAAACTTTAAACCCTAATAGACTTCCTAAATTGAATGAAACTTCATTAAGTACATGAACTAGTAATACTAATGTAAAATTTCTTAAGTGTAAGAATCAAATAGCTAATTCAATCATTAAATCCTAAACTAGGGCATAAACATAAGCAATAAGAATAATTAAACTTCAATAAGATAAAATTTCAATAAATTTAGCCCATATTGTAAAACACGAGTCTTAACATCCAAAATGGACATTACCGTATGAACGTGCGTTCGAAAACGATGAAAAACGACTATAAATTTGTAAATATTGAAAATAGAACGAAAAAGTTACGTATGATTAGCAATTAGGTTTAATTGAATAAGGGCTGGTAGTAATCTAAGTAGAATTAGGTAGATAGATATCTAGAACCATTAGTTGAGTCAACTATTTATTATCCTTGTTATCTTGTAATGATCAGATGATTTTGATAAGGGTGAGAATGTCCCGATCAGTTATTATGACTAGAGCGAGTCGTCATGGTCAAGTGAGTACTCTCGATGACTCTATACTTGTTTGTGCTTGTAGTTAGTGCACTTAAATTGAATATCAATAACTTGATGCATGGGGTTTCGGAATATGCGTGTGCTTGATATTGATTGATTGTTGTAAGAAATATTGCTAAATACAATAATTGATGATTTAATGGTATGATTGATTTTTATATGATTTGGATGGTTTGCCGATATTGATTGATTGCCTCATAATTTGACCTAATTATATTTGGCTTATCTTAAATTAAAAGGGTTATGCATTATCTATGCATCGCATTACTTATTCCGGCCATCACTTTATGCGGAGATAAAGAGAGGCCTTGAGGGGGTTGTTTATTTATATTAATGTGTTTCTGTACAGTGTACTCGTACAATATGACCTTACTCGAACCTACGGGCTTACTAGGTAATGGAGACGCCAACTGTATGGCTGAGGGTCGAGTCTAGAGATCTCCGCTGTAGGGTGTGAGTGTGGACTGCGGGGGCTATCTCACTGCTAGCCTGGGATTTTGTGTACTATTAGACGACTTAGAAATGGAAATATATTTTATGAAATATGATTTTCAAAGTTATGGGTAAAAACCCAGGTGCTAGAGCTCGGTCGTGATTGGTGTCGATGAATCTCTAACCTTTATCTCGGAATGCGTTAAAATCCGATATTATATGCAGTACCGATCAACTGCATATATTGTTTGGCATTCTGCGTGTGCATGCATTCATATGATTGTAACAATTTATTTGATAACTTATTTACCAGTATGGTATGAGGGATAACTCACTAAGCTCTTGTAGCTTATTCCTTAATAGTCTTTCTTTTACAGGTTTACATACGATGGGATTAGGATAAGTCTCGAGTGCTGAGTGCGAGATGAAGATATGTACATTAGTGTTAGAATTAGTTGAGATCTTTATAGGTGATATGTAAACACTCTTTGTAGAAAATATTCACATGTTAGAATTTAATATAATTTAATTCTTCCTACAGTGTTATAATGTTGGCATATCCTATCCTATTATTTGGTAGGGGATACCAATTCTCTACGGTTTTGAGGAACTGTGGGATATCGGACACCCATAATTATTTATATTTGTATTTTACAGTAAATTATTTACTTAAAAGTTAGTAACCTTAGTGATTAATCATTTAGAGTCTTGCAATCTCTGATTTGCAAGACGGTTTTTATATCATGGGTGCACACATGTTATGGAAATTTTAGGTAATCCTACTAGGCCCCCTTTAGGGTCTTGACACATATTGCCGATTGAATTGGATTTACCTAATCTTCGTATGCAGAACTTTGACATAACGGCCAATTAAGTCGGTCTTATAACCAATTTGGACATGATGGAGGAGATAAGAGATGTTGCAAGGGCGAGAGTTGTTGCATATCATCATAGAGCAGCTAGATATTACAATTGGAAGGTGAAACACAAGGCTTTTCAACTTGGAGATTCAGTTTACAAAAAGTTTGAGGCAATTGGAGTGCGAGATAAATAAGGAAAACTCGATGCAAATTGGGAGGATTCTATCAGGATTTGAGAAGTCGTAGGCGAGGGGGCCTATTGACTAGAAAGTTTGGGTGAAACAATCATCCCTCGTGCATGGGATGCTGAGAATTTAAAGCTTTATTTTACTTAGATTTTTTGATGTCATGGTTTATTTCTATTTTCAACTTTGTAAGGTAATGATCTACGTCTTGATTTGACTGTGAAATGTTCATGTTTAAGTATCATTACTTCCTATCTTTTTCATTCTCGATCAATGCATGGTTAATGGATTAGTAAAGTTTTAGCTATATAACGAATGAACTGGTATTTAATGAGTTCAGACATATAATGGTTAACAAACGTAATAATTGTTGATAAGTAACATCAATTCTTATTTGAAATATGATGAGAAGTTAGAGAACAAACTCTACTATGCCTGCTAACAAGTAATCTTACGATTAAAAAAAAAAAAGAAGCACACTAGTTCGCGTCCTATGCGACTGACGAACATTATGTCTTTGAAAAGACATCTAATATGCGCTTAAAATAAAACATGCCAAAATCTAATAATTTGCATGTGAAATGAAATGTGCTGGAAGTAAAGGGCTTAAGGGTTGAATATTACATTACAATAAACGATCAGCATCCTGACCATATTTAGTTCATATAACATATACAAAAGTAAAGTACAAATTAACGAAATTTCAAGAATCCAGAACATTCTTTTTCTTTGATTAAGCAGAAGTATTGTCTTGATTGGAAGAAGACAAGACTGTCTTGGAGCTTACTTCTTTTTTGGCAGTAGGGGTTTTAGAGCAGGTGGTTGTCTCTTTGCAAACGTAAGGAGTCTCCTTAAATGATTGTTCCTTATCATTGATAAGAACTTCAACATTGGCTTTGTTGTTGTTACCCTACCTTTGAACCTCAGTCTCCTCCTCTTTGCCAATTTCTTCGTCACCATTATTGGCGTCATTATCATTGATGTCAGCAAAGTCTAGACATGTGAGGTTATAGTTAGGGTGAACTTTCAAAATCTCCTTTCTCGCCTATTAGACCCCCAACAAAAGCTTCTCTCTAAGCAGTCTCTCATATTGCCGACTGGGAGTCATGATTTCTAGTGCTTCCTCAACTAAGGGCTTCTTCTTCGCTGTCTCCTCTAATTCAACAACATGAGACTGGAGCCTAGAGTGGTTCATCTCTAACTCCTTTATTTACATCCTTAGCTTATCCTCCTTGTCACTCATTGAATTGATTGTTTGAGCTAAGCCTTAGCATTCCTCTCACTTCTAACGGAGCTCCTCCTTTAGGTCCTCGATCTCTTTATACTGCTCTTTGCTCTTGGCCTTGAGGCTTAAGGCTTTATTGGCCACCAAGGAATGTGCTAACTTCTTAGTTGAAAGTTCTTCTTGAAGTTTCTTAGCCTCCATCTCGGCCTTAATTCTCGTGCTCTTGGACACGATAATCTGAGCCTTTGAAAAGTTGTATGCTTTCTCAACCTTCTGCGATAAGTTAACAAAGATAGATAAGTCATTTGTTTCTTAGTAGAGTAGTAACATGTAAATATTACCTTCTTCATTTCTTTGTTAGCTTCATCCAGAGCTGTCAAAACATAGTTGCTAATTTGTACGTAGATGAGATTATGTCAATGATATAACATGAGCCGTAAGTGAAAAGATGATTGGTACTTATGTTGTACAACTTGGCGGCAATATGTCCTTTATTACAACTACCTTCTTTATTAACATCTTTCTTTACAATCTCCTTATCCTTAGGGAGAATGACTCCTTCCATCAGGGCTAAGGATTTTGTTTTGTCACCTAAGGTCGAGTTAATGTGTAGGATGTTTTAACTTCAACATGGCATGAAGTATTCACCAACCTTACGGTTAGGAACGAACTTGGCACTGCTAATGCCGAGAGCTTTATTTCTCATAACCTCCTTCATCCTGTCATCTAAGACTTTGAATTTCCTAAACGGAGGTTGGCCGATAAGCTCCTTCCAACTTCTTTTCTTAGAACTTGGCTCATTGCCTGTTTGGCCTGATGGGCATTCAGTCGTCTCATGAGGAATGACTTTAGCACCACTATTGCCATCGATTTCTTGGCACCAATCACTTGGCACTTCCTCTCGAGGAATGTTTTTTGAAGAAGGGATCACTTCAAGTGTGGCCTTAACGACTCCAGTCTATTCAATCCCTTAACTCTTATCGGTAGGATGAGTTACCTTTTTTGGAGTAGTAGCTTGCTTCACAGCTTTCTCCTACATGACCTTTTTTGGTGCAACCTACTGAGTGACAGGTGCTTTGATGCTTGTACTCTTATCGAGTTTCAGTTTCTTAGCTTTACTTAAGCTAGTAGTTTAGCGAGATCTATATCGCTTACACCTATATCTATAATAAAGGCTAGGAGTATTAAAAATGGAAGAGATAGAGAAATCAACAACTTAAGAGAACCATGTGGAGTGAAGCTTAAAGGCTACTTCTCCCCCTAAGTTACGAGAACGGCTTTCCTCTTATAGCTCTACATGGCTCAGCGATTGCTCTAACACCTACCTTATTTTTTAGAAAAGATTGGATCCCTATTCTCATATCATCTTATTATCCTCTTAGCATCCTAGAAGAATATTTTATTCTTCCTTCTTTCTTGTATCTTTCTAGCTACAATGGCGTGATTTGGCATCAATTTAATATCTTTGGTATGGATGGGCTTGGTCCATTGAGTCTAAAAATCCACATCTTCATTTGATATAATAGACACAAACTTATCATTCCACTTGTAGATTTTGGACTCCAACCCATCCATAAATTTTCAATCATGGTGAGTGGCCGCGAAATACCAATCGTCGGGTTACCTCCTTATCGTGAAAAAATACCTAAACAATTGAGGTGTAACCTTAAACTTAACCTCCTCACAGATTATCTTAAATGCTACGAGAAGTCGATAAGTATTTGGTGAAAACATACGCGGCGCAACCTGAAAATAATTGAAGAATTGTTTTATAAAAGCAGAAAATGGGAAGCATAGTCCAAAATTGAGGTATTTTAAGTATATATGAAACACATGCTCCCTCGAAAAACACAGCCTCTCCTCCTCCCTTGGCCTATGCAGATTCCATGTCTTAAGAAGATTTTGCTAGTATTTATTATACTTTAAGACGAGTGTTTTAATAGTACCACTTGCTACTCCATTCGTAGACTCACTATAATAAACAACGTTATTATACAAATACCTGACTATAGATCTTCCATCTTTATCATTTGGATAGTTATCTACCCGAAGAACATTGATGCGGGTGAGTCTTTCCCATCGCTCAATTGTGCTATTTGCCGAGCTAATTGAAGAACACATTGATTCGTTCCTTCTTTAACAAGGAGAAGTAACCTCGGTCTTAGTTGCCTCAGAATATGAAAGTATAAGTTGATAGATGATGCTTTAAACCATGCCTGATTGAAGCTATACGAAAGAATCATGAACTAGTTGAAAGTTTAGAAGATAAAGATGAGATGTTGAAAGTAAATGAGAACTTTGATAGTAAATACAGATGAGAAAGAGTGAATAAATCTTTTACAAGTATCAAGAAATCCTTCATATATGAATGGTTTCTCCTCATAACCCTAACATAGTTCTAATGGGAATTCGGTTTTGATCAGACATTTGAGTATGAATTAATGACATGTTATGAGTCAAAAATCTGATGGTTATCGTGTTACTGGCAGTTATTAGCCCTTATAGCATAATGATGGCTAGGATGACAGTTGTTGTGCCTGTTACTACAGAAGAGTGAATAAGCGGGATAATTAAGAGGTTGTAACATTTTGTTTAGGATATGATTCGTCGCATTTTAAAATGAAAATCAAACCTTCCTATGACGCTCGGCATTTGGAAAACTCATTTTGATCTTGACAATCCAATCGCCCAAATTAAGCATTAAGCTTTATTTACTCCCATAGCTAAGTTATCAACCATGGGAGTTGGGGGTAATTGTTGATGGTCGAATTTCACCTTAGATATTACTTAGTCATTTACCCAACGAGAAGACGACTAATTCTATTCTTAGCTAATGTTGATTGAGACTCAGTCTGCTTGATGGGCCTTGGAGCTCGAGCTATTAATACGTCCGGTTTGAACTTATGAAAGTGGTGTGATCGGTTATAATCTGGTATGATCCGATTACATAACCCACTACTATTCCTATATTTTAAGTATGTGCTTGATTATAGGATCTCTATGTAGACTACTATCAATGATTAATTGCTGTTTTAGATATATGATATTTACCTATAAATATAAAGAGAAAGTATTGTAAAAACTCTTTTAAGACTCTTAACTCTATATTAAGTTATTTGTCCTTTTTTTTTCTCAAACACTTACTTATTTAAGTATCGGAGTGGTTACATTGGATTAATCTCAGTATAAATTAGTTTTTTGTACTCTTGCAAGAATAAAGTTCTACCCTAAAATCAAGCTCATTTTTTTAGTTTAAAACTTAAGTGTTTTCTCAAATTTAATTAAATTTGAAAAAAAATTTGTCTCTAACGGTTCATGGGTTCGAGATCTGGAATAGCGATCCGCCAGTTCCAAGAACTAGCGTCAACCTTGGTCCAGCCGGTCTTGGTTTCACAATTTTCGGAAGCAGGACCTATCGATTCGAATCTAGTTTTGGGCCTGTTCTAATCCGGCAGAATTTAAAAGTTTGGAAATAAAAACCACGTCTAAGTTAAAGTGCCGGGGATATTTGCATTTTCGTCTTTTTCTCCTGAATTACTTTGTAGAATATTCTCGATCCGGCCGCAAGCTTGCGCGGTGTGTGCCATTCAGAAAATTCCACGTTTCTCGATGAAGAGAAAACGGTCTTTTCTGAGTCTCTTGGTCCTGTCCACTACCATGTGCCTTGAACCTTATTAGTCAATATTTCACTCTCATATTGTCATTAAAACACTAGATTTCAACAAAAAAACAAAAATCCATGAACTGTGATCTTCATAAATCTATGTAACAGAAAGGATGCACCTTATTTCCCATATGTCACTATCAATCATTTTTTTAATTCGTTTTTTTCACAAGGACAGGAGATAAATAGGCTAAACGTGAATTGTCTTTCTTGTAATATTTAAAATTATAAACTTATTTTTGTAATTGCCCTAAAGGTGTAAAACATCGCTATGAAATCTATCAATAGTAATGATATTCAATTTTTAGTATTATTTTATTGGTTGATGATATTCTAAAAAATATAAAGAAATGAAAACATATTTTAAGATTTTAGAAGTTCATTGCACTTGATCAATAGTTTTGTGATATTGGATGAATAGGATCTAGTAAGTAGATTTTAGGAACTCAGGAAGTTTAAGGATATTAAATCCATATTTACTTTTAGATATTTTCATGGAGTGAAGATTTATTTGATACGGCTTTTTATAAAGATTAAACTTGAATTATTTAAATAATTCTATCAAATAACCCAATCGTTGAGGTAGACCATCAAGAACTGCGGTGAAGTAGATTTGCTAAACAAAAGGGTATAAATTTCCCCCCTATCACGCACTTTGGCAAACCATTGAAATCCCTTTCATGTAAAAACAAAGTGAAGAATAGAATGGTCCACTGTACAATGATTCAACCACCTACAACAACTAATCACCCCCCACATGGAAAGGAAAAGAAAATCATCAAAGACAAGAAGTGCCGTCATTTTTGTGACACTTTTTTGCTCTCAAAGCCGCGTGTGAAATCATTCTGATTGATATTGATACCTGAAAAGGATAAATACGCAAAGGAAAAAAAAAAAAAACACATGCTTTGATTTAACACTCAAATATAATCATCTATTTGGAAAAATGTATAATACTTCCAAGATTCTTACTGGGAAACACTAGCATGGATCGCGGGAAGTGTTTGAAGGGTATATTGATGGTCTCTTGAGTCTTTCATATTTGATGGTTTTATTATATATATATATATTACTTCTGCCAATCAGGCCTCTTAAGTACGTTTTATTATTTCCAGAAGCCTAAAACGTGCCGGTTGATTTAGGTTAAACAAGAAAATTAGAAATTTGAATATTCCGAGGAATTTTTAGATCGAATATTTATAGATGCAAGGGTTAATAATATACATCACGCGTAATTGTCCCGCGTCTATACGCTTCATGTGAATAAGGGTAAGTGCTGTGCTAAAACATTCATCAATCAAGAGAAAAGTTGGAGACGGCTTACAGATACATGGAGTAGAGTCTATGTCCGTTAAATTTATTTTGCACAATTTCATTTAAGTATTACATAGGTGATTATAGATAAATTTGGGTTTGATTCCTTAAATTAGTGATAGGGTTGAGAGAATCAAGCCCATTTCTTAGAATAATGAATGAAGATTTTATTTGTTAGGTCTAGAAAATGACTCATTGGATTGATTCATCTACTCTCTACCTTTTTCAATAAGCTCCTGCACATAATAAGAAAGGCTAAAAATCTTAGCCCATAAATAAGCTCATCATGATAACCCTTATATGAGTAAGCTTTATCTTATTTTCTTATCACCAAGAAGATCTAATATACCTCATCAATATCTCCTCACATGACACTTTTGATAGAGATAAGAGAGACAATATTTTACTATAAAAGCTCTAGTCTCAAAAATCAAACAATTGCTCAAATGAAAAATACGCTAAATCCTTCAAGTACTATAAAGGTCAAGGTCTTAAAACTCTCTTATCTATTGTCGATAAAGGAAGAAAAAAAAAAAAAAAAACAAAAAAAGGACTCGCTTATCTATTAAGGTAAATGGGTTTACTCAAAAACTAATCACATTTGTTATTCGAGTTAATCTATCGGGATCTTATATAGGGTAACCTTTGTTTTTGGTTCGAAAGGGTATTCTTCAACTTATACTTACAGTACACATGATATCTATTTTGTGTTTGTCCATGATTGGGAGGAGGTATTAACTAATCTTAGGGATTGCCATGGATAGATTGGATTCATGCGCTACCATTATTTCTATACAGTAGCAGAAGCTACTATTATTATTGCCCCCTTTGTGATGCTTGATTGGTGTAGTGCAATGTACTACATTTTCGTTTTTTTTTTTTTTTTTTAAATTTGGTGAAATTAACTGAGAAAACTGAAATTAACAAAAAAAAAAAAAAAATGGTTCAAAAATTTACAACACTAAATAGTGAATCTTGTAAAACATGTAATAGCATATAGGATATCATAAAAACATTATCTAAAACTTTGAATTATAGTTGGAACTAGGGATAATACCAAAATTACTGCTAGAACTTTGGGTGCATCTCTAACTTTATACATGAAATTGGAAATTGCTATCTATCATATTTAAGTAAAGTTTTACTTATTCGATTTTATTCTTAAATTTAAAGTTGTTAAATATCATACCAAATTGAATTTTTATTTGTTAAACTTACTATTTTCATCATCTTTTTAAAAATATATTCTCTAGAGTACTTTAAGTAAAATTACAAATGAAAATGTTGGAATTTTTTAAAATATTTAATGATATCATCATGATGTTATTTTATTTTTTTTCTCAATATAATCTCAATTATTGATCACATGTGGTTATATTTAAATAGACAACATAAGAAAATTTTAGGAAAGTAATTTTAGATGATAAAAAAATCATGAGAGGTAATAAGATAGTGGATGATTGCCCTATATCTTATTTTTTTGGGAGTAGATTCGAAAACCTAAAGTTAAAATCTGCTGTACATTTTGAAACTTAGTCCAAATTAAAGATATGAAGATCACCTCTAATTCATATACGTTTGCCCAAAAATACATTTGGCCACGTGATTCCAGATCCTTTTTAGCCGAAGGCAGAAACTCATTCCTTTCAATAAAAGATGTTACCGTCAAAATCTTTTTAACTTTTGTAGTTACAACTTCCATATATTCCCCAATGATGAAGTTCACGAAAATATAATATGGGGTCTCTCCCTACCCTAGCTTCCATCATAATCTTTGCTAATAAATGATAACACCACACACATATCCTACTGCTTAATAAATTATATGATGTGAAAAGTTGGTGGTAAGCTTTAAGCTTTGTTATAAAAACGACCACTTGGGATTCCAGCAGGTGCAGACATTGATCTGATTTGAGAGATGAAATTGACGAACCACCTGCAGAATAAAAGGTGGTCATAAACAAACCCTAGTTATATTTAGTGATTATTCTCTTTGTTGAGTGACCCCACACGGATTCATCACAAAGTTGTCTTCCATGATTTTGTATATATATTTTTTTTATTCCCTCCGGCAACAGGTACTAGCCGTTATGACCCCGGCATAATATTGACTATAGTAGCCACTTTATGACTCTAGATGACTCGTGAGTCATCGGATTCATATTTAATCTAGCTGGTTGTTTCAGGTTACTTCTTTTATTAGCTTCTTAAAACTACTTTACTTTTAGTAGTCATTTATACGGGGATCTACATCACCATGATGAGCCATGGAAAAAAAAAAAAAAAAAAAAGAGGATGTTGGGTGTTTAATACAAACCGAATTACAATTAGCTGGCTCAGATGGATGAAGCAACTGTATAAAGATACATCATGAAATCGAACATCAGCTATGCTCCAATAGTGAATCCACATCCAAGTAACACCCACAACTCACAGCCTATAAGTCTCGAATCATGATATCACTATGGAGGATTTAGTAGTCACAGGTGCAAGTCCTATGATTATACATGAATCAATTATCTTAAAGTCTACATCAAATTATCAGGGAAGCGCTAAGATTAATTCCTTCATTAAATATGGATGTCCTAAAGGTCCTAATTGGATTATGACCTAATAACCATAGTTTTATGTTACATACATTTTAATGAGTCCTTATTTTTCGCCAAATGGCAAAAGGTAAGACGATTGAATGGCTGGGCTTCTTGTTTGTTTTCATCCTTAGTCTCAAAATATCATTAACACCTTGATTTATTGCTTGAATACGAGTTGTGTTTTTTTGATATGATTTTAAATAAGAAATTAGCTGCTAAAGATTTTTTTTCCATCTTTCTTTAAGAAAAATATTTCGCCGAGTTGCAATTAAATAAACTCATGATTATACTGGCCATATTGAGACATTTGTTATGACTGGATCTAGATTTCTTGCTACAATCACAAACACATAATCGTAAGAGAGAGAATTTAAGTAAAAGAAGAAAGAAAACAAATAATTTATATAGAAAACCACATAAAAAAAAGGGTAAATACTACGAGCAAAACCAAATCAACTCACTATAGTGCATCAAAGGTATAATAAATCCCACGTAATCCTTAGAGCATTCAATTCCTTTAGACAATCCCTAGAGTTTTCTACTTTTTCATATTCTATCCAATGCGCAAGATAGCGTATATAATATTTCCAAAAGCCTTAACCCTAATAAAGGAAATAAGAAGTAACTTAGACAATGAGAAAACATAATATGATAAACTATTGGTGTCCAAATTAAGTTTCAACTTCATTATTTTGCTAATTTCTTTATCTTTTGATGCTTTAAAGCCCAAGTCTAGTGTGAATTCTAAACATATGATTAAAGTCAACAATATTCATCTTCACTTGAATTTGAACAACTCAATGCACATACTTATTCCCTTAAGCAGTATCTCTAAAGTAGCTTCTTTGATTCACTCTTCCTAACCATTTACTTATGAACGATCTAGTATACTACACATATACATGAGCTTTGGCCACCTTATTTCTAGATGACGTTGTCCATCTACTTTGATAGTCATGCCTAGTATGAACCTTTGGTACACATGACAACTCTTCAATTTTTTGGTCAATGCTCTTTCAATGGCTAAGCTCTTCTTGGACTCTTCAAGCTCTATTGATCTCCAAACTTTCTTTACCTTAGGACTTCATGCAACAACCTACTAAAATAAAATAGACTTTTCAACCATCTCAACCAATATGCTTAATCTAGTCATAAAAGGCAATACAAATGTTAGGATCCTTTACCATGAGATTAATATCGCTAAAAAGCTAGTAGGAATCACCTTCCTTGTAGTTGAAACAAATTTTAGACCAAACTCCTCTCATTGACATCATACCTCGATCGTAGGCCCCCATGCTACTACTTCTCATTATACTACAATAACCATCATAATCTATCACATAAGAAAGAAAAGAATTAGAGAATAACTTTGGCACATAGCGCACAATCAATATTGTGCACACACATTTATTGTGCTTTCATACTATACTCTATACATCGACAATTTTCAACTCCTAATTGTTAACCATCTATATAAAACCACCTTGCATAGGCTTGTAGAATTTGGAACCAATTTCTTCATAAACCTAATCCATACATTTCCTTTGACCATCATATACTAGTAAAATCTCACTATCTTTGACTAAGCATCATCTTTACTCTACTAACTTGCCTCCTGCCTCAATCTTATCTAAGGACATTAGTGATTGCAATCTTGAGTAGAAACTTCTTACTCATGCATCCAAGACTAAAAAAAGACTATTTAGATAGGTTACAAGATCATCTATGGCTAGAAAAGATAAATAGAACCTGAAGGTGTCTATTAGGACTATTGGTAGTAGTTGATTGAGATTGGGGCTTGCATTTACGGGGTTAGTTAGGGTAGGGGGAAGAGAGGAGAGAGATAGTTTCAACATGAAGGGCGTCTAAGCTTGTAGTTTTCTTATTCCTTGTACTTTTTTTCCATATTACTTTTCTATTTTAGTTAAATTTATCATCAATCTATTTTATTTCAATACTTGCTTATTTACTTTTAGTTTCCCATCTTATTGTTTTCTTTCATCGTAAGTAAGGTTATCTTTATTAGCCTATATAAAGGCATTTTATGTTTTAAGTATTAGGGCTGGCTAAAAGACTTATGAATCGTAAATTGAATTGTAAGTAGTGTAAAAAAATTCATTCTTTTGCAATTAATTTAGTTTGATCTTAGTAATTAGGTCAATCAAACAGGTTTGTTCAAACTAAATTGAACAAACATGCTATACATGAAAAAAAAAAAAGAAAGTAAAAAGTTTGCGTGATGGAAGAGAAGTTAGTTTGCCACAACTAAGTGATGGAAGAGAAGAACCACTAGTTAACTTCTTTAGGCTTTTAATTCTTCTCTTTACATGTGATTGTAGCAATCGTAATAATAGTATTTGTGTATATGCATGTGTGTGTAATTATTATGTGTAGATTGGTAACATTTACATAAATGTGTTTGAAAAAGTTAATGTTTGATCCATAGGGATTTATTTGGGGTGAACTTTTTAGGGATGAAAAAATTAAAGTTGTTAGCTTTTCCAACATTAGTGAGATGGGCTTATGTGGAACTAGTTTGTTGTTCGAGTGATTAGTGATTTGTATTAGTGTTTGACTATTTTTCTTGGATGAGGATTGCTAAGAATGGAGTTTGGTGAATGGAAGTGATTAGGTTTGTTAAATTAGTTAGTTTTGTGTCTAAATTTTTGTTAAAGGGATTATGAAGCTAAAAGCTGATTCTTGCATTGTGGAGTGGGAAAGAAATGGGCCAATTGGCTTGATTTAAGAGTTTGAGAGCTAGATAACTATGTCCCCTTTCTATAGGAAACTAGACTTCAATTTGAGAAGGTTTATTATAGCATAAGATATTTTGAGACTTCAGAGGTGCAAATAGCATATTAGATGTTCATTTTTCTTGTTGCTTTGTGAGAAGTTTGATTACACATGTGCATTGTTAATGAACACATGAACCAATTACTATTGTTCCAACTTTAACATGTGCCTTACTTAATTTGACCAACAATAACAATCAATTATTTTTTTTTAACCCTTACTACTATATTTTATGGGGAATTATTGGAGGAATTGCATTCCATATCGTAAGTAATGGATTTATTGGGCAACGAAGAAAAAGTTCAAAGGAGTATAGCTCATTTATGATATCTTTATAATAATTCTTCAATTTTAATATTGAAAAAAAAAAAAGTTTAAACTGCAAATTGAGTTGGATTGATCAATTTATTTTAGGTTAAAAAAATTTATAAATTGAACCATATAGTTAGGTTCAATTCATTAAAAAAAAAAAAATTGAATCGTAAAATTAGATTTGGTTCAATAAGAGGGTAAATTATATTGAACCAAATCGTGTCTACTCCTATTAAGTATAACCTTTCTAGTTCTTAAAGAATTAGTGAGATGGATTTCTCCTAATTCTTGAACAATGAGAGAATTTTTTATCTCTATTTTTCAAGTTATTATCAATCTTCATAAATTATGGTAAGCAACATTATTTAGATTCCATGTGTCATATCAAAATCAGTTTAAAACCTTAGATTATATTATTAATGGTACGTCAATTCAATTGCTGATTTAATCTAAATCTAGTTTGTTTTCAAAAGGGAAAAGTATATTTTTAGTCCTCATTATTTCATCGCTTTTCTATTTAAGTAATAGGGTGGTTGGAAATAAAATTTTAATTTTAATGATTTTGTACAACTTCATTCTTTCTTTTTTTTTTTTTAATTTTTCATTCTTTATTTATTATAGGTTTATTTAATATTTTAATATATTTTTTAAAATTATTATGTGGATTGATCATATGGTATCATTTGTTGATAGAAAAACTAACAATGTTAAAAAGAGGGTCCGTTTCTAGAAATTTACAAATATTGAGGACTTGAATGCGAATAAATAAATAAATAAACAAACAAACAAATAGATAGATAGACAAATAAATAAATAAACAAACAAATAAATAAATAGGCTTAGGATTCAAGTAGAAAAACCATGAAATGTTGATGACTCAAAATATACTTTTTCCTATGAAAAGTAATGTATAATTCTTATTCATGATTCATCTTTCTCCCTTTTGTTTCTAGTTATTTCAAATATCTAGAAACATCATAGAATACCTTCTTTTAATGTTTTATTAGTCTTAAAAGCTCTAGATCTAAGATTCTTATCATTTGGTATTTGATCTTTTACGAGACATGCTCTTTATGGAAGAAATTTCGTGATAGGTGTGACTTCATTTTTTAATCATTTGGAGATTTGAAGTTAGGGTTAGATTAATTATTATTATTCTCTTTTGATTTCTTGGTTGAGTATTTTAAGATTATTTTGGTTTGCTTAGATTTTGATTGGTTTTAGTGGGATGAGATTGGGTCCTTCTTTACCATATGAATAATCAAAATAGGGTCGAAAGAAAAAATATCTATTTGATAGGGCTTCCTCCTATACCTATAAATTCCATGGAACCCATAAATGATATGCATTAATTTGTGATTATGATTGTTGGGACTTTAAATTGTATCAAAGTAGTGTAGTTGATGGAAAACAAATTTTGTATTAGTGTAAAAATTCATGAACATGCTTGTCATGTGCTAACTAATGATATTCAGCAAAATTTAGTTTCAAATATCTAATAGAAAAGTTAAGTCTAGGAATTGTTGAATAAACAATCCAATAAGCTAATTCGTTACAATGAGGTAGTTTGATTAATGAAATAAGTGGAAGTAGCTTTCTATTAATGCTTATGAAGATATAACTGTGTGTGATGTAATATTATGGATGATTTCCATATACATTTTAAGAGTACGTATATTGTAATGTTTTACATGATCCCCTAAAGAATCTATATCATTTTATTAAAGATAGAAAATTATTTTTCATAATTATGACCAAATAAGAGATCTAACAGGAGCTAGAAGTAATTTAAAGTTGGGTGTAAGGGTAGGTAGATGAAAAGAAAGTCCAAGGTGAATTGCTAAGGAATCATTTAAACTTGCACTAAATAGTATTAAGTGTTAATATCAAGAACCGTTAATCAATGCCAGACTAAAGAATGACTAGCAATCAATTGAATTAAGTGCAATTGACTTACCACAAGTAGGACCATTACAAGTTCAAACGTTATATACCATAAGTATGGTACATTATGGTAAGTCACTACAATCTCATGAGAATCATCCAATTCAAGTGAGCTTTTATTGACAGGGCACATGTAGTATAAATAGAATATTGTTTACTTGTGATGCTACATGTTAGGTTTATGCTATATTGTCTACATGTATTCTTTTTTCTATATGTTTTTGAACTAGGTAGAGTTGTTAAGCCATTCAACTTTGGTTTCATGGATGAACCTCTTTTGAGGGAGAGTGTATGATAAGAATACTACTTTAAAACTTCTTGCTCAGATATCCCAGATCAAGATGAAGACTATTTGGAGAGTTTATATAATCAACCGGGGATGTAAGGGATTAATAGGATTGGATCAATGGTAAGCTACGTTTACGCTTACATTTATTCCTTTTATTATTTTCATATTACTTTCACATTTTAGTTAGATTTGATATCAATATATAATACTTTGGTACTTTTTTATTTAGTTTTAGTTTCTTGTTTTTATTGTTTTCCTTTATATTGAGTAAGGTTATTTTTATTAGCCTATATAATGGCACCTTATGTAATAGAATAAAAATTAATGAATTTGAGTATTACCATACATTTTCCATTCTTATAGAGTTAAAGAGATGGATTTCTCCTAATTATTGAATAATGACATAAATGTCATTCTTTCTTTCTTTGTTTTTTTCTTTGAATTCTCGGAGTCCTTATCAATCTTTATAAATTGTGTTGAACAACATTATTTATTTATTTATTTTTTGTCATAGTGGTATCTATTTAACATGTTAGATTGTTTTATTGAATGTGCTCGTATCAATCACTAATTTAATCTAAACTCGGTTCATTTGAGAATAGTGCATATTTTTATCCATCTACATCCCTCTTATTTTTAGTTATTTTAAATATCTATAAACATTGCAAACTACTTCCTTTTATTATTTTATTGGTCTTAAAAACCCTAAAACTAAGATCATTGTAACTTAGCCTTTACATTTCCCTTTTATTTGCAATAATGGCAAATAAAACCCTAGCCTCTTAATCTTCTTCTAGAATCGCCATTGATACGGGAACATTGATGTCTAACAATGGATTATCTATTACCTCAATTCTTGTAGATTCCATTTCATAGTCTCACTAGTTTGTACTCAACATATTGCTTTTAACCTCTTCCATCACCATGTCTCTCTTACCATAGATTATGCTCTCCTTGAATCTACAAAATAAAGATGATAGAGATCACACATGATCATTTTTTGTTCCCTAATCTCAACCACAATATCCTTTTTTCTTTAAATTATTGACAAAGGGCATGAAATTCGAAATATGCTATCATACCGATGACTCATCACTCACTCGAAGTGAATATAATCTTTACTTCAAGATTAGTTAGCTTGTAAGAGATTTATCATGTATAGCTCTTTCAATTTCTTCTATAGTCCCTAAATTGTCTTCTTCGCCTTCATGAGAAATGCTATTTTTAAGATTTAACTAGATTGTCATTAAGGCTTTCTTATTGAATTTCACACGGCTGCCATCCTTGATTAATTCTAGATGTTCACAAAAGCCTTCTTCAAGCTTGACTACACTGAGACCTTATGTATATGCACTTACCATAATCTAAAATCCACGTGACCATTAGCCTTCTTAATATCATACTTAATGGTCATCTTTTCATTGTGTAGATCATAAGCTTTTAAAATTTGTAATCTCTCAACCTTACTTCAATACTAATTTGTTAAGGTCAAACCTATCAATGTGGATATATATCACATAAAACACAATTGAAAGGGTCCGGTTTAGCTACTACTTGAGTATGCTCACATTGTGTAAGTGCCTCAAACATTTAGTGCCAATCTAACTCGATACCAAGATGACACTTCACTTGTTGGTTGAGCACTTAAACTACGATACATCCTGCCTTATTTCCAAACTTAAAGTTAGTTGAGTATTGTAGACACTCTTAGCAGTTGTTATAGATGACTTGAGTGCTGAGGGGATGCTTGGGTACACTTCGAGTTGGTTCTTTGCCTCCTAGCTAAGCATCTATGCAACTACAATAGACAATAGACCTTGTTTAGATGCTTGGAGGGTTAACCTATATTACCTCTCTTTACCAACCACTCAATAGCTTGAGAGGGGGGAGAGGATGGGGGGTTGATGGAGGTGTGTGGAGATGAGACTAGTGTTAGTAGTGCTTTTCATCTCAAGCCTCCAAACTTGGGCTTTATCTACAATCCACTCATTTAAAGGAAGCAAAAGAGTAATAAATAAATATAGCAGCAGATCCTACTCCTATGATTATCTCCATGACCTACTTTATCATAGCTAGAGATTTTAGGTGTTGAGGAAAAATGTTCTACTTGTCATACCCATCCTTCACATGCATATAAATATCCTTGAAGCCCTCGTCATAAAAGATCCGAAAGCCTGAACTCCTTACGTCCATATCCTTTTAAAATATACATGTTGGAGCAAGCTTTGACCCCCTAAAGCTTTTTTTTTTTTTATATTTTTTTCTCTCTTATAAGTCTCCCCAAACAATTCTTAGACTAGGGTTTAGCAATAGTTGAGAATTCATCAATGAGACTAATTTTTTTGCCAATAAATTTTCATTACCTATTACATGGACTATTCTTAATAGGAACTTTTAATTTGATTAACATTTTCAACTTGTTTTTTTGATTTGATATTTTAGTGCTAGGCCAATATAGTCAAGTCACATAAATATTAAATTTTTAATAAGACGGATTGTGTTTGATTTGCTCTCTTTCAATTGTTGTAATAAGTATATTAATTTAAGAAAAAAAAAATTATTGCATTGTATGATGCCAGCAATAGTGGAGCCCATAGATTGTGTCCATAAACCTAACTGAGTGGTTGTAGTGCATTTGTCTATTTTGTCACCAATGATATTAATGTTATCATCAATGACATTTACCAGGGATACTAAAGTCACAGAGTATGGGATCCCTATTTTATTTTTGAAAAGTTGATGGTAATCATATAGATACGAGTAATCCATAATGAATGGTCAATGCATAATTCATCATTGATCATATAAGTACTAAATATAGAATAAATAATACGAAATCTACAGACATTAATATTAAAATTAATGCCTATCACATAAAAGGAGTCAATTCTTTCCAAGATGGGGTAAAATGCAATAGTTATACATGGGGATATTGATAGGGTCTTGCTTTACCTATCTTGTACTTGTTTGGTTTTGCAATACAGTGAATATTAGGGTTATAAATGAGTCGAACTTAATAGTTTAGCTCGCTTTAAACTTGGCATAGCTTGAGTTAAAGCTTGATTTATAAATAAGTTAAGTTTAAGTTTAAAATAATGCTCATTTATTTAAATGAACCAAGTCTAAACTCTTTTTTAGGCTTGTGATTTAGCTCATGAGCAGACTCGTTTATATTAATAACAAGTTAGTTTGTGAGTGGGTTCATGAGTAAGCTTGGGAATAAGCCTACAAGTCTATATTAAAATCATTTTAACTAAAAAGAAAATATAAGAATATAAAAATAAGATTGATTTAATTTAAAAATTATCAAAAATGGTAAATTAATTTTAAGATTTAATTCAAACTTAAATTTGAACTTGGAATCTCTTATCAAAACTTGTTTAGGTAATTAAGTTCAAGATTGTTTATCTAAACATATTGAGTTTAAATTTTAGATTTTTTTTTTATTGAATTTGGGCTTGAACATGTAATTTTTGGACTTGGTGAAAATTTGACTCGGCTTGAGCTCGATGATTTTTAAAAAAACTTAGGCTAAAGTTTTAAAACTTCAGTTCAATTCTACTCATTCGCAACCTTAGTGAATACACGAGATTATAATATAGATATATTTTCTTATATTTTCTATATGCATTTAGCCTTTCTACGTATAAACTTTTGAATCTCTCGAAGAACGTTTTTTCTTATACATAATCATCTTACGCTTTGAAAAATAATAAAAAATGTTTTTAATAATTTTTAATTACTTTTATAAGGAGAAATTAACAAAATATGATCTAAAAATATTCTAAAGATTTGGAAGGATCTAAAATGTATTTTAAAGACAACAGATATAAATGCAGTATATTTTAAATACACGGTATTTATAATTTATTCCAAATACTATGGTATGCCAAAATAATGAGAAAGAGAATTCTCATACGAATTGTACGAAAAATATAAAAACCTACAAATGATTACGATTCTACTTCCTATTAAATCTGTAAATCATCAAATCATGAATGTATCGAATCAAAGCCCAATAATAAATCCTTTTGTTTCGGCAATTTGCATAGTTGCCTCAGGAGCATTCATATATGTTTTAAGTTCGCTAGTGGTTCATTTAATTTTTGACAAAACTTAACACCCATGCATGCATGCATAAGTGGGCCTAAAATCGATCATTAAGCTTGACATCACCAGTTGGCAAGAAAATTAAAAATGAAAAGAGAAGGCTTCACCTCACTCTTCAGTTGGACGAATGAAATTGAAATTTTATGAAAGCGATGGAGTTCTACTGATGAAAATATCTAGTTCCGCTAAAGATTTCATATAACAAATTTAATTGCTTTCTTTCTTTTCTTTCTTTTTTCTTTCTCATAAACATACTATTATTAATCACGTAAACTTTTGTATTTTTAAGAAATTTTACCAAACAAAAACATAAACTTATTAGATACAATTGTTATTGTGTTACAAGCGACTGTTTATCAAAACCGATCCAGTTAAGTCAAGGTTAACTAAATGGCTACTAAATACATCTGATACAAAATGTCGTGGATTTAAATCTTGTTATACTTATCTATTACTTTTCCTTGAATAGTAACACGAGGTCCATTGAGATCAATTCAAATTGGACATACAAAATCATCTAAAATTTAATGATGCAGGCAAAATTCAAGAAAATAAATGGATAAGAGATATTGAAGCTAGCGAGAAGAAAACTGAACTATATTTGAATGAAGTGAATGATTGCTTAAAATTATTTTCTTCTCTAATTTGTAAACTGAAGATAACTTTATAGTGTGAATGTCATATTGTCTATTTTTGTGAATAACTATCTAAAGTTAATTAAAAAGCATCAATTTTCTACCTAGAGACTTTTTGAGATTATTTATAGTAATTGAACTACATAATTATACAAAAATGAGTGAAGTTCAAGTAAGTAAATGTAAGAATAAAAAAAGTCTAGGTGGTTAATTCAAAAATTGGGTTGGATGTAATAGAATAGACAATACATACAAAAGTTATCGACTATTATCAGGATTAGGTTAGGAATTTCTATTGCAATGTTTACTTTGTATGATCTTTAAGGGGAGTACTCGTTCTAATATTTACTTTACTTCATTAATTATAGTATTAAGTTAGAAATACAAATTGAATTACTAGTTTGCCCCAATTTAGTCATTTTAGAAAATAATTAAAATTTATTTAATCATTTTAATGATAGTACAATGGTCATAATATTTGAGCCTTTTATTCCTTACATAGCGGGAATAAAAAGTTTCACGTCTTTTTAACTAATATTTATTTCCAATAGAGTAGGAATAGAGTAGCCATATAAATTATAGTTCCCTTCCAATTTTTCCAAGTAAATAATGTAATAGACCATTAAGAGGAAATAATTATTTTATTTTCTCTAAGTAAATGACTTGTTGGACTTTAGATAATCAAGACAAAAATGATCAAAGTTTAGATACCAAATATGCACTTACCTTAACTTTTTATAATCTTCCATTTCCTCTTTGTATTGTCCATCTTTATATAATGCTCCATTTGCTCTTTGTATTTTCCATCCTACTTATAGCATATTAGATTTTAATAATTAAAGGCACTTTAGGAGTTTTATTTAAAATGTTTTACTAAACATACAACTTGAATATGCGATGACTGTTCCTCCATTGAGTAAGGGAAGAGTCATTTTAAGAAATGGATTCTTTAGTATTAATATGCCACGTGATGAATGAATAATTAGCAAATATTAATGATATATATATATATAATAGCAATAGTAGTTTGTTTTTAAAAAAGTACCATTTATATTTTATGAAAAGTATATTACTTATCGATTCACATAGCGTATTAATAAAATTAAAGCATTTACCAACATTTTTAACATAAGCATTTTTCACTTCTAGTCTTCAATATAATCCTCAATAATCTGAGTTGAAGTTGTTAGAAATTTTGTATGGGATATGGGGAAATAAAGATACTTAGAGGCATGTGGAGAATGTTGTCCTTAAGAGTTTATGCACCTACACTAAGTTTGCTAGGGATATGCATAAAATCTCCGAGTATACAATCAAGTGCATATAAAGAATAAGGTATCAATCATTGTTCTTGATGATTTCACAAGTTTAAATAAAAGACTTTGGAAGAAGGTTTTTCATTATTAGGTGAAGTGTTTTTTTGATGACAGGTTTTGAAAAAATATGAAAAATTTGTGGAAAAATGTTTGTAGAATATCAATACATACTTAGACATCTAATCATCTATTTCCAAGCATTACAACTCTTTCCAATGACACATCCATTGAGATTACTTAGTTTTTAATCATTTGATTATGTTAAGATTAGTTAAAAACTAATCTTGATTGTTCATTACATGAAGTAATATAACTTTTGGGAGATGATAAATTATACTTATTAAGTAAAAGGGTCACTAAATGTGAAGAGTCACACCAATACAGTAGACATGATTGAGTGACATGGTCATGTCTGCTGGTTATGTTAATTTCTAATCACGTGCCTCTAGGCATCTTTAATTCCCTATATCTAATACATAATTTCTAACTGATGTTATAATAGGTTTTTTCATATATAAATTTTAGTTAGATTTTTCAACTAAGCACTAATATACTTGGCAAAGACAATAATATGACATAAATAAATATACCTAAAACATTATTAGATAACTACTTACAAAAATGAGATAAATAAATTCTTACTCTCAATCTTTCACTATTTTTTTTGCTTAAGTTTTCAATCATCCACTCTTCTCTTTTTTATTATTGTAGTCATCAATATTTGGAAAAGTTCAAAATGAGGACCTTTTCAACATGTTGACTTTTCCCCTAATTTATGCTATGAGGTGCATTCTAATTGGTCTACACAATTATATTAAATAAACAATATAATAAATTGTATAAAATAAATGAAATTATAAAAAAACGAAAAGGGAAAAACCTATAAAAAAATAGGTCCATCTATGCTTAAGCTAGAAGTGGCCAAAACAACCACATAAATGTAGGTAGGTTACAACCTACTAAAAAAAGGTAGGTCATTCCTACCCATGGTAGTGCGCAGCTACTCGGCAATGTTATTAGAAACAAAAAAGAAAGAAAAAAAAAAGCATAAAAATTTGGCTAGGTTGCAAGTGAGTTACATGCCTTTACTTGATTTTGATGCATTTTTTACTCTTTTTCCTTAAATTAAATAGTAGTGGTGGATGGCTATCCCACTAACCTTAGTGTAGTCACATAAGCCTTAGGGTGGTGGACGATCCATCCATTATTACAAGTGAGTTAAATGAACCACTTTTTTTAATAGGTTACAACTCACATGAGTTTATGTCATCACTTTGACTAGCTTAAGGCGATAAGGTGGTTGGATCCGTTTTTATTGAATTTTTTCTTTTTCCTTTTTTCTTTTTATATTTCTAGTTTCTTATATTTTTTATTAATTTTCTTAATTAATATGTATAATTATATTACTTAAGTAAAACACTAAATTGGACCACTTTGATCTTAACATGTGTTAAGCACTAATAGAAAAGTACTGATGTTAAGGAAAGTTCTCATTTGTAAACTTTTAAAAATATTGAGAATTGAAATAGAAAAAAGGTTTATGACTTAAATAGAAAAACAATAAAATATTGAAAACTAATTTATCCTCAATAGAATTCTTCAAGTAATTAACTCTTTTTATAGAATAGTTATATTATGAGAAAAAAATTCTGCGGTTGCTTATTATTGATATAAGTGATGGAAAGGTAAGGAACTTTAATTGCACTTATAATATTATAAAATTTGTCAATCATAAGAAAATTTGAGATAGATATGAGAAGTAATTGATATGAGTATAGGGCTAAATTCATCTTTGGACTATGAGCTTAGTAATTACTTAAATTTGGCTCTTTCAGTTAAAGTGATAGGACTAGGCTAATGTTTCTTTTTGAATAGGTAAGAAAGATTTGACATGGTAGGTTTGAAGTAAGGGCTTTTGGATTCACTCATTTGCTTTTAACCTTTCTTAAGGAGGTTTATGCACATGAAGAGGTTTTTACTAAGCCATAATCTAAAAGAAGCCCATGAAGAGGTCCATTAATAAAAGGACTCATTTCAACCACCAATCATCAATGCAATTTGGTAGACAACATTGATAGCTAAATTCTGTAAATACCTAGAGCCTCTTCTCATTTGAATCAAGAAGAATTCAATAAAAATGCTATCATGTTGCCAATTTGTAACCTTAAAAGATCAAATAAGTGCAAAAATGTGAAGAATGCAACACCTCTCATTAAGAATAGCGGAGCTTGATACTTAAATAGCTCCTTCACCTATCACACTTGTATTTAAGCCTCTTTAGGTTTCATACTCCTTTCTCTTACCTCCTTTTCGCCTAATCATTTATTGTGTGTCATTCTACGTTGATCCTCTAAGGTCATATATAACGCAAGATGGACCTTATACGCACATAATAATTACAACAGGGTCCTTACGCTTATAATATATAGCATCTTGTGGCCTTTAACTATATTTTCTATTATGTTATTAGTTAACTTCTTTTTAATTCTATTACAAAATTAGGAAATCTCATATTTTTAAGGTCTTTTTGATATCGCATTGGATCTAATTTTGAATAGATTAATAAATAAAGAGACTTAGCTTTAAAGCTAAGTTATAATAATGATTTTTAATGTCTATAGCCTAAAGATAGTTAATAAAACCCAACATGAACGTATAGCTTCTAAAATGGATATTAAATGGCACAGGATAGATTTTAACTCTAAATTTTTAGAACCCATAATCGGTGGGTAGGGGTATTAAGTATGACCCCTTATTAATTTAAAACCTACTTGAACCATGCAACATATGTATTATAGTTCCAAGTTATAGGGTACTTATCAATTTTACTATGTATATAGGGTACCATGTAACTTGGTAATATTCCTAATACATAAATATTAATTTGATAATTATTGTAAAAAATCAACTATTGTTGATAGGCCATTTTGGACGTAGGCCCCCAAGGTCTAATCTAACTTATTTAAGACATGGGCTGAGCTCTTATGGCTTTGTCTTACCTATTGTTTCTAGCTAACCTTCATCTAGAGTGGAAGTTCTCCATTAAAACAAGGCCAAGCTACGAAGAAGCTCTACCAACCTCCTCCAAGGTATGGCTCTCACTTCAATCTGGTTCATAGATTGTCTTAGAGCTATTGGTGACTTAAGCTTATATGGCTAAGCCTACCCTATGAAGCTTTTAAGTCCTTATTCGAGAATGATTTCCATGAAATGTAATTGCTAAATATCACCAACCATGTCCCAATGTTCTTAGAGCATGCTATCAATATAGGAGATCTATCGCCTAATTAAAGTTGGCCTCATCCCTTATAAATGGAGATGAGGCCTCTAGATAAATCACCTAAACCACCCCCTACCCCATAACCTCGGCCTTCGACTGTTTTTCTCACGCCATTTGTTTTGCAGGCCACTTTAGGTAATCATTAGGCTCTCTCATGGCTCAATCTCTACTAGCGGAAGTTAAGAACAACACCATGATATCCCATTATTTTAGATAACATTTTATTAAGTAGTAAAAGACATTTCAATTCCCTTGCATTTACTCATACCTAATAAGTCTTTAATATGCATTTGATCTTAAGCTCGTAGCTAATATTAACTTGTCATTGTTGTTTGCACTTATAAACTAACTATCATTATTTTTCATTTTCAATCCTTGTAGGACTTACATCCAAACATCTTGTCATTGCTATGAGCTCTCCTCTATTAAGGACTTCGCTAGTTATACTTCCTACCATCATCTAATTTAAGATTGTTACAAGTTGAGATGCTCCTACTATCCTAAGACTGTATGGTTATTTATAGTAGGCTAATTCAATTCCACTAGTAACATTCTTGAACCAAAATATAGTAGTTAAAAGTCATGCCAACAATTATATGACTAATGAATCTTTTAATTCATTTAGGTCCAAAATTCCTTTTAAAAATTGACTAATATTTAGTACGTTATGCTAACAAATCAATAATCATCCAAACATTTCATCTCTAATCCTTGTCGGCCTTATCTACTATATACTCTTACTCACTATTAAAAGTTTATAAGCTCTATAGCATTAGAGTAACAATCAATGGTAGCTACCATAGTTGCTAGGCCCTGTATTTGATGGGTGTAGCAACTTCCTGTGTGCCTTTATACACTGGCAAAGACATATAAGAATTAAGCTCCTCTATTCCTACTTTTTCCTAAGCTTTTTATCACTTGAAAAAGTAAAGCCTAATATGTGAGTGAGCTATGTAGCCTAATAAGGAAATATTACCTAAAACTATAAGCCATGCTTTGTGAATATTCATAGAAATATATTACTACAATGAATAATATAAATAACATCACAGGATTGGTTGTTTCTCCTATTTTAATGTATGCAGCAAGAACAAATAACCTAGCATCCTCGACATGATACCAAAATATAAATTTATTAATCCTTAAATCCAATTGTAAGACCCACTAACTTGCTTAAGTAAACACAAGGATATAAACTTGAAACCTTAGGTTTTTAAGGACTTAAGACGTATTCAATAGTCAACCTATAGCTCTAAATAACCTTAGAATATAAGAATTGACTAGGAACATCGACTTATCAATAGAATTAGGTTTTACAAAGTTAACAATAGTAGAGAGCACTAAAACTTATAGTAGAAATTAGATTAGTAAGAGAAGAAGACTTAGGGTTCTCTCCCTAGATTTAAGTTATAACATTTAGTGCTCTCGTTGAGAGGTCAAACCTATGGAAGGAGCGATTTGGAAAAGGAGCGATCTAAGAGAAGGCTACTTAGTAAAGCAGAGTGAAAGCTACTTGGAGCAGGCAGTCCAAAGTAGGCTAGCATAGGCATTGGCTTTTAAAAGGAAGTGGTAATATTATAGTCCCATATATATATATATATATATATACACACACACATTAATTATAAAGTATCTACTAAGGGTTAAAGATGATAAAAAGTGAGAAAATATCACTTTGCCCCTAGAAGTAAAAGTAGATAATAAAAAGTAAAAATAGAATACTAAATAGTAAACTAGTAATAAAGTAAGGTAAATAAATAATAATTAAGGCTAAAAAGCATGATAATGATTTATGCCCCATACATATAAGACATCATCATGATATATTCCCAGACAAAAGTAAAGAATACATTTGGAAAAGTAAATTAAATAATAAAATAATTGGATATAATGCTAAAATATGATAAAAGTACCCAATAAAACATCATAAAATACCTAAGAAATATCGAAACAACCCTACAAATATCAAACAACCAATGACATGTCATGAAAATATCTACTAACTTAAAAGGAAAGTAAAAAAAAATCATAAAATTGGGAAATATAATAAAATTATTAAAATATTTTGATAATTTCTTTAAGAATTTATCAAAAATTATACAAGTAATGGAAAAATGTTTAAAAATTAGTTAGATACGTCTTAAAGTTAAGAACACGTGGTAATTTTTCCATAAATTTACACTTATTAGAAAAATATTAAAATATTAGGTAACCTCTTTAAAAATTTAGTAAAATTTGTACACTTGTCCAAAAGTTGTGAAATTTTAATAGGAGATGTATAATATTATTTGCAACATTTCTCTAATTTTCCATAATTTTTAGACACTTATACAATTTAATAATAATTCTTGAATACCATAACTACCCCTTTCATCACTTCAAAAATTCACACCACTCAAAATCAAGCCTTTAAAATTTAGGGGAAAATTTATGAAACTTCTCCATATTCCTCTTAAGAGGTTTGATAAGGTTGAAGTTGTGGTGCCTACAATTTGGTGGTGGTTTTAACTTCATTAATTTTTGAGCTTTCAATTCATATTGTTTCAAGGAGTCCTTTTATTTATAAGTACTCTATAATTGTATATTCTGGTAGAAATTTTCTTAGAATTAAATTCACATGTTTGGTTTTTTTTTTTTTATAATTTTCCAAGATTTTACCCATTTTGTTAAAAAATGTCTACTTTAAACAAAAATTACAAAATATTATCTATTAGTTTCCTAAAATCCCTAAACTTTTTTCCATGCTTTTTTATATCTAATATGACATTTTGATTCCCTTGTTGATAATTGTTAAATTATTTTATAATTTTGTTAGTATTTTGGTCTAGTTTTCACTTAAAATATTGAATGTACGATAAAACATATAATATATAAATACTCTTAAATAATAGTCATTACTAATTATCATATATTTTAAGTTTTCCTATAACATTATTTTACCATTTACAAGAGCTATACAATAATAACAATATCTTATCTTAGCTCCTTTACCCTAAAGATCCTAAAAATACGTTCCGAAATCATAGTTTATATATGTAAACTATATATAGTAATTACACTTTTATATAAAAGTTAAAATTTCTTTTGGTGAGTATTTATTGTTACTTCTTTTATAAGTACATGGTGAAATTATAAGATCTATAAAACAATTATAACTAAAAGTTTACTAATTTATTAACACTATGGCATAATATAACTAAACTGTAAAAATACAACTAATAATGAACTTTTTATAAGATTTCAACTCAACTTTCAAGGGGATATTGAACATCAACAATTTAGGTAAGTGGCCTGCCTCACGGTAGTTTTTATTATGTTAATAAGAGATAGTAGGTTGTTATATTACTTATGCTTATAATTAGCTGTTTTGTATGCACAAATATAAAATATTTAAACATATCAAGAACTCATTTCTAACAATAAAAATTCAAAAAAGGACCAAAATTATTGCCTATAAGGCATAATGGTAGACTGGATCTACTGCCTAAGTTACTTGGTCAACCATATTACTAAGGTGATCAATCACATAATGATGCATTTGACCTCCTTGGCGATCTTGCAATTAATTTTATCAATTTTATGACAAAAAAAATTTAATCACTTTCTTAAGTTTAACTAGAAAAAACTTTACAATCTACATGTTTATTGACAATATAATCAATAACAACAACATTAAAAACCTAACTTACTTCTCCTTGTTATTTAATTATCGATTATATATCTAAAGGACGATAAGCCAAATTTTTCTGGTATCTCTAAAACAAAAATAAAATCAACCCTTTCTAATTTTTACTCATTGATTAATACAATAATCTTGAACTTATTTTCTTGAAATTGATCAATAATAGAATTAACAATTGGTTATAAATGCCGAATTACTAATTACTAACTTCTATGAATAGATTTAATACCTAAAATAATAATCAAAGCCTATTTGCTATATGACTTCTAATTAAGGACTTAAGGAGAAACTTAGCATTGTACTCTAGGGGATTGCAATAACTTTAGATCAACCTTTTGCTCCACATTATACGTTATAAACAGGCCTTTGTAAATGCTACTTACATTCTTGTCAAGATCATTTTTACCTTCTTATTTTACAAAACCTATATGATACACAAATTAGAAATTGAAAGATGAAAAGAATAAAAGAAAATTGATTATTTCCCCATTTTGAATTTTTTTTAGAAGAAATAATTATACATCACAAGTGTAGGTATAAGTAAGGGGCTTGGAAGAGAGGGAGAAAGAGAGAAATTTCTCTATATTATGGGAGAAGGGAGATCATTTTGTCTTTCTCTTTTCTATATTTTTCTATAGTATTTGTTAACATGTGTCTTTCCTTTCATCTTGGGATTTTGGAAAGTCAAAACTTGTATATTTTTTGTTACTAATAAATTGATGGTAAAGAAAGAGTTATTTTTTCACCTTAGCTTTTGGATGGTTGAGAAACAAAGCTACACTATAAATTGAGAGTTTTATTATTTCCAATATGCATAACAAATTGTAACATTCCATTACCAGAATCTCTCAGAGAAATTCAACCTTTGGTCTTCTCTTTACTTTGTGAGAGGTTTTTACATGAGGATATATAATAATATGTTTGTATTATTTGAGTAAAATTGAACTTTTGTATTCCCATCATATGTTAAGCTTTTTAATAGTCGTGTTCACATGAGGATATAAGTAGTATGTTTGCTTTTATACTTCCACTATATTTACAATTTGTTGCTAATGAATTGGTATTAAACCTTTTGTAGCGTTTTGAGATAACTCCTTGAAAAAAATATGGCAATAACGAAATTTAATATTTAGTAGTTTGATAGGCACATCAACTTTGGCATGTAGAAGGTTCGAATGTTGGTTGTTTTCATACAACAAAATTTAAAAATAAAAAAACAATTTCTGAAAAAAAAAATCACAATGAAGGATTCTAAATGGGATGAGATTGATGATAAAGTACTTTCTACTATTTAGTTATGCATTACAGATGATGTATAGTAAGAATTTATCTCTGAGACAGCATTAGCAACATTATGGACCAAGTTGGATTCTTTATATGGGAAAAAGATGGTGGTGAATTATCTTTATATATTGTGATGCCCTCTATACACTTTGTATGGATGGAGCTATGTCCATTAGATTATATATATTTGTAGTCACTTCACTTATCATGGAATTAAAAAAAACATAGATGAGACATTCCTAAGTGAGCAATAGGCAATGATGTTACTTTGTTCCTTACCACCTTCCTATAAGCATTTTTAGGAAACACTTATATATAGACATAAATGTGTAGATATTAATGAAGTTAAATAATCTCTTTTAAGTCATGAGAAGATGGCGCATGATAATTGTAGACGTGATAATTCTACAGTTGGCTTGTTTATTAAAGGAAGATCAAAAGAGGTTGGTTTAAGTAATTTTAAAAGATGTAAGTCTAGATCTAAGTCCAGATATTGTAAAGCAAAATATCAATACTGTAAGAAAGAAGGGTATTAGAAAGTAGAATGTTTGAAATTTAAAGAAAAGAATGATGCAAATTCAAGTAAGGTAGCAAGTACTGATGAAAGTGCTAAAAATATTCTCTTTGTGTCAACTAGTTTAGTTGGTGATGCATGAATTATTGATTTTGATTGCTCCTATCACATGTGTCCAAACTAATAATGGTTTACAACTTATTAGTTGGTTTACAACTTATCAGTTGGTTGATGGTGGTGTTTTTCTCATGGGAAACAATATGTCTTGTAAGGTTGTTGGCATTAGACTATTTTGAATCAAAATGCATGATGGAGTTGTTAGAACTTTGACTGATGTTTTGCATATACCAAACTTGAAAAAAAAAATCTTATTTCTTTGAGAACTCTTGATGCTTAAGGGTATAAGAATTTTGCTAAAGGTGGAGTTCTTAGTCCCCAATGGTGCTTTAGGGTACCTACTGCAAAGGCATATGAGCGAAGCAGCAATGTCTATAATCTTCTCCTGATATTGTTTTAGATTCTACTCGTTTGTGGCATATGTGTCGAGGGCATATGAGGCTTATTTTGAATAAGCATGGCTTGTTAAGTTATGATAAAATGCTTGGCTTTTGTGAACATTGTGTCCATGGGGAGCAGACTAGAGATAAGTGCACTACTATTCATTGGACCAAGAGTACTGTTGATTATATTCACTTTAATTTATAAGGTCCGATGCCTATCCCATCAAAAGTGGTGCTAAGTACTTATTAATTTTCATTGATGATTTTTCAAGGAAAGTTTCGATATATTTTTTGAAATATAGGAATGATGTCTTCCTCACTTTCAAAAAGTGGAAAGTACTTATTGAAAATTAGATCGGTAAGAAAATTAAACATCTTCAAATGGACAATGGTTTAGAGTTCTGTGAGGGATAATTCAACGAAATCGATGAAAATGAAGTCATAGTGAGACACTGTACTGTAAGAAAGACATCTTAGCAAAATAGAGCGGTAGAACGTATAAACAAAACCTTTTTGGAGAGAGCACGTTATATACTCTCTAATGTCAAATTATCGAAGGAATTATGTGTTAAAGTTGTTAATGTAGCTTGTTCACTGGTAAATTAGTCTCCATCAATTACAATTGAGTTAAAAGCTCCTATTAAGGTTTGTTTTAGCATTCCAACTCATTATTCTAATTTAAATTTTTTTTGGTATCCTGCATATATTCATATAGATGATGGAAACTTGAGTGAAACGCACAAAAATGTATATTCCTTGGTTATACTTTCGGGGTTAAAGGCTATAGATTGTGGCATACTAAAAATAAACCACAAAAATTCATAATCAATAGAGATGTTAAGTTCAATGAGTTATCTATACTTCATTTGACAAAAAAGCTTTGGCAACATAGAAAAAGAGCATAATATTAGCAAGCAGGTTGAGCTTGAATTTTACAAATCAAAGGAATACATGGATATACTTTAGATTAGTTTCTTCATGAAGAAAAGGAAGAAGAACAAGAAGAGAAAGAGGAGATTCTACATGGACAATAACAATATAACCTTGCAAGAGATAGAGAAAGGAGACAGATTAGACCACCTAAGAGATATTCTCATATAGATATAGTATCAAATGCATTATCAGTTGCCTAAGAAATATAAGCTCAAGATCCTATAACATACCATAAGGTTACAATAAGCAATGACTCTACACATTAGCTAGCTATAATGAATTAAGAATTACAATCTCCTAACAAAATTAAACTTAGGAATTCATGAAGCCTCCTAAAAGACAAAAGATCATTGGCTACAAATTGATCGTTAAGAAAAAGGATCTTTAGGTGTTGAAGCTACTGTTTACAAAGCTTACCTAGTTGCAAAAGGTTTTAAACAGAGTGAAGGAATAGACTTTAATAAAGTGTTCTCTCCTATTTTGAAACATAGTTTAATTTAAGTATTGCTTGCGATGTTTGCATTATTTAACTTAAAGCTTGAACAACTCAATGTTAAGACATCTTTTCTTCATGGAGAGCTTGAAAAACAGGTTTATATACAATAACCAAAAGGTTTTAATGTTCAAGGCAATGAAGATCATGTTTATATGTTGAAGAAGTTAGTATATGGATTGAAGTAGTCCCCTCATCAATGATGTAAACAAGTTGACACTTTCATGTTAAGTCATGGTTATTCAAGAAGTGATTATGATAGTTGTGTATACGATAAGAAGGTTGCGGATGATTCTTTTGTCTATTTATTACTCTATGTTGATGATATGCTCATTACTACCAAGAGTACATTTGATATTAACAAATTAATAGCTCAACTAAGTGGTGAATTTGACATGAAAGATTTAGGCACAACTAAAAAATTTTAGGAATGGAGTATTAAAGAAATCGATAAGTTAGCAAATTATATTTATCATAAAAGAAATACATTGAAAAAGTTTTATAGTGATTTGCCATGCAAAATGAAAAACTTGTGAAGACTCCACTAACAGCGCATTTCAAACTATTAATGGCAATATCACTGAATATGATGAAGAGAAGGAACATATGTCATATGTTCTTTATGCTAGTGCAATTGGAAGCATTACGTATGCTATGGTATGCACATGTCAAGATATTTCACACACCGTTAGTGTTGTTAGTAGATATATAGGCATCCCGATAAGGTGCACTGGTAAGCTACGAAATGGATACTTCGATATTTTCATAGTACTTTGAATGTTGGCTTAATATATGATAGTTGTCATAATACTGGTAGTAGTATTGCTAGTTATGGTGACTCTAATTATGCTAGAGATATTGATAAGAGAAGATCATTGATAAACTATGCTTTATGCTTTCGGGCAATGTAATTAGTTGGAAAGTAGCTCTACAATCCACTATTACATTATTAACTTTAGAAGTTGAATATATGGTTGTATTAGAAGCAATAAAGGAAGCTATTTAGCTTAGAAGTTTAGTAAGCAATTTGGGTTTAAAACAAGATATTACAATAGTATAGTGTGATAGCTAAAGTGCTACACATTTGATCAAAAATAAAATGTATCATGAAAGAACCAAACATATTGACATTAGTTATCATTTTATACAGGAGGTTATTCCCCTTAAGGTACCATTGTAGTAAAAAAGGTTGGTATATCTAATAATCCAACTGATAGAATGACAAAGCTAATTTTAATATCCAAGCTAAAGTATTGCTTGAATATAATTGGTATTAGTACTCTAAATTATCCCTAATTGATATTTTTGGTAGAAATGATGAAGGAAATTAGTGGCCAGAAGAAAGTTAAATCCAAGGTAAAGATTTGTTAATGTATGGCTTTCCTTTTATCTCAGTTATTTTGAAAAGTGAAAAACTCCTTTATTTTTCGTTACCAACAAATTCATGGTACATTAAGAGTTATTTTATTTTCTCTAACTTTTGGATGGTTGAGAAAGAAAGTTACTCTTTATGAATTGAGAGTTTTTTCATTTCCAATATACAATAACAAATTGTAATATTCCATTACGACAATCTCTTAAAGGAGGTCAACCTTTGTTTTCTCTTTATTTTGTGAGAATTTTTTATGTGATGATATATAATGGTGTGTTTGTATTATTTTAGTGAAGTGGGACTTTTGTATTCTTATCATATATCAAGTTTTTTAATAGACGTGTTCATATATGGATATAAGTAATATGTTAACTCTTATCTTTTGCTATATTTACAATTCATTTATAACTTAAGGTGTGCAAGCGGGGTAGGTTCCATGGGCCAACTCGTTTAACTTGTTAAAAATGAGGGTTGGGTTTAAAAATTTTGACTTGCTTATAATGTGGATTGTTTTAGCTTGCCCTACTTAACCCGCAAGTTAAAATGGGCTAATCCATCGTGGGGCGGGTTGGCTTGCTCACCAGCAAGAATTATTAAAAAAGAAAAAGAAAAAGAAAAATTTGACTCAAATTTGTTCAGATAAGGATTAAAAGATAGGACCTAAAAGCAAGGAAATAGTAGAATGTTATTTTGTTAGTGTTTGGTGTTCCTAGTAGAGAAGTTTGTTGAGATAGAAGCAAGAGAAACATTGAAATAATGCACATTTTGTTAAAATAAAACATGCCATACTTTAGATCAAAGTGAATTGAGAGTTTTGGAGACGTTGTTGATAGGAATGTCTTCTTTCCATATAATACTTGATATAGTGTATGAGATGTGAAATTATGTTAATTATTAAGATTAGATTATGTTCTTTTTTCATGCCGACAAGAAAAGAAAAAGGGAAGTAATGTATGAATACATGGTATGTTCTTGGTGGCTAGACAAGTGAAGTGGACACACCTTGGAGAAGATATATGGTGTTGATATTAGGTTTTAAGTCCCCTTTCTTTTGAAACTTTAATTTGTGTGATGAGTTGGTGGATTGGTCCACTTATTACACTAACCTGTGATGAGGTGTGTTAAGCTTAATCTCGAATATTAAGGAGGCCAATCCATTTTAACCTGTGGATTAATGTAGGACAAGATAAATTAGCTTGTTTAACTCGCTTACGTAGTTTTATTTATAACAATTTTTCATGGTCATAGAGAAATTATTTATATCCACATTAAAGATGATACATAAGTATGTGAAAAATGATTAACTTTGTGTTCCTTCGAAATTTTCATCATAATTAATTTTTCAATCTTTTATGATTGATTAACTAATCAATTTTAATAATTTAATTTGGTATTAAATTACTAATTATTTAATAAACCATATTATTAAAATATAATTAGTAGGTCATTCACAAAAATATATATATATATATATATAATTAATTGGTCATCACATGGCGTAGATATTATTTAAATAAACCTATTAGGCAAAATAATTTTATTTTAGTACTTTATATTCTATCGCTCATGAATCCATGACATTTCGACGAACTAAGCCATAGAGCTATTTCCTCATAACAATTATTTCTACGAGTAAAACAATTGAGTCGATATTGTCGCTAATAGCTATTTTTAGACAATAGCTACTCCCTGGTAATAATAATAATAATAATAATTTTTTTTAATTTACAGACCAAAGGACATCTACAGGTTTAAGGAGACTGGCTTGGATATGATTTTATCAGTTATCGATACTTAGATTACCACTAGAGTCGAGAAAAGTGAAATTTTTATCACAAAGAATAGCTTTATGCATGGTTTGACATTTCTCCCTCTCGAAAAAAAAGGGAGGCATGCGTGCAATTCCGAGGCCTCCTTTACGACCAAATTTGCTTACCATCTGGAAAGAAATCTGCTGACCACTGCCCGTTGCCAACTCTAGATAGAGAGAACCCCAAGCCCATCATCAGTCAGTAGCGCGTCTAATCGAAGGAGCCATTTGCAAGATGCCACACTTGCAGTGTAATCTTGCAATTAAAGCGTAGGGACACACTACAAAACAAAAAAGAAAATAATAACAATAGTAACATTTAAGGCGGTGCTTTTTCTGCAGTACATGAATTATTTAATCTATAAATATTCGCTAATCATAGGATAAAGATGATCATGTTGGTGAAAGTGGTACTATAATCATGATTGCTGTGTCTCCAGCTTCATTGTGCGTATGCCATATACTATAGATGCATGCATGTATCCATGTTATTAACGGTTTATTTTTCCTGAATTAGCACAAATGATACGATTGTCAATGAAATGAAAAGGAAAATATATATATATATATATATATATAGTTTTCATGTTATTTATACGGTGCACATGTATAAAATGGGTTAAACTTACCCACTATCTATATGAATTAGGCTCGATGTTTACTCAATTGTGTTAAGTGAGTTTAAATTTAAGTTACTTAAATAGTTTATCAAGCCAAATTTAAATTTTATAATGTTTAGAACAATCAAATTGTGAGCCTATTAAAGCTTCAATCAAACTTAATGTTAGTTGAGTTTAAGCAGTATTTGGTGATTAATATAATTTTAATTAAAAGAAGAAAAGATATTTTTTTAGATATATTGAAGTCAAGCTTGAGTTTACTTAGAAGTACTTTGAGTCTATTTAGTGCCTCAGGAGTCAAGATTGAGCTTATAATTCTAAACCCAATTTAGTTGGAGTTGTAAAATTTTGAATTGAAGTTTAAGCTTAAGTTTAGTATTGTATCATCTTAACTCAATTTAATTTATCTATAACCCTAAACATCATGGCAACCAAATCATATTTAGCATCAATAACATTTTATTGCATTATCTATGTAGTGAAAAATGGATGTAATCTATTAATTTGTGAATCTAATCTCACTTGCTTACAAAAGTATATACATATATAATATCTTTATTTTTTTGACGAATCAAAGTCCTCTACTTCAATTTAGTAAATTCTTGCAACAAATGGTCCCTATACCGAGGAAAATATTTGTACGAATGGAGTCTTCAGGACGTGAATTTTGTAGGAAAGACTTCTACAAAGGGATTTCCACTTTGACCTTGAAATCCAGAAGATAGATAACGTTTGGCAAGGACATTCCTTGCCTAAGTTTCCTTCCTACAATCTATATTTTGTAAGTTATGGTTTATGTATCATTAATCTATCTATGGCAATGCCCTTTCATAATAAATAATTACAGGATAGGAATAGTAGGATCACGACTCCATTTGCAAGTATAATACCCTAAACGTATGATGTCTTCCGATTATTTTATGTTATCTTCAGACAAAATCCATCTAGCCAATCGATTGTCATCCTATGCATTTTGCTGAGCGACCAATTATGATGTAGAGAATAAAGTGGATTCGGTTGACTTCAATTGGAGCACCTATGATCATGATTATAGTTTCGTTTATATAATAGAAGAATTGGGACATAGATATTCTGTTTATGTGTTTACGGTAAATTCAATTTTACTTTTCATCCAATCTCTTTACTTTGATAGATAAGTTTCATTATGGAGTGTCGAAAAACTATTCAACAGGAACCATATATGATGACTTTACTCATCTTTTTTACAAGAGCAATAACAATGATTACATAAAAACTATGTGAAGGAATCGGAGTTGAACCAATCAACTTGAATTATTTTACAGGGTAGAATGACCTACTAATATTATTCTAGAGAATGGTTGGTTTAGATTATTATACAACATATCCTGAAATAATCTAATGAAAATGTGGTAATAGTTTAAGTGGATTTTTCGTATAGAATCTCTACAAGCAATCCTTATGCTACTTGTGCAATATAAGGAAAAACACGAATATGTTGGGCTTTGCTAAAATCGACTAGTACTCAGTGCCCATATATTAAAAAAAAAAAAAAGATTTTGGTATACTAATACACTATGTGTCTAGATGAAAGGCATATTGGTATCAATAATAGTGCCACCCACATAATTTCATTAACAAACATAATTGAAAAGATATACATGCATCAATAACTAGTAGTCCTGCTGTGGTCTCCTTTAGAAATATACACATGCACACATTTAGGAACACTCTCTCTCCAATTGGTAGTAATGAATTTTAGGAATAGTGTGAGTGTGAGCTAAATACATGATTTATCACATGGGAAGGAAGAACATTATACTAAAGTTCCTAGTGCACGAAACATTAATGGGTTGTTCCTTTGGGAGGAATGTAATTGTCATTCTCTTTTACTGTATTTAGTTCATATTTAGACCTGTAATCACGATTCTTCCGAATCCTAATTCCTTAAAATCTTAGAATAGGGATTCATAGAGGAGACTTAAGAATTAGGATTTAGATAAGGTATTTTTATCTCTCTCTAAAACAACCCTTTCCATTTGCCCTCTCTCTCTCTTTATTACATGGAAGCTCCACCAACAGGAACCGTTGTAACTACCATGAACTACTACAACCACTATGCACCGCCATCTACCACTACTACGCATCAACTATCATAACCACCTTGCCTCCTCTAGTACTCTGATATGACACAAACCACCACCGCATCTAAGGGTTTGCACATCATCCAGTGGTTGTTGTCTTAGAGAAGCAACTGTGCAACTTCATCCACGGTCTAGGAACCATAGCAAAGGGTTGAGGAGGAGGAGGAGCAGGTGGAAATGATAGAGTTAGGATGGTTGGGGTTTGGGTCTATAAAATTGTTAGGTCTATGATTAATGGCTTCCTGTGTTTTCTATAAGAGGAACAGTGAAGGGACGGTTACAACATGTTCTCTCATGTTTTGGATAGAGAAATAGAGAGTTAAGAAAAGATTAGAGAGAGAGAGAGAGAGAGAAAGCAAAGATGGAAAAAGATGAGAGCAAATGTATCCTAATATTTTCATTTATGACTTTATTTTTGTTACTACTTTTTTCCTACTAAACAATGTAATATATATTTCCCCTTCATTCCAATCCTAATTCCATTCCCCCTCAATTCCATACAATGAACTAAATGAATTGTAAAGATTTTGTTTATGCTCCACATCCATGTAGATGTGACATGTGTTTACTATGGCACATGTCTACCTAGACATGTCATGCTCAAATGGGTTCTATGGCCCTACATCTTGAGCCATAGTGTATCTTATTAAGCAAAAAACTCTGAGTTGGTCTTTGTCTTCATTTAGATACTCAAAATTATAAAAATATTTCTACTTTTAAATGTTTTGTGATTAAGTTAGCTGTCTCATTAATAATTTGTTTTTAGATAATTTTTTTATCAAAACCTAGACGTTGATTTCCTTATTACTTCCTTTAAATTAGTGAATGTAAATCTCAAAATAATGTTAACATTTTTTTAGAAGTAATTAAAACCACTCATAATAAAACCTGTATGACTTGCTTTTAGAAAGCATTTAGTCAATAAGTTGTTCCTAAGAATGGGCTATTGCATGCAATCTTTTAGATTCTCCTATATAGAAGCAATATCTATCTTGAATATAGATTAATGTAATCATTTAGTAACAATTGTTGAACATTAATATAGTAGAAACTAGCTATGAGCAAGAATTCACCTTGTGAGACAATTATTGCATAAATTAGGTTCTTTCTCTACTATGGTCTTAGATATTTTGATGTGCGACACATGATCATTGACCTAATTCTTTTACATGATGCTCGAAATGACATGACTTTAATCTTGATCCGTAACATCTTACCATAGTCACGGACTTTAAGCCAATTCTATTCCAACTAAGTGCACATCTACCTTCCTTACCTTGAAAGAGATGAATCTAATCTTGACTCATTACTATCTTCTCTATGCTATAGCCTGCATCGAATGATCATGCCACTCGCACCTACATACTTAAGACTACGTTTAGTAGTATCAAAATATGATGCTTCATACATAAGATGCATGCGGATTTGCTACTTTGAAGATTACACATGCTCATTCACTTTGGAGGAGCTGTCAATGGCATGTTAACATATGGTGTCATCTTAATTTGAGTCTAATCCACCGTACTTTACTACTTGAGCACCTATATTTATGATTTAGATATCCATCTCTTAGCTTAGTGAGATTTACTCTATTCCTTGCATGTGCTGGTCCATATGTTTATGTTTTTTGTAGACATTTCACTAACTAAAGATAGTTTCAGATGATTTGATTTTCAGAACTCTGATAAATAATAATCTTGTGTGATGCCCTAATTTTTTTGAATTGCTAAATTTAAAATTTTTGAAAAATACTTTCTACACTAGTTGAAACTTTATGATGGGGTTATAAAAGTCAAACAAAGAGTCCTTGTAAAGTTCGTTTATCAAAATAAAGTTTATAAAAGTTTAATTTTAATGTATACATAGGTTTTGATGGTATCATCCAATATTTATTAGAAACTCAAAATTTGAGTTTCATGAGTCTATAAAGTGGATTATTTAGCTTATAAAGTTTATAATATGAAGCAAATTGCATGTAAAATAAATATATTACCATTAAATACACATAATATGATTAAATTTGTAGATAGATTAACATAAACCCCTAAATATTGGTCATTACACCCTAAATTGTCCAAAGAATCAAACAATGGACACTTAAGATGGTTTGTCACTAATGAATTAGCACCATGACAACTTATAATAGCAAGTGGGAAACAGATTAGACTAAGCTTAACAAAGAATATATCACGAATAACATAACCATACTACATACATAGTTGTATGATAAGGGGATATTTGAATCTTAAAAAATAAATTTCCACCAATCAGATTGGTTGCAAAAGGCACCTTAAACTTCACTTCCCACTATTTTAGCAATTGAAAATAAGGATAAAATAATTAGAGTAAATCTAAATTTTCTCAAGAATTATTAAAATACTTGGAATTTTGTTCAGGTAATAAATTGACAGCTACTATTTCAGCTGCATGGGTTTTAAAGTGTAATGGTGGAAGAAGTATTTTTGATAAGTAGTGGTGGCTAAAGGGAACTCAGAGGCTAGTGAATGACCATGCTCTATTTTTCGCCCATGAGTTGCTTAAATTTACAATAATAATAAATTAGCAAAACTAATTCTTGAAAAACTAATTTTAACATTATTTAACCTATATTTTCATTTGGTAATTTTGTAATTTTAGATTAATGAATAATTTTGGTACTTCATTCTTTGTTCATTCAGAAATAGTACTTTTTTCATTCGGAAATCGTAATCAATTTTCGAAATTGTGAATGATATTTTAAGGTTGATCTTTGTATATGGCTTGCTGAATATTTGAATTTGATTAAGATGAAAATAGTTCTCGTAATATTGCAAGTTTAGTATCCACTATAATTAATCTGAATAAATAGCAACTTTTGTGGTAAGTTGAAATAATTTATTTTTGAGAAAATTTCTTGATGAATCTAAGTTGATGTGATTTCTAAGGCTTACTTGTAATATAAGAAATATTTAAGTTTGAATTTGCACATAAACTTGATTATTGTGTAATTATTCATAATTTCAAGGCTAAAATGTAATTCTAGTAAATATAGGCGATGAGTTAATTTGATATTTATAAGTGGAAATTCTAAAAATAAGTTAATTTGTTGATTTATAATAATTTTTTAAGAATTAATTGAGCTAATATGGTAATTATTATGTAAATACGTAGTATTTATACATATATTAGCTTTAATTGATAATTAGTAAATTGTCTAATAATATCAGTGTTATTTATAAGTTTGGAACTAATATTTTGGAAGAAATGGCCTATTGGTTAGTTTTGCATCATAATTAAAGTAATTAGTGAAATATTGTGATTAATTTGAACTAACTACATAATTTTGTTAAAATACAATTGAAATGATAGAACAAAAGGGTAAGTTTAGAATATTGCAAATTTATTTATAGTAATGCCTTAGCATGTCTAACTGATATTTAGAATAATTATTAACTTATTATAAAGCTAAGTAAACTTTGATAAGAAATGAAAAATTAATGGCTTGGAAAATTGAGAATGTATATTGAATAAAACATACTACAAATAGGAATGATGTATAGGTAAGTAAATATAAAGTATATATATATGAGGCCCCATTGTACTCTTTATAGGTATCGATTACTTAAATTTTGGAACTATGACATACCCTATAGCACTTTTGAACCATCTTAGAACTTATACCCTTTAGAACTTATAGGATATAATGCATCTTGTGGAACATGTAACTTTTGTCTATCTTTCCATAAGTTTCAACCTCACACTTTTTTTTAATAGCAAATTTTGGTTATATATTTTTTTTCTTACCGAAAGATTGCTTTTCAAATATTGTATGAAATGGTCAATGCATGAGAGTGAATGCATAAAAGAAAATAAGATACAATTCGATATTGCAATTGAGAATATATATGATCATATGTTTGATAGTGACTCCCTCTCATATATTATATTCTAAATACAAGAGAGAGTATGCATAACCAATAAAAATACGAATTGATTATGTTAGTAAATGGTATATTTCAAAGTATATTTATTCATATACATTATATGAAATTATTTTTATTCTTTTAGTTTCCTTGATAGATAAAATATAATTTTTTCCTCATTTATTAATGTATATCACAATAAACTTTTAGCATAAGTATAGAGTATTTTAAAACTTATACCCTAATACTTTAAAGTACATATTTCAAGATGGGTACGAGGTCTGAAAATATCATATTCGTACTCTATTCTATAGGAATGGGATTCAAAAAGTTACTCATTGAAACCTATCCTATAATCTTCAATATTCATTCGGAATTTACCTATTAAGTAGGGTAAGAGTGGTACTCCAATAATAGGATTACTTGCTCACCTACTCACCTTGAGTAATGTGAATATATTTTAGACATGATTTAACTATAACATTATGTATTTATATACTAAGTAGGATAAACTCATATGTTAAAGAATAAGATTGTACTATTGAGAAACTTCAATAAGTAGATTTTATGTTTCTAAAGGTAAACTTATGTATTTGTTTGTAAATGTGTACTTGATTGTCTGGGGTTTTAAGATATATATCAACCTTATAATATTTCACTTATGCGACCTCCTATACTAGGTAATAGTTTTAGGTTGAGTTTAGAATTAATTGAAATTTTATTTAACTTGAAACATGAGATTCATGCTTAGTTTGCTAACATATTGTTTGGTGCATTATGACATGATGTGAAATGATCCATGAGTCATGTTTTATGCAAAAGTTGGGGTTTTACTGAATAATGCATATGATTTGGAAAGTTAGGCTATGTAGAATGGTATTACCTAATCACTTTCGACTAATCTATGTGGTTAATATAACTAGATTGGGTTTTGAGGGTCCTATTTTCAGGCTGCATCTTTTAGTTAAATAAGTTACGAATTTTTTATTTAGATGCCCATGATGTTAACAAAAGCAAATGATTAAGTATGTTATGTTAGGATATTAAATAGTGTATGTGACGTGCATTAATATGACATGCATCACCTATCTATTATTTTCTCCGCTTAATTTACATATATACAATATATATATTATGTAAATTAAGCGGAGAAAACAATACATAATGTAAACCATAAATAATACATAGATATACATGCATATATACATATATACATATACTTATCTTTGGATGTATATATGTATGTATGTATGTATTTATTATATATGGATGTATGTATATGTGTATATATGTATGCTTAAGGGGGCATGACCATCTTACGAAAACTTTTGGAGAGTGCATTAGTTACGGTTTACATATTTTCAAAAAGAATTATATTATATTTTACAAATAGAAAGTCAAGTATAATTGTTAGACTTTTGAAAAATTATGTAGTTTTGTAGTTGCAACTTAATGTGAAAAAAATTATGATATAAATAGTATGTAATTTTGTGTATGATTAGATTCTTTTTTAAGGATATTATACTTCAAATAGTTGCAAGATGTGATATTTTGTCCTCCATTAGAAATGCTTTGAATTATCTAAGAAATTGCATTGTATGAGTAGGACATATAGTATTTCAACAAATATTGCCTTTAAATATTTAAAATAGAGTAAATTGAAAATTTAATATAATTGCATAATATCTTGTATTATTTTCGTCAATATCCTTCATCTTCGTTAATTGTAGACGAAAACCTCTAAAAGTCATATTTCCCTCATCTTGTTCAGTTTATTGTATACAAATATGTGGGTTTAAATTCGGCTTGCTCACATCATAATTTGGTATCAAGGTTCGTGGTTTAACACTCTTAAATTGTAAGCTTCAAACTTTTTAGTTTACATTCAATAAATCTCGATGTTGGTTTGTGAAAGCTAAGTTAGTTATGATTGCGAGTTGTTGTATGTGATTATTGAGAATTCATAAAGTATGTATTTGTATTATTATTGTTGCTAGCTAGAGATTATACATGTGTTGTAATGTTTTGATGAGGATTGAGAAAGTAAATAAAATGGTTAATAAACTGTTCAAATGAAAAAAGTGTGTTGTTAAGTTGTTAATTTGTATTGACTAGTTTTGTTCATAAGTTAGTGTTGTAAAATTTTTATTCATAACAAGACAGGAATATAATGACTGGTTTGTCATTCAATAAACCGTTTGATAAAGTAAGGAAATCGTCTAAGGAGATAATTTCAAATTTTAGGACTATTAAGGAGTAATAAAGAGTCAAATTGATTATGAAATCTATACTTTTTGTACCATAACCAAAGGAAATTAGACCAGAAGAGTCTAAGCAAAAGATTAGGTTTAAGCATAGAATGATCGATAATTAAGAGTCTTTGAAGAAGATTGAGGTTAAGCTTAAATATAAAATGTTTAATTTTGTAGTGGCTTTACAAAGGACTATTTGAGATCAAGCTTAAGTGTAAGGAGGAAGCAGGCCTTGAAGAGGTTGCTGAGGAGAGCAAATGTTTGTTGATGTGGATGCTATGGATGTGCTAAAAAATACTGAAATCTAATATTACACCAATCAAATTTTTATTTCTTAAATTTACTACCTTATCTACACTTATACACTTCTGCTAATGATTATTTATTATGTTATCTTTTTAAAGATGATAGAGAAAGTAAATTTGATAAGCAAAAGTTTATTGGATATGATATTTAATAGCTACAAATTTAAGGTAACAAATTTGACAAATAAAACTTTGATTGGGTATGATATTTAACAAATTACTAAATTGAAAAAAAAAAAACAAATAAAATTTAAGAAATGATTTTGAAATTATCCTATTGTGGAATTCACAATTGATAGAGCGGTTGCCATTATTGAAACACCATTAAAATGGACTGCAAGTGAAATTTTTATGGCAGATTATGTGGTTGAAAGCCCATTCATTGTTGCCAAGGGGATTAAGATTTTTCGTGCTTTAACTAAAACAAATCCATCCATACATGTTATGAATGGAACCTATGAGTTTCTACTATTACAATTATACCTTGAACTTCTAGCATTAATGAGGGTAATTGATTGGGCATATGATGTTTGGATATAGGTGACAACAGTGGTTAAGTTAATTGTTCGATTATGTGGGCATTGCAATCATGCCATGAGCATAAATCATTCTTCAATACAACTGTAATTATGTGAAGGTTTATTGAGATTCACGAGTTTGGTTTATCGAGTGTATGATGAGTAGCAAATACAATTAATTTCAAGGATTGTTGTACAGAGTTACTCTCGCATTATGTTTTTGCTCTTGTTTCTTGCAGGTGTTTGATCTCGGGGGATTGGGAGCTAACTCAAGCTTTAAGCTTCAAGTCAAATTTTATTTTATTTTTTTTTGACAGAGGGTTATATATGTACATATATATATTGTTAAAAAAGAGTAAAAGATATCTAGCCACACAGTACTATTATTATTATTATTATTATTTTAAGGAGGAGAGGAATTTCAACATGTAACAATTTTACGACGGGGCTACATTTATACCAATTTGCCATATAGTAGGCTAGTCGATACTTTATCTACGTTCTCCATCACCTATCCGCCGTAGCATTTGACAATTCCCAGGCACATGTCAATGAGATTCTTCCAAAGGTAAGACAACGTGAAAAACAAATCACACCTCGGATGGGACATAAAGTCTCGGCTCCATGTTAATCATATTATTCTTTTGTATTTGTTTCCATCTTCATGGGTTTTCCTTTTGCTTTTTCTATTTTCTAAACGATACACATGGGAATATATACATATGACGTGTTCAATATACATACCTATACATGCATAATGTATATTATATATTTTTATATATGAAGGGCTGTCGATATAAAAAAAAAAAGCGAAAATTACAGTAGAAGAAATCAATATTTGGAGATAAGTTCAATTAAGTGATTAATGTTTAAAAAAGTTTAAATAAGGGATCAATATTTTATAAAATGATTCAAATAAAGGATTTATAATAGTTAATTAATAAAATTATTTAAATCATTTTATGAAATATTAATTACTTATTTAAATTTTTTTAAAATGTTGATCCTTTCTATTATACTTTTTTCCTCGATTTATTAAACAATTGAATATTGGTGAGAGGATTTAATTTAGCTAATCTAGATGTATGTTCGTTATTTCTCAAATGATGGACGAGACAGAACTTACATTGGACACTTGACTTGTCTATGCTTTCGGCAATAATTAATATATATATATATATATTTAACATTTAGTATCTATAGTCTCATATTAGTCAAATAGAAGCCTTCGCTTTTCCCTTATGAACGACTTTAGTTTTTCCAGAAGGGGTCCATAGGCCTCTTTTGGCCACAATATTGGTGGGAAGTTTGGTTACCAGCTCCCTTTATTTTATGACCAATATATTAATCTATTGCACTGACCCATCATAGCATTCGATGATGTGCTCCTAAAGAAATGTTTTAAAGTAGACTTGGTATACGCATTAGATCTACTATATATCAATTATGTGTACAAAAAATGAGACTTAAAAGAGAAAAACTTGATTTATTTTATATACACATCTTCTTGTCATATGGTAGTTCTTATATAATACACTGGAGTTCATCCCGATAATTTTTATATGTATCTGGAGAGAAACTTTGTTTTCGAATCTAGAGACAAGCAAAGCATTAAGTCAAAATTAATACATGGAATGTTTGGTTAAAGTATACGAATTTTCTACCACGTTGTCTGTAATTTATTTTTTATTTTTTCCTTTCATTTTTCTTTGTCAAAAAAGTCATGCTGAAGAAAGTTTTTCGATATTGGAGGGAACAGCAAGTTCTATTTAGAAGAGTTCTTAGAGGATATATAAGAGATTGCATTGCATGTAGAGAACTATTGGAAAAGTGGACTCTAAAGTTCAATCAAAAAGAAAATATACGTTATTTCGATGAGACAATGGTCGAATTTTGGCGCCAAGGGAACTATCGTTTATTTTTATTCAAAAAAGATGGTTCTGCTTTTCTCTTTACCTATATATCAAGGTTGAGAAGTCATTATCCAGTGTTCTTATACGTTCCCACAGCTTTTATGCACAGGGTCCCTTAAACCTTGATGTAAAGTAGGGTTTTCATTCTTTTTTTTTTTTTTTTCAACCATTTCTCGCTAAAAGGTGAAAATGGAAAATTGCTGCGATTAATCTAAATAGAATTTAATTATTTTAGTCCTCTATCATTCTATGAAAAAAAATTAGATAGAAATGATTTTACCGTTTGTTGTATATTATAGCTTTAAGGAAGAAATAATTTTTATGGAAAGTTGAAACGACCCGTACGATGGATCCGAGGAACCCTACTAAGAATAAGTTAGGACTTAAAAGAATAAGTTCAGAAGGGTCCTTATGAGGTAATCTTGTCTTTTAGTGAAATTTCATGAGGTAACTTAGATTAGGAGGTAGTTTGAAAAGATATAACTTAAACTTAAAAAGTATAATGATTAGGGACATTTAGCGAATTAAAGAAACTTGGAAATAGGGAAACTCAGCAAGTTAAAAAAAAAAATGATTTCACAGTACTAATATATCACGTGGATCGATGAATAGTATGTAAATATCAATAAAAATACATTTCTTTGTTATAATGTATTAAAATTTTATTGATACATGCATACTATTTATCAGTACATGTGATATATTAATATTATTGAAACCTTTCTTGTAAGTAAAGAAATCCATTGCCTAAGGAAATCCATGGCTTAGAGAAACTTAATAAGTAAGGAAATGGATGCTATAAATTTGTAAAGATTATAATGATCTACATGAATATAATTTAGGAATTATAAGTATAAACTTGTAAAGATTAAGGAAAAATCTTTAAAAAAAAGTGTTTGTTTATAGAATAAATCATTGGTCTAGTTACATTATATTATAATAATAGAAGTAACTATGATTTCGAAATAACTAATGACATAATCTCGAAATCCACTTATACTCTCAATTAAATTATTCTTATTAATGTGCTATTGTATGTAACATTTTAGGGTTTTCTGAAAGACGAGACCATTCAAAATACAAACCAATGTCTAAGAAGAGTAAATAGCCACTCAACATGATAAAGTGATTATATTATGAACCACAAACCAACTCCAATTGAAAACTATATAGTTCAATTTATTAATTTAACATATATCTAGATCTACCTATTGTGTGATGCATTATTTATATCGATTATACCAAGTATACATACTTAAATAATTGCATATTATATATATATATATATATATTTATGGATGGGTTCCTTTAAGATCTTGTGTCGAACATGTAGGGAATGTGTTATTTTTAATAGAGTTGTATTCCTAACCAATTTTGTTCAAAGGAAAAAATAAATGTGTACTTTAATTTTTCTAATTATCTAAGAAACAAAGCTAAATGTACTTTAGTTAATGGGAGGCAATTGCACTGTAACCACTCAATTCATTGGAAACTCTGCTTAGTAATTAACGACCTTGTTAATAAATGTCCAACAAAATAGATAAGCTATTCAATAACCATTCTTTGAAGGTGTATTAAACCTATCAAGCTTATTGCTTGATTGCATTTCTGTAAGTGGATTAAGTGAAGAGATTCAGAACATAGGAATTTATGTTTCTATTATTACTCATAAACTTAGTGCATCATAAATGGATCGTTAAACCTATTTTTGATAGGCTATTTTAAATTGACTAGCTTCTATAAGCTTAGTTCAACATCTTAAGAACTGGGACTGTGCCCTTCAAACCTCAAAGAAACCTCTACATTCCCCGACGGAGCTTTATTGGTCATAGTTGTTTTTATAGGATTGCATAATGTCTCTCCTTGAGTTCTAGTTCACTTAAGTTGTTTCTAAGCCCTATAAAGCTTAGCTAACTCCTAAAGAAGATAGTTTGAACCTTAGAGTTTGTATGTTCCTTGATAGACCTCATGTGACCTGTCAAGTAATTAAAGGAAGTCCAAGAGATCCCCTTTGCTAAGTCTCAAGTGAATCATGATTATATCAAGACTAAGAGATTTAACATACTAACTTAGTATACGTCCTATGCCTATGAATACTAGGCAAAGGCCACAAGTGTGGTATCTTTTGAGACCTTTGTTCTCTCTCCCCTCTTTTCATGGTGTTTTCAAAACTTTCTTACTGATTTATTTAAGCATTTGAATGATAACACTAGAGGTTGTCTTCCCATTCTTAGCTTACATGTGTTTGTTAGGATTTTTTAACCACAAACTCTCCTGTTGAAATTTCTCCATTGACTCATGTTGTATTATGCTCTTACTTAATCAAGTATATTAAATGGGTGTTAATAGAACAACACAATGAATAATAAGTAACATACTCAACCAGAAAGAATAATAATCATCAATTCATTAGTTAGATTCCAAGAATAAATGGACTTCATTATAACTTTTAATCTACTAATTACTTTTTAAATTTATGTAAATGAAAAATACATAAACCACATCGATAAGAGCCCACCAATATAATGTAAGTACGAGAGTGTTAAAAGAGAGAAAAAAATAGAAAAATAGATATGCATTCATAAAAGAAATAAAAAAAAAATTGTATTCAACCTACAAAAACAAAAAAAGAAGTTATGCTTTTCTCCATCATGGAGAAAAACCCCTTAATACAAGGCAAAATAAACTAATAATCATAAATCAAACTCTTATTCACTTGCATTAAGATTTTACAAAGAATGTAATCACTAGTAATAACATCATAATGATTCTTATCTATCCTAGAAAACATTTGGTCAAATAGCAAGAGGCATACTATTAAGAAGTTGAAAGCATTGCTTGTGCATCCCTTCCAAAATCCTGAGGTAAGTATTAATTTAAATCAGCTATAAGTTCCATCTTTGGTCTAATTCAATTCCATTTCGCTTGAAAGGTTTTTCTCTACACTTGCTTGAATTTTTGTTCAATTATATCTATTTATCTGACAATAGAAAAACATCATAAAAGAGGCAACAAAACATAGGTTAAAACACTACGAATTAGGACTTGTTGATTATCGTAACATTCAATAGTTTGATCATTAGGCTAAATAAGATAATTAGACTCAAGGCTTAAATTAGAAATCATTCATGTCGGGGTTACAAATTTTGAGTCACTTATATTCCAATTAAGTAGCCATTGGATGTTGTTAACACATTTGAGTTGTTTTATTTATCTTGTATATGTCCAATTGCTTAGTTGACAGTAATTTACATGTCAACATAGGTTTAGGCAATTGTCTATAACTACCAATAGCTTCTATACATAGTTAAGTTAGTTACAACAATTTTATTTTCTCCTTTGTTTTGCATCAAGTCTTTAACTAGTGTGTCTCTTCCTTTCCTTTCCTCTACTACAGTAAGTTTGTGTCTCTCTTGAATTCGTGCATTTCTCCTTCATTGCACACTTCAACATAGCATTAAAGCTGTTGAAGATTCTTGATTTTGATGGAGTTGTAATATTACATAGAGATTCAATTATGTTTGTACAGTTATGAATATGAATAACAATCAAGATTTGATTTGTAGCGATCCTTTATTCCTATCTAGATCTAATAGTCCCAAAACTACGATTATGAATGTTATCTTTAATGGAACCAATTTTTGTAGTGGCAATAGATCTATTAAGCTTAGTTTAGGCATAAAGAAGAAAGTAAGGTTTATAGATGGAACTTGTATTAAACCTAAACCTAATTCACTTGATGAATAATGATGGATTTGGTATGATTTTATGGTTCACTACTAGATACTCAATTCTATGATTAAAGAACTATATGAAAGTTTCATTTATATGAGATCTACTAAAGAATTGCGGAATGATATAGGCAAAAGGTATGGTTTGTATAATGCACCATTATTATATCAGTTATAGTCAAAAATAGTAAACTTCAGATGGAATATTTCATTTGTTACAGCATATTATAACCATTTGAAGAAGCTATGGGATGAATTAGATAGTGTGGCATTGGTTCTTACTGGTAATTGTGGTGCTTTGAATACTTGTGAGTTTGATTTGATTAACAAATACATGGAAATAGACAATAGAAATAAATTGGTTCAATTTTTGATAGGGCTTAATGACAGTTATGAGAATATTAGAAATCACATCCTATTAATGGACCGTTTGCCTATAGTAAATAAACCTTATTATTTGGTTTTTCAAGTGGAAAAATAGAAACAATCGACATTTGGTGCTAGTCTTAATGAAGATGCAAGTGGATTTCTTGCTAAAAGTCAAAGGGGATTAGTATTTGATAATAGAAAAGAGAAGAAGGGTAAAGGGGTTACTAAGTTGACTTGTACTTAATGTAAGAGGATGGGTTATACAATTGATAATTGTTTCGAGATAATTGGTTTTCTAGAATGGTATAAGGGTATGAAAGATAAAGTGAACAATAAAGTAGCTATACATTGTACTACTGGGAGAACTTTACCTGACACTTCACTTAATGCTTTATTTGTTAATTCTATAGGTATAGATGCTATTGCAAGGAGTAAACTAGATAATTCCCAACTTGTCTCTAATATTTGTAATGAAGTCTTGAGAATGCTCAAGAAGGAAAATCTAGATGAAGGACAGCATACCTCTTTCATGGATTTTGGAGGCAAATCGAAATCCCTTACTTCTTTGAATGATTCCAAGTGATCTTGGATAGTTTATATGGGTACTTTGGTCTACATGTTTCCACATTCTACTTGCTAACCCAAATACCAACCTTACATACTCCTATACCTATCAAACTACGAGATGGCCAAAAGAAACTTGTGAACACAATGGTAATGTTAAAATAATTGATAATATTACCTTAACCAATGTCTTTCATGTACCTAATTTTTGTTTCAATTTGTTGTCCATTTGAAGACTTTTTAAAGATCTTGATTTGGTTACCCTATTTGATAAAGAAAAATCCTTATTTCAGGACTAGAAATCTAAGGCAATTGTTGCTATGGCTGAAAGGTACAATGGACTTTATATCATAGCCTTGAAATCTCTTTCGAGCTCTTTGCTTTCTTTAACTCTTATTGTTGGTCACACTTCTTTTTCTATTAATGTATCTTATGTTAATAATACTCTGCCACTTGAATTGTCTCATAAATGTTCCAGACATCTTTTTCTTTAAAAAATGTAGCATTTGCCTCAATTTTAAGGAAAGAGTTTGTCCAAATTGTTGTGTGATACTTGTTTGCAAGCAAAATTTCATCGCTTGCCTTTTACATGTAGTAATTCAAAGTCACTACTTCCTTTTGATTTTCTTCATATTGACATATGGGGGCCATACAATGCGTGCTTAATTTCTAGTGCCAAATTTTTTCTTGGTATTGTGGATGATTTTACGTGCTGTACTTGGACTTTTTTGCTTACACATAAACACCAAATTGTTATTGTCTTATCAAATTTTCATGCTTACCTTAAGAATCACTTTGATATGATTCCCAAAATCATTGGATCTAATAATGGTACTAAGTTCATTTCTAAGAGTGCCAACATTTCTAATGGATTGACGACCTCAGGACCTCTTACCTGAGCTTGTCCAAGAGGTTTACAAGGTCTTGTAAGAATAATTCGATCTTCTTAGCTTACCTAGGATGAGCTTCGGTATTAAGAAGGCTTACTATTGAACTCATTGCACTCATAGCTCCAATGCACCTTACTTTCCTCTACAGTATTGCCAAGCTCACAACTCCTCCCAGCACAGTTGACTTGCCAAGTGTTGAGGTCCTTGACTTTAACCTCCAAATATTTCCTTACCAACCTGTTACCACATTAGAATACCACATCATAACTCCTCCCAGTACGAATGCAATAGCAGCACGCCAGCTGTCTTAGCCTTTTTCTAACATTATATTTTATTCATTTTATTTTGTTTGTCATATTTACCTTTTTTTAGATTATACTAAGTATCTTTATTTTGTATAGCCCTTTTTGTAATTTCTTTCGTTCCTTCTGTTGTCTAAGGGACTTATTATAAGTGGTTTCTTATTCGTTATAGCCAAAATCATTTGCTTTTAGTTAATGAATATTCTCTTACCTTGTTTCTTACGAGAAAACCTCTCTAAGTTACAACCCTCTGACTCTTATAATCTTGCTAGTAGCTTGAGGTTGGTGGTGAGTGAACTTTAGTCCTTTGCTTGTGCGTCACATTAAGTTAAGGCTAAGTCGTGTCGTGCTTGTTGGTGAGTTATATCTGATGAACAACTTCATAAAGCTACTGTATTTGTCTACCATTTGTGCTTTCTTAGATATCTCAAAGGACTCATCTTCAATACTATGGTAAGCTATAGTGATAACTGAGCTCTTAGGCACATCATATTATCCAAGTATCAGAGCTTAAGGTTGTAAAAAAAGAGTTACCTAGTTATGATACAGTAAGGAATCATTGCTACAAGTGTTGTAGTGTGTTTATGTGTATACCCTATTTTACTCTATTTTGAGTGACTGGAAACATAACCTATTGTTAAAGTATAAACTGTACAGTGTTACGAAGAGATAGCTTGTTGAATTTGTGATTATTACTTGTACGAATGTCAAATTCGAGTGTACAAGAGGAGATTGGTGACATTGAGAGTGACGCACTTAGACGTGGTCATATTGAGCAACAAACTCCTGAAGTACTAAAGAACAGATTTAGAACCTCACTACCATTGTTACCAACTTAGCTGTGACTTTATAGAGGTATGTGGATGCTTAACCTTAAGATAGAAATGTTGATTATAGTTAAGGCATGGGAAATAGGCTAAGAGGACAAGGAATAGAGATTCAAGCTCCTAATGTTGTGAATGCATCACCAGCTTAGCCCATTCAAGTTGAAGGCCTTCTTTGACGAAGACTTAAGTTAGAGGAAGTTGGAGAAGAAGATGAGGATGAATTGTTTCATGAGTTTAATGACCGAGATATCCAAACACTTAGAGGAACTGGGAATATTAAGGTCTAAGTATTAAGTTTCTCTATAATAGGCAATGCTGATGAATATATGAACCGGGAAGGGAAGATTAAGAAAATATTTGATTTATATGATTATGAGGATGCAATGTGTATCTAAGTATCTGCCTTAGAGTTTTCTAAGTATGCAGTTATGTAGTGGAAGAAAGTACGGGCAACATGCTGATAAGCTTAACAAGAAATCAAGACCTTAAATGAGATGAAACGAGTTTTGAGATGTAGGGGGTGTCTTAAGAACTATGAATAAGACACCTTCTAATGTCACCTAGAGCTTAGGTAAGGTAATTGAACCGTGGATGAGTATGTTTGAGAGTTTTAGTTGTTGATGATCTAATGTGATGTTAATGAAGCGGAATCCAAGACCAATGTTAGATTCCTATATGAACCATGACCTGAGAGTGGGAACATAGTAGAAGTGTAGAGGATCGGGACTCTAGATGAAACTATTTGAATTGCTTAGAGAGTAAATTGACAAAGGTGAAGTTAGCTCAACTGAGTATCGAGCAATCAACCTACGGCATTGAGCTGACTTGCCTCTAGCAGACCTCCCTATAATTTTGAGGCAGATAGACGTGAACCACATTTAAGTCGATTTGATGACAGCTTGAGTAAAATTAAGAATAAGGAACCCGAAGTCAAGAAAGATGTTAACTAGAGCTTGGGACAAAAGACAAGAGAGATTCAATGCTTCAAATGCCTTGGTTTTAAGCATGTAGCTAATCAATGCTCGAGTTGACGCATGATGACCATTAAGGGTGAGAAAACACAATTTGAAGTAGAAAGTGTTAGCGAAGGACAAGAGGAAGTGGATGTTGAGAACCTATTAGATGAGTACCAAGAAGATCCTAAAGCCTTAACACGAACTGAACCTAAATAGTACTTCAACTTAGTCATTAGAAGAATTCTTAGTACCATCATTACAGATGAGAGTGAGCATAGAGAAAATCCTTTCCATACCAACTACCGTGTGAATGGCAATTTGTGCACCTTAATCATTGATGGAGGGAGTTGTATTAATGCGATGGTGCAAGAAGTGGTGAAGGCCATAAAGTTGCTGACTTCGTTCTTACCCTTGACCTTACAAAATTCATTGGTTGAATGAGAAAGGTAGACTATAGGTCACCAAGCAAGTGAAGGTGTCAATCCCCATTAGAGATAGGTACATGGATGAGGTGTTATGTGACGTCTTGCTAATATGTGCCTTATACATACTTCTTGGTTAACCTTAGTTGTTTGATTTGAGAGTACTCCATGATAGATACTGAAATACTTACATGTTTCAGAAGGATGGTACTAAGGTTGTACTTTCTCCTATAAGCCCTAAGGAAGTTCAGGAATCACAAAATAAGATCTCTAAGTCTTTATAGAAGAAATCTTGCGTGATCTCCTAAGCCAAAATTTCTAAGATAGTGAAGGTAGAAGAATGTGTCTTTTTGTTGATACAAAGACTACTTGAGCTAAAAGAGGCTGGAACATTGCTAGTTGATGTGTAAACACTGCTTCGAAAATATGTTGACTTGTTTGTTGATGAGTTACCTAAGGAGTTACCTCCTATTAGAGGCATTAAGCACTATATTGACTTCTAGCTAGGTATAACTTTACCAAACTAACCTGCTTATAGGCTTAATATTGAGTAGGCAACTAACCTCAAGAAATAAGTTGATGAGCTAATTGACCATGGATATGTCAAAGAAAGCATGAGCCCCTATGTTATGCCAGTTGTTTTAGTGCCAAGGAAAGATGGCTCTTGGGATATGTATATCGATAACTGAGCTATCAGTAAGATAACCGTTAAGTACATATATCCAATACCTTGATTGGATGACACTATAGACGAACTACATGATGCTTTAATCTTTTCAAAAGTAGATTTAAAGAGTGGTGACCACTAGATCTGAATGAGACTAGAAGACGAGTGGAAAATAACTCTTAAAATGAAGGACGGTCTCTTTGAGTGGTTAGTGATGCCTTTCAAAGTTACAAATGCACTAAGCACTTTTTAGTAACTCATGAATCATATCTTGAGATCATTGATTGTCAAGTGTGTTGTAGTTTACTTTTATAACATTCTAGTATAATATTGACCTCTCATCTCATGTCGAACATTTAAAAACTATATTTGACATTCTCTAAGCTGAACGTTTGTTCAATAACTTAAAGAAGTGTGTGCTCTGTTAGAATGAAGTCGTATTTCTTGGGTATGTTGTATCTGATGGAGGTATTTGAGTTGATGATGAAAAGGTTAAAGCTATACTTGACTGGCCTACATCGACTCGTGTAGTAGATGCGAGGAGTTTTCATGGTTTAACTTCATTTTATCAAAGATTCATTTGAAGCTTTAAAACCATAGTTGCTCCATTAATCGAGCTAACTAAATTAGAGGAGTTTTGAAGAGATCAAGTCCAAGTTGGCTTCTACCTTAGTGCTTGCATCGCTAGACTTTGGTAAAGTCTTTGAATTAGAATGTGGTGCCTCAGGAGTGAGCATCGGTGTTGTTCTCATGCAAGAGCACTGACTTTTTATGTACTTTAGTGAGAAACTCAGTAGAGCTACACTAACTATTCTGCTCATGACAAGAAATTTTATGCTCTTATCCAAGTTCTTTAGAACTGGCAGCATTACTTGTTACCTAGGGAATTAGTCATCTATATGGATCATGGGCCCCTTAAGCACTTGCAAGGTCAATTGAAACTTTCCTAACATCATACTAAGTGGGTGGATTTCTTAGAAACTTTCTACTATGTGATTAAGTATTAGAAAGGAAGCTCTAACACTATGGTTGATGCCTTATCACGTTAACATGTGCTTGTCATGACCCTACAATCTTGGATACTTAGATTTGATACTCTTCCAGATCAATATGATCAAGATCCATGCTTGGGACCCATAGTGGTCAAATGTAGTTATAGAGGTGCCATGGATGGGTTCTATCTGAATTAAGGATTTCTGATGAAAGGTGGACATGTTTGTTTACGGAACAATTCGGCCTAAGAATTACTAGTTCAGGAAGCTCATGTAAGAGGCTTAGCTAGCCATTTTAGAGAAAAGAGAACACATGAACTATTGAAAGAGCACTTCTATTGGTAAGGGATGGTGAAAGACGTGCACAAAGTTTTAGAACAGTGTGAGGTGTAAAAACGAGTTAAAGGGAGGAAGGAAACCTATGAGGAGTACACACCTCTACTTATGCTAGATCGGCCCTAGATTGACTTAAGCATGGATTTCATGCTTAAACTATCTCAAACAGCTCAAAAACATATCATAGTAATGGTTGATCGGTTTTGCAAAATGAGCTACTACATTCCTTACCATTAAATTGATGATGCTTTATATTTTGCTAATCTTTTTTTGTAGGAGATTGTGTGACTTCATAGAATTCTTAGAAGTATTGGTTCACATTGGGATACAAAGCTCACAAGCTTCTTTTAGTGGAACTTGTGGAAGAAACTTGGCACAAAGTTGATGTTTAGTACTTGTTGTCACCCTTAAATGGATAGTCAAACTGAAGTGGTGAGTAGGATGAATTATAGTCTATTACGAGCTACTGTTGGGAAGAATCTATAGTATTGGGATTTATGCCTACTTATCATTAAGTTTGCCTATGACTGCTTTACCTACAACTTGATAGGAAGATCACCCTTTGAAGTCATCTATGGACTCAACCCGAGTTTACCATTGGACATGATGACTTACTTAACCCTTAATGGAGAAAGTTAGTCTGGCCTGCAATGCATTGAGGAATTCCAGGGATTACATAAGAAGGTTGTTGAGTAACTAGCCAAGACAATAGCCTAATAGCAAGAACAAAGAAGCAAAGGTCGAAAGAGCACTATCTACAGCTCAAGAGACCTTATTTTGGTTTACCTCAGTAAAGAGTAGTTCCTAAGGAAAAGAAAGAACAAGCTATCACCTAGGTCAAATGGTCCCTTTATGGTTCTATGATGGATCAATGACAACACCTATGGGTTAGAATTACTAAAATGATATGGAGTGTTGCCGACCTTCAATGTCTCTGACCTAACGCCCATTGTACCAAAAGAGGAAGCCGAGTAAGATTTAAGGGCAATCTTCAACACCCCGGGGAGATGATGGATTGTCAACCTCAGGGCCTCTTTATGCTCTTAGCTTGGATGTACCTTACTTTGTTCTACTGTAAGCACATATGTTGAGCTCACAACCCTTCCCAGTACGACTGGCTTACCTAGTGTGGAGGTCCTTAACTTTAACCTCCATACATTTCTTTGCTGACCTATTACCACATCAGAACAGCTCGGCCCTAACACTTCACTACCCTAAGGTATGGATGCAATAGCAGTACGTTACTTATCTTAACCTTTTTCTAACATTGTACTATATTCCTTTTATTTCATTTGTTATATTTACCCTTTTTAACTTGTATTAGATATCTTTATTTTGTATTACCCTTTTTGTAATTTTGTTTTTTCCCTTTGGGCCTTAAGGATTTACTATAAATAGCCCCTTATCCATTGTAGCTAAAATCATTTGCTTTTAGTTAATGAATATTCTCTTACCTTATTTCTTATGAGAAAACCTCTCTAAGTTACAATCCTTTCACTCTTATCTAATCCTGCTAGTATCTCGAAGTTAGTGGCGAGTGGACTTTAGTCCTGTGCTTATGCTATCGTGTTAGGCTCGTTGATGAGTCATATCCAATGAACAGCTTAACGAAGCTATTGCATTTGTTTATTTCTTCAATATCTTGAAGGATTCATCTATAACACTATGGTAAGCCCTAGTGATAACTTAGTATTGAATCTTCCTAATTATTTGTTGTACCTAATAATTAGCTTGCTGATGAAGGTCTTCATTGTTGTCCACATCATCTAGTTTTTTATTCTTCTCAATTATTCTATCTAGATCAAAATCTATTTGCTTCACCTTCAAATTTACCTGTTACTATTCTTAATACATCCGTTCCTTTTGTTCATTGGTCATAAATGGTTACATAACCTCTTGTATGGCTTCACGATTTTATTCATAATGTTGATTGTTGTTTTTCAAATGTAGCAACATCATCTTGTCCTCCTTGTCCTTACCTTTTATTTCTTGCCAATTCTTTTTCTAATCTACCCTGTAAATATGCGGCCTCCTTAGCTAAGGTATTTGTTATAAAGGAACCTAAGAATTATCAAGAAGCTAAGAATGATCTTAAGTGAGTAGAAGCCATGAATAAAGAGCTTTTATCCCTAGAATTTAACAATACTTAGACTCTTACTTCCTTGCCTCTTGGAAAACATCCTACTAAGTCAAAATGAGTGTATAAAATTAAGTATATACCAAATGAGACTGTTGAAAGATATAAGGCTAGGCTAGTAGTTAATGGCTTTACACAAGTTGAAGGAGTTGATTATACACATACTTTTTCACTAGTAGCTAAGCTCACTTCAGTTAGGATACTTTTAGTTGTTGCATCCATTAAACAGTGGCATGTTCACCAATTGGATATCAATAATGCTTTTTTTGCATGGATTATAGATGAATAAATTTACATGACTCCTTTAGATGGTTATTTTGATGTTAAACTTAGTCAATTTTGTAAGCTAGCTAAGTCTCTTATGGACTTAAGCAAGCTTTAAGGCAATAGAATAAGGAATTCACCAAATTTATTGTTTCTTTTGGGTTTCATCAATCAAAATTAGATTACTCCTTGTTCACTAAACAGACCACTGCTAGTTTTACAATTGTCTTAGTCTGTGTTGATGATATTCTAATTGCCGGTAACTCTCTATTTGACCTTAATCAAGCTAAAAAAGCTCTTGAAGCTACTTTTACTATTAAAGGCATAGGGGAAGTTCGGTTTTTTCTTAGCAATGAAGTATGTCGATTGGTAGTGGTTTTCTTCTTAATTAGTTCAAGTTTACAATTGATATTTTGCTTGATATTGGTTTATCATCTACGTGTCCAGCCAATATTCCATTTCCTCAAGGACTTCGTCTTGATGATTTCCCAAGACAATTGCTTACTGATCCAGGTCTTTTTAGACACATTGTTGGAAAATTATCGTACCTTATTATTATATAATCGGAGTTGTCTTTTCTTGTACAATAGTCAAGCTAGTTTGTTGCTCAACCTCATACTTGTCATTTGCATGCTACTATACATGTTCTACGATATGTCAAAGGGTCGATCAACAAAGGTCTTTTTTATTTTGCTTCAAGTGTTCTCTTTTTGTATGGATCTAATGATGTTAACTGGGGCTCTATTGTGTTTTATTGCAAATCTTTTTTTTTTTGAGTTTTGTGTTTTTCTTGGTGATTTACTTATATCATGGAAAAAAAAGAAGAAAAAGAAGTCAATATCTCCACCTCCTCTACTGAGGCTGAATACAAAAGCCTTGCGACGGCAACTAAGGAATTGTTGTGGACATCATATATGTTGCATGATATTTGTATTTCTTTGCCTCTTCTTGTCAGCATTTTTTATGATAGAAAATCTACTATCATGATTGCCAAAAACCCTTGCTTCTATGGGTGTACGAAGCATATAGAAGTTGATGTCTACTTTATGTATGATCACATTAGTTTTGGTTTCCTTTGGATTCAATTTATAACTTCACATCTTCAATTGACAGATTGCTTGACCAAAGTTGTTCTAGATGCTCGGGGTAGTGTTAACACACGTGAGCTGATTCATTTATCTTATACACATCAAATTGCTTAGTTGGTAGTTAAATTACATGTCAACATAGGTTTAGATAATTGTATATAAATACCAATAACTTCTCTACTTAGTTAAGTTAGTTACAACAATTTTATTTTCTCCTTCGTTCTACACCAAGTTTTCAACTAGTTTGTCTCTTCCTTTCCTTTACTCCATTACAATAAGCTCATATCTCTCTTGAATTCGTGCATTTCTCCTTGATTGTATACTTCAACAGATGTCAATTCCCTCAATATGAATATCAATGGATTCTATCTTGGATATAACTATTCTCTCTACATTTCATATTATATCGAATGATCTTATTATCTGCAATGCATAATAGAATTAGGTGCAACCACATTAGAGTGCTACACTTTATGTATATGATACATGAATGTTTCAAAGCTAAAGATGAATAATAGTAGACATATGGCATTCTATAAGGATGATCACAATAAGTATATCTACAAATGTTGTAATGTGTGACATCATACAATAATATTGATTTAGTGAAAATAACTTTAGTGTTACATTTGTTAGTTATATCTCATCTAGATGTTGAGCTTATTAAGGATGGTTAGATCAATATGGTGTCTCAAGAATTTTACTTCTTTGTCATTACATGTAATAAATATTATGTATTTATTAATTGTATAAAAATATTACCAATTTACAAGGTCTAGCTTGCATCTCTAACATGCGGCATAGGTATTTGTATATATGTCACATATTAATATATGTATCTTTAAGATGAGACATATGTTTAGTTATATTAATATTGTATCTTTAAAATATAACATAAGTATATATACTTATATTGCATTTTAGATATAGGACGTACATATAATCAATGTATGTTGCATTTGCTAATTACAAGATGGCTATGGTAGATAAACCATTTAAAGTATATTTATGAAATGCAACACTTTTATTATTTCCTATATCACATTTTTTAAATGTAATTTAAGATTTATATTTATGTAATATTTTTCATCTAATTTATATTTATGTAATTTAAAAAAAAATAGTAGACACGTGCTTTAACTCATGAAATCTCTCAAGAAAGCCGTGGACATCTTTAATTTCCTCCACAAGAATTTATCATAAATTTCAAGCAAGAAAAACAAATTAAGCAGCTGATGAATATCTATCTCCGTGACTCAATTTTAAGTAACATAATGGCAAAAAAAAGGAGAAAAAAATTGATGTAACCTAGAATATAATATTAATTTTTTCTTCCTTTTGCCAATTGAACTTAATCCGTAATTCCATTAAATTTCAATTTCAGTATTATACATAAATAGCAATGCAGCGTCTCCGTGATCCCTACATTATATTTGATCTATTTATATGGAAACTTTAACAATCTCGTCTAATTATTTTGATGGATCAATCTAATCATTTATCTCACTATTTATTTAATATTCATTAAATTTAGACTATTAATAATATAATCGGTTTAATTATTTAAATTTAATGAATATTAAATTAATAATGTGATAGAGGACAGTATCAGTATTATAAAAATAGTAAATGAGACTATAGAACAATCTGTTCATATATAGACTTCGTAGGGACTGAAAAAGCAAAATAAATAAATAAATAAATAAAAGATTGAAATCAACGGAATAAAAATTATGAGGCAACATGCCTATACATAGAATTTTGAAACGATACAACGTTGGCAGTATATATAGCACACAAGTCAATCTCTGCTTTCAATTGCTTTTCTCCATGGAAAAACAAACGGTCATGTTGATATAATTTATCGATGAAGTGACAGAGACTTTTGGCTGCCTAATAAATAAAAACTATCAGTTCCCTCTATCATATAGAATAAGAGAGGATAATTCTTTTCTTTTTCTTTTTTTTGCCAAGAATTTAATATTAATTCAGTAGAAATAAAAAATAAAAAGGGAATAACTATTACATTTTTATTATATTGTTTGGTTGATATAAAATAATAGAGAAAATTACAAAGGAAGGGATTAATGTTTGAGAATAAATTTAAATAAGAGATAAATATTTAAAAAAATTCAAATAAGTATTCTTCATTTTGAAAAGTTTAAACAAATGATAAATGTTTTACATTGTGATCTAAACAAGGGATTAACGTTTTGAAAAATTCAAATAAGAAGCGTTTTACAAATTCGTTCAAATAATTTAAAAAAATAACTGTTAAATTATAGTCTTATAATAATTAGATCTCTTATTTAAACTATTTTGTGAAATAATAATCTTTTATTTGAATTTTTTAAAATAATGATCCTCTATTTAAATTTACCTTCAAACGTTATAATTCTCTCTTAAAATAATATAAGGAATTGAATTGGAATAAAATTATACCTCTTATGTGGTAATGTGAAGTGATGTTTATAAGAATAGGTGCATTTATGATAAACGAGCATTTATATTGAAGACAATAAATAGATCATTAAATAGTAATTCATGAGATGAAGATATAATTCATTATTCAAAATAGCAATTGGTGTCTAATGGTTATTTGGTGTTTAAAGTTTAAATAAATATGGTAATAGAAATTTTATATAAAATAAGAGGGGAATGAGATGGTTGTTCCAATCAAATGGACATATAGTATTTTTGGAAAAATAAATAAATAAACACATAAGTCTCCTGAATTTCAAAGTAAAGTTAAAAGAAGCCTACCTAATCTTATCAAATAACTATTTAAGTATGACTTGTAATTTAATTATATATATATATATATATATATTTTAGCAACTACGTCTTCCAATACAAAATGCTTTTATCTTCGAGACTGGTGGGCTGGGACTGCTCTTTGTTTTTTTATCTTTGAGACTGTTCAGACATGAACTTTTGGCATGAAAAATCATTTTTTAATCTTCAATTCGGAGCGGTAGGCAAGACGCAAGAACGGTCAACTGGTGTAACAAGCGTACTGGTACACAGATTCCCACATCTATATTGTAAACCCAACCATACTGTACCTTTTATATCATAATATCCCCCTTGAAATTATTTATGAAATCGCATATTTTAGTGTTGGTGATGATCGATTTATATGCATTTGAGCCATCATCCAATAGCTACTATAAACTTGCACTAAGTTCCCATTATCCAACCTTTACTCTCCGTTGTCCCATGTTTTATATTCTGTTTGGTTTATTATGATTAGGATTCTAATATCTTTGAACAATAATAAAAACAAGTAACAAATTCCATTTTATAAGAAAAGCTGATTTTTTGAATTGGATAAAATCCTACTGTTTTCCTTATTCTATTACGAGGATTTCAATCCCTACGGTACGCTTTATTTCTTTTAATAAAACATCACTTCTCTCTCGTTCCCCACCATTCTCCATCAATACGTGTACATTTCCCTCTCTTATTTATAAATATAATATTAAGTGAACCAAGCAAAACAATAACATCCACCGTCGTTGAATTACCAAATGATGGATGATTGATCAAATTTTAAGAAAGCGCATATTTAAAATTGAATTCTAAGAATTGGATTTCGAGACCACAAACCAAACAAAACGAGAAGAATAATAGTTTTTCACTTCTTTTTTTTTTTTTTTTTCCAAATGCATTATAACTTTTGAAGAGTAAATTAAATCTGATCCATTCTTTTAGAAGACTAGTGCTTATGCCTTTAAACTATAAAGGTCTTAACAATCATAATGCATAAAGCATCAACTGTCAAAATTAGTTAAGTATATTTATTCGCAGGTTGATCTTATTTAGTATTCAAAAACAACTGTGCCTCCATATTTTCTTTCTTGTGTAGTGCACATCCAATTTTTAGGCTAACAGCCCTCATGAAATTTCTCTTTGAGTGATTACATTTTACCTATTTATTTATATATAATTCCAAGTGGAGAAAATAAGGGGGAGAAATACAATAATCAACAAATGTTTTATTCAAGGAAGCCGTGGAACAAAAACAAGGGTCAGAAGGCTGTCTGGACTTCGGGTTTACCAAGTGGGTCAGCCCACGTGAAATAATTTTTACGCCAAAGTAATACATAATACTTTCTCTAGAACACTAATCTCTTAATTAGAGTGGATTTCCTTAATGGTATGACTGGTCTATCAAAACATATCGGAATTTCAGTCTCTTTTTTATATTTAAAAGTGTTTTTAAAGGTTAAAATTTGTTTTCAAATGCGACTTCAATTTCACGTTTAGGGGGGTGGTGGTGTGGGGTGAAATCATGATCCCATTCAGCCTCATCAATTAGAAATTAATTTATTTTAACTTTAACCATATATAAATATTGTATATGTAACAATTAAGAGCATTTTTGACAAATACTACTAATTTAGTCAAGAGCCCCATCTTGAAGGCCTCAATAATCGATTCCTAGGAACTACTAGGGTTGCCAAATGAATAAGCTTGTGCAATTTTTTTGTTTTTTTTTTTTTTCTTCACTTTTCTTTTCTTCTCTTTCATCATACATCGATCCCTCAGGTTCCATTTACACAAGTAATCTGTATTATTGCTGCAACATATTGTTACATAAAATAAATTGTACGTATCTCCTATTGTTATTGAGTCATTATTGTAAAAACACAAAATTTATTCATCTACTTGTTTGCATGTATGTATATGAAATTACTACTACTATTACAAGGTTTTACATTGCAGGACATAAATAAGGCAGTGGTATTACTCATACATGATGTAACTACATAATATCTCAACAGAATTACTAAATTTACATTTATAAGTATATAACTCGTATTGCAATAATCATTTTTGTAGAAATCCCGATTTGTTAAATCGTTGACTAAACTCAAGCTGATCCAAAAAGCCAAGAATTAATAAGAGATGAAGATGAGGAACACGTTGATGCATACTAGTTCCAATATTGACACTATACAAATTGATACGTTATTTTATGTGTAATGTATGGAAAATGTTCATAGTTAAATATGTATGCAAAGTACCTTGCTATCTTTGCTTTTAGAGTTACCTTTATCACTCACATGTAAGTATTTAACGTCTCCATGTTCCATATATTTTAATTTGCTTTCTAATCTACTTTGTGCCAATATTTTTTCAAATTTTAGGATAAATCAACTCATTCTCAAGTGATACGTATCTTCAAAAAGGTATTTGACACTAAGCAAATTAAGGAGCACATTAGAATATATGGAAAACATGACTGATGATCATTTGCATATAAATGATACATTGAAGCATTGAAAAAACATATGCCAAGATTGTTTACAAATACATATTTATAGTGTGAAAATAGATATTTTGGCAATTTAGAATCAACAATTTAACCTAATAACACATATCAAGCAAACAATAGAATCCATCAACTAATACTCTAACCACAATGTTTAATTCATAGTCTTGACAAGTACATGAATATTAATAGGTAAAACAACACTTACAAGAAGGAGAAAGGAAAAGAAAAGGAAAAATCTTGAATGGAGATTCCCAACTTTAGTTCATGCTTAAGTGGTGTTTTCCATGCATTTCAAGGTTGGCTTTTGCTAAAAGGATCTAAATCTAAGCTAAATTTATGTGTAAAACGTGAAAATTTAACCTAAGGTTTGTGGGCATGTAGAAATTAAGAGAAAAAGGGAAAACAAGCTTTAACAAAATGGTGCAGCTTTGGATCTTAAGTTAATAGATTTTGGTCATGTCGTTTGGATGGTAAGAGAGGACCATCCGAATGGCATGATTGGGCTTACGTTCTCTTTTAGTGCTTATTTTCTCTTTTGATTCTATAATGCCATCCAAATGGCATTAAGGTATCATTCAAATTGCAAGCCCATTCCTAGCACATCTTTTAAGGGCATTGGGATGTCATGAATCAACCATCCTAATGCACTAATTACCATCATGGTGGTGAGTCCTACATCTGTGCAAACATATACTTTATTTAGCTTGTTTTGCCCCAAAATTTGATTTTTTCTATAAATTTTATGTGTTTGATCTATGTTGTGTATATTTTATCACTTTTAATGAACTTTACAATAAAAGCACATTAAAATGTGCACAAGTGTAGTCTATAAGTTAAGGAAAACATAAATTTTACCTATTACAAACATCTCTTCATAGATGTCATGTTTAAGTATTGGAAATGTGAATCTAAAAAATGTTTCAAATCGTATTAGAATCTTTGTTCCCTCTTTATCATTCTGGCATCCGTAGGTAGAAAGAAACAATAAGAAATTTAAAATTCTTTGTAGACCCTTTAAGGTTGTGGCTAATCAAATCATGGATGATTTATCATCTTTTGGGAGACAAACCCTCTTACTTTGAAATAGATAAAAAAAAAAATGACTAAGCTTTATTTGCTAAGATCACAAAGCTACTAAGAAAGAAAAAGATTCGCTCCTTGTCTTGGAACTATCTTGAGGATGGGTTTATTAAACCAGATGTTGATGGCAATTTAAGTCAAGGTATGATAGAGATGGTGGTATTCTTATGGATTTAAAAGGAAGTTTAATTTGGTGCATTGGATTTTCTTCGAATTATAAATCAATCAAATCCATTAAACTCGTGACTCTTGTTAAGGGTTTTAAATTTTGCATGCAGTATAATTTTTTTAAGAGTCACTATTAAAATAAACTCCTTGGTGTTATCAAGGTGACCGTCTATAATCATTACAAGATGGAATATTTGGAACAACATATCATAGGCAAGGGTGTTATTGAAAGAAATTAAGGGTTAGGTTAGTCATTATTTACAAAGAGAAAAATGTAGCAAGTGACAGGTTAATTAAGCAAACTAGTGAGATATAATCTAGCTTTTTTCTTCATGAATTTGTTATAACTAAGCACTACATTCAAAAGAATCCTGTTGCAAGACACTATTGGGCTTGGTTGTCTTTGTATTTTGTCTTGTTAATTGTCTATTTCCTTCCAATTGTTTAGCATACTATTTTTCATTAGCACTCTTGTAATTATTTATTTTTGAACACTTCATGTTTAGTGGTTTTTGTATTAAAGTAGTACTTCCTCCTCGCCTTATATGTGAGGTTTGACACAAAAAAAAGTTAAGGAGAACCTATCATTTTACAAGTTATTTGATAGATACAAGGTAACTTGAAACCTGTATTTTATATACCTTTAAGTATAAATTCTAGTGTATATATAAATATAAAGAACTTGTACATTATATCTAACTATATGAGAGTAGGTTCCGGAAAAGTAGAACTTAAATTCGTGTTATGACCTTAGCTACCACTTTGAACTTACTCTATCGAACAAGATAAAATACGTTTCAAATTTTGGTAGGGTACTCGCTCTTCTCTATCTATATCCTTGATATATATAATCTATATTGTGTTGATGTTTGAAAGTTCCCTTAGGCTTGTCCATTTGGCTTGGGTTTAGTTTTAAGCCTACATAATAGAATACTTAAACTAAGAGTGCATTGGACGTGGCTCCAGTGCATGCACTTTGATGCCCAAGTAAATTGAAGGGCCCAAATGGTGTAGAGAAGCTTCACTCTCAACATTCAAAAGAGTTTAGGATAGAGAGAAAATGTGCAGTTGGATCAATATATGCGAATGAGTCTTTAGGGTATAATCTTTGTCCATGAAGACGTTTAGAGGGCATCATAGGCTAAAAGGGGGCCTTAGGATCAAGCCACATGGATAGTGTTCCTTTTTAGCTTATACTTCCTCCCTTAAGGTAAGGATAGATAATTAGTAGTAAATTTCCATAGGTAGGATGTATCTTCTAATAGGCTTGAATCCCTTAAATTGTATGGGGATCCCTTAGATTCAAGCAGTTGGCACGGGATCCTTACTTAGGCGTAACCCTTGTGCTTCTCCATACTCCATGGTGTGCCAATGTTAAAATGCAACCCTTGATGGTCTTTTGTCTAATAAGAAAATTGAATCAAGTGCTTAGAAGACAAAATAACATAGGTTAGGGACTTTGTGGGCTATAGGATTGTACTGGGGGGGGGTGTGCAGGCAAGAGGTGAAATCAACATACAATACTTGCCCCTTTATGCCAACTACCCCTTCTCTTGTTGGCGATGGGCTAACAAAGAGAGGAAAGTTGGCTTAGGTTTCCAAATGATTGGTATAGGGGGCTTGTTGAATGGTTTGAGTTGAGCATTCATTGATGAGTGGGGCATAAGCATCGGTGGAGTTGTTTATGCGTCTAAGTGAAATGAATTAGCATAGGAAATTAAGCGAGTGAAGTTAAACCTTACTTTGCCTTACTCGATTGACTAACTTATTACAGCATACTGAGGGGATGTGCTGAGCGTTGAGGTCAATGATTGAGCCTCGCTTGTACCTGCCATGCTAAGAAGGGAAAGCATGCCCTTTTTGATTCTTTTGAGGTTGTTGAGTTATATTGACTCCTCTAATATTAGGTTTATTAGGAGTCTCTTTGACTTTTCATATTTCCAAATATCTTTTGCATAGATGGACATAAGTGCTCTTGTGAAAGTGCACATTACAAAGTTATGAATACTTTTTTTATTGTTGGAGAAAAGTTGTTTGTGGATAAAGGCATGAGAATTTGAGTGTTGTTTTATGTTGTACTTTCTAATTGATCTGGTTCGTTTATTTCTACACTCTGTTACATATGTGGTTGGAGAATGTTGCCTATGTTTAAAAGATCTACAAACATGATGATATCCTATCATTTCACAAGAGTTCTTAACACTCCATCTTAAATGACATGTACTACCTTTGATAGTTTCAAGGGATCCTAATACTATAAATAGGATTTCTTAACTTCATTATAGGTATCCCTTACTTTTATCTCTTTTAGAAAGATAATATACTTTGTTTAACTCTATTTTTGTTAGCAAGCTTTTTTTTTTTTTCTTAAAAAAAAGTTTCTTTTCTTCTTATCTTATAAGTTACTTGAATCTTATGGAATGGTGACTCAACATATTCTCGTTTCTAGTAGTTGATAAAGAATCTAGAGGTTACTACTCCTCCTTTAAGGTTTCCATGCCTGAGTTATCTTTGTTTAGTTCTTCCTCCATTGTAAAATTGGAGGGTTTAGGAGATAATGGATGATGATCTCATGCAAGGGGAAACCAATGATGGGAAATCTCACGTCCTCCGGTGGTCTCATTTTATTAGCTTATGAAGGGGACTTAGGTATTATCCCATTATTGTTCCACTAGGTCCTATCACTTATGCCTTGTCAAGTGCCTCTTGTCGAGTGTCTCTCTCTTGTAGTTGGTGATGGTATTAATAAAATGTACAGTTGGTAGGTTATGCTATTAATAGTGATGGTTGACAGGTAAAGTGGCCATTACATGACTTTCTTGGTTTAAGATCTGATGGATATTCAATTATGAGGTCAAGGCTGCATTTCCCTCTTAGGCTTAGGTTTAGGAAGTAGCAGCTATGGTGTTAGAGGTATGAAATTGTCCCTTTCTCTTTCGATTGCCACATTGAAGTAGGCTTGGAGGGGGGCTCTGACCTCCTCTAATGTGTCTTTAATTCACTATTCTCTCCTGGGGCTTCTGAGTCTTGGGGCTAATCTATAGGCTATTAAGTAAGTTAGGAAACTAAATGTAAGTATCGAGTCTCATCTTGTACTTTTTATATTTATTTGTAATGCATTGGTCTATATGCCAATTTTAATCTTTGTATTAGTTGCAATAGCTCTTTTGTAACATAACAAACATTTGCTTTTATAAGTGCTACTGGGCAATTAAAGTAATGGGAAATGCTTTGTTGATCTTCTTCATGTGTACTTATGCATTTTCTTTGCTTAAGCTTTTCCTTTGCATTGTTTGTTCTTCTTTTTTCTCTCTAATTTTTTTCTTTTCTTGGTTGATTGTGGTAGTTTTAATTTGGATGCTTTTATGTTGGAGACTTAGTAAGTCTTGTGCATGATCTTCATTTGGGATGTTCATGCATTCCATTTACGATCAAGGGACACTTCTCATATGTCGTAATCATACATTACCAGATGATAGTCTATGATCTGGACTTCCTACTTTGTCAAGACGAGATATGAACTTGGTTAATGAGAGCACTTCCTGGAGTTTGTGTTCGATTTAGAAAGACTCCTTCCATGTTCACCTACCAAAGTATGGGGCATTCCCTATTGACTCATTAAAGGGGAGAATGCCTTTCACCTGTCTTAAGTAGATGTAATCTTTGTCCACTTGTAAGAGAGGGAGGAGCAATGGGCAAAGTATATTGTTTACCTAACAAAAGGCGAAGACCTAAAGAGGAGCCTATCATTAGGTTAAGCATCCCATTCTCTTTCATGCTTGTCTCTAAAAAGTAGATAGAGGTGTTGATTTTTCATCTTTTTCCTATAGGTTGAGCACTTATGGTTTGAGCATAGACCTCTACTAGGCCAACCATCATTATGCATAGAGTGCCATAAATGGGTCGATTGGCAGCATTATTAGTGTTAGATAACCCTTCCCCTAACTACTCTCACACTAACCTCTCTTAAGAGGTTACAAAGTATGGTTGGCCTTGTTGGTGACATATTGTTTGAGATTGCCTTAGTGTATGATATCTTTAATGGTATGCTTTAGCTATCTACATTCCTACATTACATGTTTATGGTCATTGATAAGGATCAACGGCAATGGCTCTCGAAAAGGCAAAATAGGTCGAACAGATTTGACGGACAGGAAGTGAGATGGTTGGTTTTGACGGTGAATGTAAATGGATATAACTCACCAAGACAAACAAAATCAAGAGTTTGAGCTCAAAATAGGGTTCGATACAACTCATGAATACTAAATGTTGCTTAGGATTCAAATGAAGGTTAGATACAACTCATTAATTGGTTTAATGAAAGGTTTCGCCACAATCTTGAGGTCAAGATTGATAAGAATATAGGAGAGATTAAAGAGTTTAATTGATACTTGATAATCTAGCAAATGCTAGCTCAAGAGTAGACTTGCTAAAAAAAAAGGAAAAGATTCCAAAAATGCGAAAATATACTTTTTTGTCTAATTTCGTATATTAATGTCTATCTGTGTTTGTCCATGATTTTTATAGATGTTGTTATTTATAGCTAGTCCTAAACCTTAGTGGCAAAACTATAAATAATCTACAATGCCTTAAACCCTAAAGAATTAGGCCCATAAATAAAATAAAGGAAAACACGTACAAGAATTACAAAACTGTGCATTTTACAAGGAGAATCGGCATGCAGTCACTTGACAAATCTTAGAAGGAGTAGTATTTGAACCGGATGAGGTTAGCAGTTAGATGTGCGGGTTAGGGAAGGAATCCCTAAAGTCTTGCAGTGTTTGGTTGAGACACTAGAAAAGTCGCCCCATAATTGCTGAGTTCTAGAATTAGTCGGTACGAGTCTCTCAATGTTATGCCGAGTGGTTCTTTGGTCTTGAGTACTCGGTTGCATCTCGATTGATGATAGACTTGATGCTAAGTGTTTATCTTCCTTCCTCTCATCCTTTTGGCTTCTTCTTGGCCTCGGCAAGCTTTCATAAGCCTCATCTTTGATAGGTCTGCCTCAACTTAGATATAATCGGAGGTTGATTCTCATCATTATCGTAGGTTTGAAAGGAAGTCGTCCTCGACGTTAAATGTTGAACACGGGCCGGGATGCCGAATAAGCTCCTTCTCCCTTTTCGCTTTACCATGGGTGCCAAGTGTCTCTAAATTTTCTCAATGCTCATCAGGGTTAAGAGATAGCTCTTCCTATCCCTTCAAACTGTGTAAGTGTTGAGGAATTCGTCATGGATCACTTTGCAATCAAACTCCCATGGATGGCTAAGAAGTAAGTTTGTGGCATTCATTGGGACCACATCGAAGTCAATCTCTTCCTTGTACTGTCTTGCCTTGACTGTGATCTGAGCTCGCTTATGCACATGGATCATACCCTTGTCATTAAACCACTTCAATCCATAAGGTCGGGGCTATGGGTAGGTCAGCAATTTCATCTTTTCCACTAATTCAGTAGAGACAATATTGGCACAATTTCCTCCATCGACAATTAGGGAACAGGTCTTCCCATTCACTAGGCATTGCATATGGAATAAGTTTTCCCTTTATTTGAGATTTGCCTTCAGGTCAGCTTGTGTTGCCATAACTAAGAGTTTATCTAGATCCTCAAGATAGGCATCTTCTTCTATTAACTAGTCTTTTAAACTCTTGTCACTCTGACTTTCTACTTGGGCATTGGGTCCTTCACCTTTCAAGACCATAACCCTCTTATTTGGACATTGAGAAGTAATGTGTTCGTAACCTAAGCATTTGAAGCACTTTACTTCTTGAGCTTTATTGCTGGATGCATTATCTTTCTCGACAATCTTTTTCTCGGCATAGATAGGTCAGCTAGGCTCTCCTTTCTCTATCTTCTTTTCTTGCTTTCTCTCAACATACCTCTCAGGCTCAGGGCTGTCTTGTTGAGGTCGGCTAATTGGTTTCTAATGCCTTCTTCTCCTTTACCTCTCTACTTTTAATGTCAAATTAATTAGCTCGTCCAGAGAGTTGAATGACTGCAATTTAACTATGTCGACAATATCATCTCGGAGTCCACTTAAGAACCTAGTAATGGTGCAATCATGTGGCTCGACAATCTCACATCTCATCATCAAGGTCTTAAACTCTTGCAAATACTCTTCAATAGTATTTCGACCTTATCTTAGGTGTTGAAAAGCATAGAGCATCTCTTGCTTAAAGTAAGTCAGCACGAAGCGCTAATTCATTAACCTCTTCATAAGCCTCCATGTTTTGATTGACTCTTCTCCTTCAGCATCTTGCTTGGCAACCAACTTATCCCACTAAAGGCTTACATACTCAATAAGGAATAATGAAGCCAGCTTAACCTTTGTTTGTTCATCACACTCATAACACTTAAACAACTTCTCAACATGGGGAACCTAATCAAGGAATTCTTCAAGCCAGTTACTTCCACTGAAGGTCGGCAGTTTTAGCTTTACATTGTTAAGTCCTTGGTTAGGTGCTTGAGGTTCATCCCTTGTATTCCGAGCTAGTCGATTCACTTTAGATCGGCTACTTCTGTTAGAGCTCTATTCAGCCATGTCCCTCCTCCTCCTTGGCCTCGGCTCTCTTCTTTGGGCTCCTTGATTTGTTTCAAAGTTAACACTCCTTTCATTTCCTCTTCTTGGCTTGGGTTGGTTTTCTCTCCTTTTCGGCTTGGCATCTCTTCTTTGCTGTCGATCATCATGATTAAGTTCATTAGGACCACTTCCATTTGTAGGTGTTCTCTCCTTTCTTTCCTTTCGGCCATCCTGTTTGTGGCCTCTAACTAATCCAATGAATTCTTGGATGGAGTCAGTGAGATTCTAAATATGATATTTTAAGTTATCAACATGTCGCCTTAAGCTTTCACGAGGATTATCACCAATGTTGTTGACACTATCCTTTGACATTCTTGTCCGTACAGTAATTTTTCGGAAAATTGAACAAACAATAAAACATAATTACAGTAAGCTAGAAACAACCACTACTTGGCTTCTACAGTTACTATTACTGACAAATAACTACTACGAATAGCACACTATACTATAGAACAATGATTAACAGGGAGGTATAAACCACAAATTCAAACTTTGAAGAACACTAACATGCATGTCTCTCTAAAGCTTTGATACTAATATGATAAGGATCAACGGTAGCAGATCTCGAAAAGGTAGAATAGGTTTGACGGATAGGAAGTGAGATGGTTGGTTTTGACGGTGAATGTGAATGTATATAACTCATTAAGACACAAACACGATAAGGGGTTTGAGCTCGAAATAGGGTTCGATACAACTCAAATACTAAATGTTGCTCGGGATTCAAATGAAGGTTAGATGCAACTCACTAACCAGTTCAAATGAAGGGGTTCGCCATAATCTCGGGGTCACGATCGATAAGAACGCGTAAGAGATTAAAGAGTTTAATCGATACTTAATGATCCGGCAAATGCTTGCTCAAGAGTAAAATTGCTCAAAAAAAAAAAAAAAGGAAAAGATTCCAAAAACGTAGAAATATACTTTTTTGTTTGATTTTGTATATTGATGTCTATCTATGTTTGTTCATGATGTTTATAGATATTGCTATTTATAGCAAATCCTAAACCTTAGTGGCAAAACTGTAAATAATGTACAAGGCCTTAAACCCTAAAGAATTGGGCTCATAAATAAAATAAAGGAAAACATGTACAAGAATTACAAAGTTGTACATTTTACAAAAGGAGTCGGCATGCAGTCACTCGGCATGTCCTAGAAGGAGTGATATTCGAACCGAATGAGTTTAGCAATTGGATGTGTAGGTTCAAGAAGGAGTTCTCGAAGTCTTGCAGTGTTTGGCCGAGACACTAGAAAGGTTGTCTCATAATTGCCGAGTTCTAGAATCAATCGGTATGAGTCTCTCAATGTTGTGCCAAATGGTTCTTTGGTCTTGAGTACTTGGCTATGTGGTATCTTGGGACTTCGACTGACGATAGACTTGATGCTAAGTGTTTATCTTCCTTCCTCTCATCCTTTTGGCTTTTACTCGACCTCAGCAAGCTTTCATAGGCCTCAACATCGGATAAGTTTGCTTCGGCTTAGATATAGTCGGAGGTTGATTCCCATTAGTGATAGTAGAACTCATAGAACTTATTTAAAGTTTGGTGCATGGGGATGGGATGTATGCACTTTGGCCAACTGAGGATTACTTTAAGTAACATTTACTCTCGAGGCTTGGTGAGCTCGTGATGATCAATGAAAAGTAGGATTATATGACTCTTTAGTCAAGAACTACTTGAGCTTTATATGTTAGAGCTATATTCCTTATGTAAGGGCTAATTCAGTCTTTCACCAAGGTCAATCTCAACTTTCTTTGTCTATTTGCTGTTGTTCTAGTTGTCATATGGCACTGATGTTGTCTTCTTTGGTGATGCGAGTGGTTGCTTGTTTTCGAACTTAGAAAGGTTGTAGCTATCTTTTTAGTGAGGGAATGAAAGAACTGGCAATAGTTTTTCATGCCTTGTATAGCTGTATTATGCTACATTCATGTCAAGATTCAAAATCTTAAGCATGGTAGCATTGAAACATGAGTTGTGTAAGGATATGTCATGGCATTGGTGGATGGTCACTAGTATGACACATCTCTTTTTTAGCTACTTGCTTGTCACAAAATGTTGAAGTATTGACTTGTTGAATTCTTTGAAGCTCATGTTGAAGTTAGTCTTAAGGCTTTGGTACTAGGTCCAAGCAACATTCTTAAGAATACCGGTGATTACTTTATATATGATGGCATTGAAAACTCCATGCAAGACCATCATAGAGGTATAATAGGTCATGTGGAATGTAAGATCTACATTGTTTATCTCTAATTAAAGGTTCTTAATGATGAGAGAAAGGAGTTTGATAGGATTTGAGGCATCGACCTAACCAAATGCCAAGTTTCTAGCTATTTTGGAGACCTGTTCGTGAGCTCCTCATGCATAGAAGACCTGTTTTTGAGCTTTACCAATGTTGGAAGGTTTGCTTTGCTCAATTAGGTTTGCTTTGCTTTACCATATTGGCCTGCTTTGCTCTACTCTGCTGGTTTACTTTGGTTTGCCAGTTTGCTCTACTTTGCTCTTTTGGTTTGATCTACTTTGCTGGTTTGCTTTGCTCTAAAGGTCTACTTTACTCTATTGGTCTAATTTGCTTTATTGGTCTACTTTGCTTTGAAGGCCTATTCTGCTCTACCATCCTAGTTTACTCTGTTGGTCTGCTTTGCTCGACTGGTATGCTCTTTTGTACTTCGTTAATTTGATTTGCTTTGCCGGTCTACTCTGCTCTGCAAGTTTGTTGTGCTCTGCTTTGCTGGTCTACTCTTTAGGTTGGTTAGAATTTTAGCTGTACCCAGACCAGGTCTTCAAGGTCTCTAATAGCTCATCAGTGTAACTCATCTATTCCTCATCTAAATAGCTCATTTGACTATCTATTTTTCCTTGTGTTATTTAGACCTTCTATTTCTTCTATTATTCTTAAATTATTGTCATGTTTATTTTGTACTTACGGGAATGCCACTGGATCATCCTTTTATTCTTTTTATTTACAAGTTTGCCACTATGTAGACACTTGTATAAGGTTTTAGAAAAATTTTCCACATTAATGAAAATCCTTTTGAGTTTTTTTTTTTCTTGGAAAGCTCTCTCTTACTAGCTCTTATCAATCTCTCTAGTAAGGATTATAGTAATCAACCTTAGTTATCTCTTTATGCGCATATTAAAGCGATGATTAGGCCATGTAAGATTTAGTTGGTGCATCATATCTGACTAGATAGCTCATGGATCTGTTAAAACCCTAACTAAACCCATTTTATTTTTGTTCCTTCAATAGGAACGAACCCATCTCGATATTACGGCCCTTTTCTACTCTTGGCATAGTGTATTATCTTAGTATTAAAGCTAGAGGTTTTGAATGAGGCCAAAAGTTTTTGGGTATCTGTTTGTTTTGTTCTATATTTGAGAAACAGTATCGGTTTGTTGGGTTTTGTTATGATGCCAAGGATATATTTACTAGGGTTTAATGATTTGGATTTATGGTAGTATGTGAGTCACTTTACTCTTGGATTTATCTATGAAATTCCTTTATTGTGGGTTTATTGAATATTTGGTTGAAAGTTCCTTTATGAATGATTGTAGATTTTGTTATACCTAAGGTGTTGGGTTACTAAGAATTTGGTTTGAGGTTCTTTCCACAAAATTTGTAGATTTGATATATACATAAAAAAGAAGAAGAAGAAGAAGAAGAAGAAAGAATAGTTGGAATAAGAAATTAAAATTAGAATTTTTCTTTAAACCAATGGGACATGCAAAGAATTGATGGCTAGGGTTTTATTGAGGATGCTATTGTTGTTTTTATAGTGTGTTGGGTCACTAGAATTTGCATGTTGGTGTAGTAGGTATTAGCATTTGGGTCCTAATTTGTACAGCACCGTAATCATGAAGTACAGTATAATGCACTTGAGTTGTGTAGTAGACACTTTGGCTTTCAATTTGGGGTTGTACAAATCTAGTTGGTAGCTCTGATTGTTGTCTGGTTAAGTGTGTATATTTCAAAACGGGTTTGATTAATAGGTGGTGTTACTTTGTTTATGTGTTACTATTGCAGTAGTGCACATTTGTGTATAGTACCTATGATTAGAGTTGATGAGCATAGTAGCGAGTGTTTATTAGGAAACACACATGAGTGGGTCTGTAAATTTAGGTATAGTAGTCATTGGAGTTTGTATTACTGGGTTAGTGATTGGCCATATGAGTTAGTGTTTACGTATGCGACTGTAGCAGTAGTGGTTAGTGTGTACAAGGCCATTGGAGATCGAGTTTGGTGATTGTTATGGTGAGTATTGATTGGTGGTGGCCTGTAGTAGTTACTAGTCATAAATTGTAGGTGGTTATAGAGAAGTACTTGACTATCGTGAGTAGGTTGATGCAAGTATTTGTGTAAGTGTGAGCAGTTGAATCTCTTGAAAATCTATAAAAGTATGTGTACGAGTAGGAAATCGCTGCTATGGAGTTGTGCGTATGTTGTGTCCTATTGACATAGTTGCGTATGATGTTATGCATGACTTGAATTGTATGTAGTGTACAGGAGAAGGGATTTTATGTTGGTCTTTTGTAGGTTGCTACTCAGTTTCTCTTCGAGAACAGTAGGAATTCGAGTTGTTGAGCTAAAGTGCATGTGTGCCACCAAGTGAGCTAGTGTATGTATGATTACTTAAGGTCTAAGCTGCTATGAAATCCTTATTTGTCGAGCAATAGTTCATATCTAAAGTGATTAAGTTGGATAACTTAACTATCCTTCTCAAAGTTTCCAAGCTATTTGAGTGGCTTTATTGCTGAGCTCTTGAATATTTGGTCGGAAAATTCAGTTGCCCTATTGCTATGTAAGAAAGACCAAAATGTTTGACTAAGTGTAGCCTTATAACTGAAGTCAGTATTTTAATTGCGTATAGGTGTCTCATGATGCATTGTTGTTACCGATTAAGTTGAAGTATAATTCTGAGTTTTTATGAGGGAAATCGATTGTTAAGATATAGAGTTATTATTTTAATTATGTTGAACTGAGATAGAGTTAGAGCTGAGCTAGCTGCTACGTCAAAGTGCTTGTGTAAGTTGCAGATTTTTGAACATACGTAAAGTTCAATACTGAAGTGTTTATGCTTATATCCAAACATTCTCTTATGTTGAGTTACAATTCTTCTTAGAAAGTTGCCAAGCTATTATGACTCAAAAAATTGCATGGAGCTATCATTGACTCAAATTGAAGTTTGAGCTACTTTATTGTCTGCATTGTTGAGTAAAGTGCACGAGTCTTCAATGCTAAAAACATTTCATGCCAGACAGTTGAAAGTTGAACCGAGCTAATGTAAACTTAACAGCCGAGTTGCTACATCTGAACTACTAAGCTAAAACTAGAAACGAACAAGTGTTGTATTGAGGAGTAGCTGTGCTAAGCTATTGTATTATGTTTGAACTTAAGTGTTGAGTTGTCCTTGAATTGATTGAGCTTATTTGTCTCTTTCGTAAAGTATGTATCTAATGGGTGGAGTGAACCCATTTTTAAGCTACTGTGAACTACTAATAAGCTGCCAATTACTTATCTAAGCTATTATGTAAGAGGCTAAACTATGGAACAAACCAAGCACTGCCGAGTTGTTCAATTAGTATGTGTTGCTGATTGCTGAACTATAACTTGCTGAGCTCCTATAATTCCCAAGTTGTCGAGCTTCACTTGTGAAATTTGTTTGAGCATATTTAATCTAAACTAGTAAGCTATCTTGATCGTATTGAATTGTGCCACTAGAAGGCTGTTCTATTTGGAGCATCTACATACTATTATATTATGATACATGCTATGTATGGGTGAAAGCTACCGAATTGTGATTGTATTTGCTATTGTGTATCTATTGTTATGTCCCAAGCTAGAGAGTCATAACAGTCTTGCCGTATAAACCAACCTAAGCTAGAAGATGATTACTTTAGCCATTAATATAGGTATAGCTTATACAATACGTTTATCACTTCACCGCTTTGAGCCATTAAATTTTGAGTCAAATAGATGTCACTAAGAAAATCAAGCTTTATGGACCGTTGGGAGTACAACATCTCAATTTCATTAGAAAGTTCTAAAAATGCATTGATATGAGAAAATAAAGCAATTTGTAAAGGATTTATAGAAGTTCACATGTTACAAAGCATAGCAGCAATACTCATAGTTGGAAACTAGAGGGTCAATAGGAGAGACCCTATTAATTTCCTTAAAGGTTAGTAAATTAAACAAATAATTAAGATTTCAGTTCATTAATCTTAAATCTCACTCCTTAACCCTATATTCTAGTCTTTTAGAACTTAGAGTAATGTTGGTGACTCTACTTAAAATCCTTCCAAACAACTATAGGAAAATAAGCGACCACTTACTCAGTAACTAGGACGAAGACAATAGCACATATCAATCATCAAGTAACTAGGGTCTTCAAATAAGGTTAATTAGATGTAATGTATGTTCAAGCAAATATCATCACACAACATTAATCAGTTGTCATGAGATTAGAGAAATTTTACCCTCTTTAATCGAAACCAAACCGGAGCTCATGCAATGGAGAAACATACTCTGCTCGAGACTACCTTCGAACCATGGTCCCTAATCTTGTTACTATCTCCTATCCTATCACTTAATTCAATTAAGGGTAGGGAAAGGACTATTTCTATTATCCTCATCGAATGGTCCATGTTTGGCTTGAGAATCCTAGTCGTTTGCCCTAATAGATTTCGGTTAAAAGTTAGGTTGAGTTTGAATTAGTTTGCCTCTTAAGGTGATTATGCAATTTTTATACAATTTAATCAATGCAATACTATAAGGCAACCAATGCATAAAGTCCAGCACTCTATAACAGCAATACAATATCAAAGCACATGCGCTATATACACACAGGCTAATAACTTACAATCACAAGCATGTCACATACTAAGGTCTCCAAATATGCTTAAGCAATACCCTAAAGTATGGTAAAGTATTGATCTCACTTACTTAAAACTCAATCGCTTGCTAATTGGGTTGTTTACTTGTCCTTATGGGTGATCCCTTGATGTTTATCTTGATGTATTACTTTATTCTACATATTGTTGAGCCTGATTTTTCTCCCTATTTTTAAAATATTTTCCTTAACCCGGCCAATATTAAACCCTAACTCATTTAATATTAGTCCTCAACTAAGGGTTAAAGAAAGCCGGTTTTTCTTTTTTTAAAAAACTGTTCAAAGTTGCCACCCAACCAAAGTCGAGAAAAAGAGTTAAGTTATAACTAATTAGGTAGATTGGTTATAACTAAGCTATTGGTCATTCAATAAAACCAAATTTTAAAATGGTTTTGAAAACTAGAGATCTAGATCTGGGGGCCATTTTATTAAACCCTAAATGAGTACTACTTTTAACTTTTTTATTTTAATTTCACTTTTCAAAATTACCCTTCAAAACACAACATCTAATCATTTGCAAATAACATCTAAAAAAGGATCATTGAATTATTATTTACAAGTAGGGGGCATGTGAGTCGAAGCTCCACGGGTCACGAATCCGATTTGGACCTTTAGGTCAATCTAAGTTGAATGAACCAACCATAATGGACAAAATTATAGCAGCGTTAAGGCACAATGAAGGTAGTTTTAAGCTGGATTTTTTGTGGGAAACACTGGTTTCATGCACTTTTGATTAGAGTTAGGGGGTGTAGAATTGGTGCCTTGGGTTTTTTATGGCATCTTAGGTAGTACTTGGAGAAGGTTAGTTGACAGTGGTTGTGGGTAGCGTAGGTGGTGACTGTTGGGTGTATAAAGGTAGTCGGGTTGGTGGTTTTGAGACACAGCGAAGTTAGTTGTGGTGTTAGATTTGAGGGTAAAGGTATTTGGGTGAGTAGGGGAGTTTAGGATGTATAGAGCGACTGTATAGTTGTAGTTGTGGCTTTTAATAGTAGGGGTGTTGAGAGAGGGTATGCTACTAGGTATGTAGCATAGGAGTGGTGGTCGCCTTAGTAGTGCTTGGATGAATAGGGGTGATTGGGTGTTGTTTGCTGTTGGTTTATGTGTAAAGGGTTTGCATATGGCAGTGGCGATCGATTTTGGATTGATGTCCGGTCGATGTAGGCGTAGTGGTGCTAGTGTTAATGTTGGTCGGATTAAGGAGGAAGATTAGTTACACGGATGAGGGGGTGGTTTGTTGTGTTGTCAGGTGCTACTGTTGATGTATGCCGCTATGGTAGGTACTTAGGATTTGGTTTGATCATAGTTGGCATCAGGTGCACCATGGGTGTGTTTTTGGTTGAACAATGACAAATAAGGGTGACCAAGGGCAGTGTTGTGCTGTGTGCGGAGTAAATGGTAGCTGTAGGTCTATGGTGAGTGGGCGTGCAACAAAGAGAGTGATATTGAGAGAGGGATGATGATTTAAGGTTGTCTCTGTCTAAGAAATTCTGAGAGAGATAGAGAGATGGTCATAAATGGGAATTGAAAATTAATGAAAATAGTAGATTTTCCTCTTTTTCCATTTTTCAAATCTCGATTTTAACTAGATTAAATGAACATAATAAGCCTAGCTTGGACTCAAATTGCAGTATTCTATGTCTATTTTGCAATTTCACCATTCATTTGGTGAAATTGTAGTAATAAAGGGCTTAAAATTATTGTTGAAGTTGATTGACCAAGAAGGAAGGTGCAAGAAACTTTAGGGAAAATGTGGGAAATGGAAAGAAAGAGAAAGGAAAGGGAGAGAAAAGGGGCTGATGTAACACTGACATGATATAATGTCTGCCAAGTCAACCAATGAGAAGTTGCCATATGTTTTGAAAGACATGTGGCCAATGACATGGTTGATACGTATCATGCCACGTGGCAACACGTTGGAAACATGTATCATGCTACATGGCGATACGTGTCTTGTAGTGCTTGTGCACATGGCAATGTGTCTTTTGAAAGAAAAAAAAAAGGCATTATGTGTCTTTGGTAAGATTCGAACCCATGACCTTAAATTAACTCAATGCTAATGTCTAAGTGTTTATCCATTGGCTTATACCTTGTCTATATGTACAATCAAATTATATATATAGACTATGTCAGCTTGGGTTAAATTCAAATTTATGCCCAAGCCTAATGGCTTTCCTTTATAATTTAACATTATTTTCTAAATTTCCCTAAAAGCTTCTATTTTATTTATTTTTATTTTTCATGACTTTTTCAATTTTTTGTATTTTTTCTAATTTGTTTTTGTAATTGCCTCAATTTTCCATTTTTTGTATTTGTTCTAAATTTCTTTTTTTTTTTTTTTTGGTTTTTCCTAAATTAGGATCATTTACCTTATCCTAAAAAATTTAAAAACAAAAGGGAGGTAAAAATGAGGTGTCTATAGTTACCTCTCTTCGTAATAAAATTTGAATAAAATTTTACTATAAAGACAAATGAGATACTATTTTTGCCCTAATAGTAGAATTTGTCTTGAGGAGCACCTTAGCTACTTATCTTAAGTTCAGTCCATTGGGGATTTGATGGATAGTGAAAAGAGAGAAGAGGCGCTCTAAGAGCTGGTTAAGTGAGTTTAGAAAGGTTTAGCGCCCTAGGGGCTAGCTCGAAAGATAGTGTCTCCAAGGGACTAGCAATCCTAAATTAGAATCGATTTGAAAAATCTAGTTGTGCTCTTCTAAGCTAACTAACTTAGGAGAACGGACGAAGTGCTCCTTGAGCTAGCTAAGACCCTAAATTGAAACTTAATAGTGCCCCATTGAGCTAAATAACTTAGGCGAAATGAGCAAAGCACTCTTTGAGCTAGCTAAGACCCTAAAGAGATATTGAAGACTTCATTATGCCCTTATGAGCTAACTAACTAAGATGAAATGGGCAAAGCACTCATTAAGCTAATTGAGACTCAAAAGAGATGTTGAGGACTTGGTTGTGCCCTTATGAGTTGACCAATCAAGATGAAATGGGTGAAGCGCTCCTTGAGTTGGCTAATACCTTAAAGATGTTGAAAACTTGATGGTGCCCCTATGAGATGACTATCCAAGATGAAAAGGGTGAAGCACCCTTGAGCTAGTTAAGACCCTAAAGAGATGTTGAAGACTTGGTCATGCCCTTGTGAGTTAACTAACCAAGATGAAACAGGTGAACCGCCTGGCTAAGACCCTAGAGATGTTAAGAACTTGATCATGCTCTTATGAGCTGACTAATTAAGATGAAATGTGCAAAGCACTCTTTAAGGTGGCTAAGACCTTAAAGAGATATTGAAGACTTGGTCGTGCCCTTGTGAGCTGACTAATTAAGATGAAACACCTAAAGTGCTCCTTGAGTTGGCTAAGACCCTAAATTGAAACCTAGTCATGCTCTTGTGAGCTAACTAACTTGAGTAGGAGTATCTCTAGGGGATTAGCAGCCTTAAAACTAGAATCAACTTTTGAAAAGCTGGTTATGCTCTTCTGTGCTAACTAACCTAGGTAGGAGCATCTTTAAGGGACTGGCAACCTCAAGTTAGAATCGATTTGAGAAGCCTGATAGTTTTACTTCGAGCTAACTAACCTAGGTAAACAGGCGAAGCACTCCTTGAGTTAACTAAGACCCTAAATTAAAACTTAGTAGTGCTCTTTTGAGCTAATTAACCTAGGTAGGATTATCTTTAGGAGACTAGGAATCCTAATTTGGAATCGATTTGGAAAACCTGGTCGTGCTCTTCTAAGCTCGCTTAATGGTACTAATGATGAAAGGAAGCACCCTATTGGCTTACTCGAGAGAAATCGGTGATGAGAGGCGCCTTTTTGGGCTTGCTAAAAGAATATTGGTAAGGGAAGCACTCTTTGGGCTTGTTAAGAAATTGGTAAAGAGAAGTGCCCTAAAGGCTAGCTAAAGGAAATTTGTAAAGAAAGTGTCCTATGGGCTTGCTAAAAAGAAATTGATGAAGACAAGCACCTTATGGGATCACTAAGAGAAATTGATAAGGGAAGTGCCTTATGGAATCAATTGCGAGAAACTAATAATGAAATGAAGCACCCTAAGGGCTCACTACAAGGTATCGATGATGAAAGGAAGCTCCTTATGGGCTTGTTGAATCAATTTGGTGAAGAGAAGCACCTTAATGACTTGCTAAAAAACCTTGAAAGAGGGGGTAGTGCTTTGAAAATTGGCTTAGAACCTTAGAAAGACAGAATAGTGCCCTAAAGGCTGGGTAGAACCCTAGAAAGAATAGAAGAGGGATCAGGACTTTAAGAACTGACTTGAACCTTAAGGAGAATTGACGAAAGTGAAGGTAGTACTTCAAAAGCTAGCTAGCACCTTAGAAAGACAGGACGATACCTTAAAAGCTATCTAGATCCCTAAAAAATAAAAGACAGGATAGTGCCCTAAAGGTTGGCTAAATCCTTAAAAACGAATTAAAAGAGGGGATTGTGCTCTAAAAGCTGACTTAAACCCTAAGAGGAATTGGTGAAAGTGAGGGTAGTGCTTTGAAAGCTAGCTTAGAACCTTAAAAATGAAAGACGGGACGACACTTTAAAGGATAGCTAGATCCTTAAAAATGAAAGATGGGATAATGCCCTAAAGGTTGGCTGAATCCCTAAAAAGAATAAAAGAGAGGACAATGCTCTAAGAGCTGGCTAAAACCTCAAAAATGAAAGATGGGACAATATTATAAAGGTTGGTTAAACCCTTAAAAACAAAGGAAGAGGGGACAACACTCTAAGAGCTAGTTGGAATCTCAAAAATGAAAGACTGGGCAGTACCCTAAAGGTTAGCTGGATCCCTAAAAATGAAAGGAAGAGGGCAAAACGCTTTAAGTACTGCTAGAAACTAAAAAATGGAAGACAAGATAGCACCCTAAAGGTTAGCAAGAACCTTAAAAAGAATAAAAGAGGGATCAGCGCTATAAAAGCTAGTTGGAATCTCATAATGAAAGACAGGACAACACCTTAAAGGTTAGTTAGAACCCTAAAAAAAAAAAAAAGATAGGACAGCACCCTAAAGGTTAGCTAGATCCTTAAAAATGAATTAAAAGAGGGGACAACATTCTAAGAGCTAACTTAATCCCTAAGGGAAGCAAGGAAAGCAATCAATTTGAAAAACTTCTTGACTTGGACAACTATTTATAGAGAAATTATTAAAATACCATTTATGAAAAAGGCATTAGGGATAGGCCTCTTGATTTGCAAAAGAGTTAATGGACATTAAAAACTGCATTAGGGAAGAATGATCTAGATTATTATGGTCAATTTAAAAAGTATGACCACATTGAAAAGGAAATGGATGACATAAATTGAAAGCTTGGTTACTCGAGTTGACATGGATTTGAAAATGGACCAAAAAACTTGTGACAAGCCTTTATTTTCTCTCCCTTCTCTTCTTTCTTCTTTCCTTTTTCTTGTCTTTTTTTTTTTTTTTTTGAAAGTTTGCCAACAGGTATAAATACTTATTTAAGGAACAAGTTTATAACCAACCCTTTCTTTAGTAATCATATAGAGTTTCTCAATACCCCTGACCTTAAGGCTTTCTCATGCGGCTTTGTGATTTTACACATTCCTTTCCTAAGGAAAGGTTAACCCACGATTAGTTTAGTCGAAGAGGGCTTCATTGCTAACTCTTGGTTTAGATTTCGCACTTGATTATAATTCCAAAAATTATAGCTCATTTTGTAAGTGACATGCTTTGATAAATCTATTAGGTCTTTTTTGGTCCCACATTATGAATTTAGGTTTTTGGTTAAACGGTTTCAAAGAGGACTAATGGGGAGGCTTATTTTGAAAGAAATACTTTTATTTATCCTGAGTGTACAAGTCAAGAGCCTTAAGGAAAAATTAGAAGTTTGCTTACCTCAGTTTCAAAAACAATTTTTATTAAAGATAAATTATCTTTTAAGATCGGAAGAGCTTTTACTGTGTAAGGGTGGTATTGTGGGTAGAAAGGCCTTGTATGATTCAGTATGGGCAAGAAAGACTTCGTAGTAGATATAGAGATTTTAGGTTTCCAAGCTTTAGAATGTGATTCCAAGCCTTGTGTTTTTTAGGCTATTTAGGCTTTGACTCTCGGCCCTTTGAATCGATTTGGTTGGCCTTACTAAGATGTGATGTATCATTTAAGGCTTTTGTCTTGCCCTTAGGCCTAATCTTTTGACCTCTTTTCTTCTTCTTCTTTTATTAGTATTATTACTTTACCCCATTATCTCTTATGGTTCTTTTTTTTCTTTTGGCCCCAAGAGTGATTGTTTCCATTGCCAAGTTTTTGCCTTTTAAGAGATTCAAGGCCCTAAATTGATGGGTTTTTAGTGTATGGGCTTAGGTGAGGTATGTATAAGCTTGAGGTGTTTGAAAAAAAATATAACTTATCAAAAATAAAAGATTCCTTTGAACTTAATTGCTACTAAAGCAAGCATAAACCAATTTTATTCTCTCTCCTCATTAATGACCCTAACCTCTGAATTGCCCCATTGTGGGGTGGTTTTTTATAGGGTTTAAAATTGAAAATTCTTCAAAATAGGTTCAACGGGGTTAACAAGAGATAATTGTGCTTAGGATTTAAAAATGAATGCTTAACTTCATTTTAATCTACGTATCACTTTCAAAGTGAACCCCCTTTAAGGAATGAGTTCAAAGTATCCTTACCATTAAGTCGCTTAACTCTCAAAGTATTTTAAGGGTTAGTGTATAAAATATAGTTTACCTCTTTTCATTCTAAACCTTTTTCTTTAAGGGTCAGTTACCAATTCCTTAAGGAGAAGTCTATTTTTTTATTCGTCCTATAGTAGATATTGATTTTGCCCCTTAGTTCCTCAAAACATGCCTCAGTATTTAGCTTTGTGTTTTGGCTTGGTTCATGATTGGGCTTGGCTTTCTAAATGGACCAGGGGTTTTGGCTTGGCTTAGTTACCTTTATGGGTTGAGGATTGTGTTTAGGTCAGCTACTTGGATGGGGCATAGTTTATGTTCAGATCGGCTGCCTTAATGGGCCAAGTGGCTTGTGTTTGGGTAGGTTGCCTAAATGGGCCTAAGGTTAGTGGTTAGATTAAATGGGCTAAGGGGCTCATGTTGGCTTTCTTAATAAGTTGAAGGACCTTATATGGGTTGGAAGCTAAGTGTTTGGGTTGGTTGCTTGAGTAGGCCAAAGGCCTGAGCTTAGATTGGCTCCTTAAGCCCATAAGGGTTTATAGCCGTCAGCAACTTTTCTTTTCATTTTCATTTTTTCAATTTTTGTTTCTTCTTCTTCATCTTCTTTTTTTTTTTTTTTTTTTTTTGAGAGAGAGAGAGAGAAAGATAAGGTTTTATTTTACAAAAACTGAGAAAAACATTTACAAATAAGGATGGTGATATTTAGGGTTCTATTTACAATTCTATGAGATTTTACATTTCCCTGAATGGGAGGGAATAATGGTTAGATAAATGCCTATTGAAGGACTATTTACAAAGAATGGAATGCTAAAGAATGAAAAATGACGAACCAAATAGAACATTTATTATTGTGAAAGATCATAATACAAAAAACAAAGATAGAGAACTTAACATTTATTCTAGATTCTTTAGATATGAATTGGAAAAAAACCCTAAATTAAGTCTCATAAATGAGCCTTAAGGTCCTCTATCATTTCATAGGTCTCCTTAAGGACCTTTCCCAGAAAAGCCCTTAAGGCTCAGTTGTGAGCTTCAAAACACTCGAGCTTTTTCTTCAAATAGGTAATTTCATCCATCAACAGTTGCTTACGAATCCTAGAGAGATCCTATGGCTTATCATTCCCTTGATTGTTTGTTTGGTTATCTATCATTCTAGGTCTACACATTTTATGGACGAGAATCAGTCATTAATGAAACAAAAGAAAGTACGTGGAGATATGTAGATGTTAGGATCATTTGGGTTAACACATTACCCCTTAAGTTGCAACCCTACTGTTATTTTCAAAAACTTGATTGCATTAAAACTCCTGAACGATTAGTAAGGTTATAATTCTTAAGAGTAGTGTTTTAACTCAAGATTAAAGGGGCGAATACAATTAGGGTGGGTGCTAAAAGGTCCCTAAGCTTTGTGACCTCACTTATTTTTAGAAAACACTTTCATTGGTTAAATCAAGCTTAAGTAGAGTGGCTTAATCAACCCCAAGTAGTGGCTTCACCACTACACCTGGAGCATACACAATGTTCCCCCTCCTATGGCCTTAAAATAGCTTAAGTCTGACTGCATCTACCCTGTATCTTTGATGCAACAAATGGCCCCTCATGTCCTAATGCATGTGGTATGTGATACGAGGCAAGTGCACCTATCAATTTTAATATAGCGGATGTGAGTTCGAGTTGATCCTTCAGAGATTTTGAGTACTAATATTAACTTTAGCTTTATTATCTAACCGGAAAATTGTGATAAATTGAATACATTAAAAATACAGAAATTAACAACTAAACTACTTATGAGACTTAATTACGCAAATTAGAAAGCAATAAAACTACGAACGACTTCAAGAAATTAATAACATATTTAGGAATTATTTCCCCTAGTGTTTAACATGTGACCACTTAAAATATATTCAATTTAGTTTCTATAATTCTTGACCAGAGGGATTCACAATTAAAGCTAATATCTTTCTCAAGCATATTAACCCTAATCCTAAATTATTTACCGGAATCTCTTCTCTTAGTAATATAACTTAGAATTGCATTAATGTATAATGAATTCTCACACAAACAATCAACTTTTCAGAAGAATCATATATCTTATCTCTAAGTATACATGTAATTCTCTTCAATTATGCTTAGATCTAATTACACAATCAACATGCATAATATCATATATTGATACTCTAGAATTATCAATCAACAATTAGACAACATAATTGAATCAAGAAAAGATAGAAACTTTATTGAAATTATAATTCAATCCAAGGGTTACATGAAACCCTAAGTTCCATAATCCTAAATACTCGAATTCTAAGCTATCATAACGAATCTAAAAACGAGTTTCATCAAAAACGTAAAATAAAGCATGAAAACCCCTCTTGATTTGATGAACAATCTCTCTAATCTTGAAATCGATGTTGTTCTCGCTTCTTGATTGATGTTCTCCTCAAGTCTCCTCTCGTCTCTTGTGTCTCTCCGTTTCTGTAATGTCTCTCCTGTCTTGAAACCCTAGTATGTCCTTTTATATATGTGTTACACGGATTCTATTTTCGTCACCAGACACGGCTTGGGACATGGCCGTGTCCCTAGGTCGTGTAACTTTTTGCACTAAGGCAAAATTTCTGCACAACTTCAAAACTTCTTCATTTGAACTCGGAATTGAGTGAAACTTGATTCCTTTTCTTCGTTTTCGATCCTAGAACGTGTTCAAATCTTGAAATCAAAATTTTACTCAATTAAGTATCAATTTCTTTAAAGAAAACCAAAAATGTGAGGGAAATGCTATAAAATCACCATATGAAATATGTTTAAAATCAGAGTTATCAAATTTCCCCACACTTGAGCATTTGCTTGTCCTAAAGCAAATCAATCAAAACAAAACTTTCGGGACAAGAAACACTTAATCAAAATTTATCACTATTTAGGAAACTGATGAACGAATATACTTGACTCGAAGAAAGGTAAGAAAATCATTCTCAACTAACTTGCAATAATAAAGTCAACCAATTTCATTTGACCATATTCGAATGCTCCAACAATACTTAATACTAGAGTTCACTAGTTAATTTATGAAAATCAAAGTTTACTCGAGTCATTTAACCAAGGATTCTTAAACTAAAAATTAGATTTAACATTTCGCTAACCGAGAAAGAGTCATAAAAATTTTGTCCATTTGACTAAAATGTATACAATTCTCTCTTCCATCTCACCAAGTACCATAATCTAAAACAAATACATTTTACATCCACTCTTCCTCTAATCATCCCCCTAGTTCATGCTTTTGTTGAGAGGTCTTTTGAATTTTCCTTATTTAAGCACAATTGTGTTGGTAAAGGGAAAGAATCTCGCTCTTCTGACGGACCAAGACCGATCCATACCAACTTATTCTTTATATTGATAGCGGGAAAGAACCTTGCTCTTCTGACGGACCAAGGCCGATCCATATCAATTTTTTCATTAGAATTGGCATTGGGACTCAATCTCGCTCTTCTGACGGACCAAGACGAATCCTTACCAATTTTTTTTATTCATACACTTATTATTACTTTTGACCTCCAATCATTATGATTTTTCAGGGGTTTCTCAAAAGAAGAATTTCATTTGTTTGTTTGTTAAAAATTATAGGACTCTTAAAAATTTCTAAGAGAAAGGTATACATAAAAGTAAATTTTAAAAATAACCATGACTAATTCTCAACTAGTGATGTTGCTCCAATCTCAAGTCTTAAAGTCCTAACCTAAATAATTCGTAACTTTGCCTTCCAAAAATTTAACTAATCAATCCTAGTAAAGTATCATAAGATCAATAATAATCAAGATGACGTAATTGATTTGGCTTAATACCAGTTAATCACCTATTACAAGTTAACTTAAAAAGTAATTGGGTCAAATATGAATAATTGGTTTCCTAAACAGTAACAAATTCATATATATCCCTTACCCATACTTAATAATGTACATTGTCCGCAATGTACGACTAAGAAAGCATAATAACAAGATATCAAATAAGAAAAAACATCATAGGGAAAAAGGAAATACATGTATTGAAAAAGAAACTAATACTTTCCTGCCTTGAAAATAAGGTGACGAAGTTCAAAACGAGGAAGCCATCGTCATTACATGTCTGATTGCACATGCTTTGGCCAACTAAAAACAACGAAAAAAAAATGAACTAAGAAAAGGGATCGGAATCCGTCGCTCCATCATCTTCATCAGATGGTGCCTCTGCCATGGTTTCATCATCGTCTTCTTCACTGCCCTCAATATCTTCTTCACTACCCCCAGCTACCTCTTCCTCACTATGAAAGAATAAAAACGAAGTAAACTCTCAAACAAAATGCATGTATCAATTCCCAAAAGTCCTAAATGTCGGGTTGCTAAACATGCCTAAACAATGAGGAAGATAAAGCATAAACAATGAGGAGAACTTACTTGGATCAGGAACATGAGGAATGCAAGAATTGTGGAGAGAAGAGGGAGAATAAGAGAGAATATGAGAGAGAAATGTTTGATTGTGAGTGTGTGAGAGGGTGTGTTTAGTTTAAATAAACCGGGCGTGTGCAAAATCGTGTAAGTTTGGGTCGACACGGGCTGGGACACGACCGTGTCCCTTGCCCGTGTTACAATCTGTGCCATCGTGTCTAACCTGGATGCACACGGGCTGGGACACGACCGTGTCCCCTGCCCGTGTGACTTTTGCTTCCCATGTATGAAAACTGGACGGACACGGGCTGGGACACGACCGCGTCCTACGCCCGTGTAACTTTCTGTTCTCGAGTGGAAAATTCTAAGCACACACGGGCTGGGGACACGACCATGTCCCTCGCCCGTGTAACTTTCTGTGCCAACGGAGTAGGATCAAAGTCTGGGCGAACACGGGCTGGGATATGACCGTGTCCTACGCCCGTATAACTTTCTATGGGTGGACAGTTTTGAATGTTTGGATGGACATGGGCTGGGACACGACCGTGTCCTTCGCCCGTGTGATAAAATTTTTTTTTTTTTAATTAAATTTAAAGATAAAGGAAACTTAGAAATAATAAAACTAAAGAGAAAAGGCAAAAATAAAGCTAAAAGAGGAAAGAATTATGACGAAAAATTGAAAGAAAATATACGAAGCAAAATAAAGTTAGATAAAACGGAAAATAAAATGAAGAAAACTTAAAGAACTAAAGTATAAGTAGAGTTAGACATGGGTTGCCTCCCAAGAAGCGCTTTAGTTAACGTCGATAGCTCGACGGGATACGTCTCGTCATTCATAATTCTTCATCCAGGTGAAGATAGGACTCCTCCTGTATCTCATTTTCGAACTCTCCATACGAATGTAAATTTGACCTTAGGCCATCGACCTTGCCAATTCCATTTCATTGATGCATAACTTCCATAGTTTCTCTCCTTGTCATGCCACTTATCAAATTCATGTAGCCTAAACTTCTTCATCTTGTCCGCTTTTACCTTAGATGCAGTTATCATTGGAAGTTTTGAACTTTTCACCACAAAAGCATGTTCCAAATGATTTCTTGACAGTTTTGGTTCCAAAATTAGTGGCTTCTCTTTGAAGGATTTTAACCTAGGATCCTTTGACTCATGGAGTTGATCAACCCCCTTCTTGTCCACAATAGATTCATTAACTTTTATTTGAGATACCGTTTTTGCACAATTGGGGTTAGTCACCAAATTTTCATCTCCCTTTTGCAAGCAATAACTTGAGGAATCTTTGGCATGCGTTTCCTGCACACATGTGGATATAACGACATTAGTGGCATTAACATTGTGACATCTGTCCTCTGGGTCAAAAAATTTGTTTGTTGCCTCTGAAGTTTTAAAAACTATTTCATCATCCCTGACCTGTAATATCAACTTATGCTCACTAACATCAAAAACAGCCCTAGCAGTGGCTAAAAAGGGTCGACCTAAAATGATTGGCACCTCAATATCTTCATCTATATCAAGTATAACAAAATCCACGGGAAAGATGAATTTGTCTACTTGAACTAAAACATCCTCTATGATGCCTTTAGGGTATGTGATAGACCTATCAGCTAATTGAAGACTCATGCGCGTTGGTTTAGGTTCTCCTAACCCTAGCTTTTTGAACAATTTATACGGCATCAAATTTATACTAGCTCCTAAGTCTGCTAAAGCATTATCTACTAACAAATTGCCAAGCATACAAGGAATAGCGAAACTCCCTGGATCATTTAATTTTTGTGGCAGCTTTTTCTGGAGAAGTGCCGAGCATTCCTCGTTCAATGTGACAGTTGTAAGCTCCTCCAACTTCCTCTTATTCAATAAAAGATCCTTTAGAAATTTCGCATACTTTGGCATCTGCAAGATGACATCAACAAGAGGTAAGTTAATGTGTAATTGTTTGAAAATATCAAGAAATTTACCAAATTCCTTATTTGGATCAGTGTAACTTTGCTTAAGGCGTTGCGGGTAAGGGATGGGAGGCTTATACTCCTCCACTTTCGGTGGTTCCATACTTTCTTTTGATTTTAGTGGCTTTGCATCTTCCTTACGGTTGACCTCCACTTCTTTCTCAACTACTTCCCCACCATCCTTCTTCTCCACTTGCAGTTTTCTACCACTTATCAAGGTCACAGCATTAACATGTTCCCTGGGATTGACCTCGGTATTCCCTGGGAGTGTCCCTTGTGGTCTTTTAGAGATTAGCTTCGCAAGTTGACCAATTTGGTTCTCAAGGTTGCGATTGGACGCCTCTTGATTCCTCAATGATGATTCAATGTTGGATAAGCGAGCCTCATTGCCTTGAATATATTTAGTGAGAAGTTCTTCCATACTAGACTTCTTTTCTTGAGGAAGAGGAGGTGGGAATGGTCTTTGAAATCCAAGTGGGCCAAAGTTGGTCTTCTACTGGCCTTGGTTTTGATTTCCCCATGAGAAATTGGGGTGATTCCTCCATCCGGGATTATAAGTGTTGCTGTAGGGGTTATTTTGTTGCATGGGTAGATTTCCTAGATAATCTACCTGTTCTAGTTGTTCTTGTGCTCCATACCCCTGCATACCAAAATCACTTACATCCGATTGCACTTATTGAGGGCCAACTGAGAGTGCATCAATCTTCTTACTCAATAGGTCCACCTTGGCTGCCAGAGCAGTGGTCAAGTCCACATCATAAATTCCCATGGCCTTTTGCTTGGCTTTAGTGCTTTCCCACTGATAGTTGTTCATTGCTATTCTTTCAATTAGGTTTTGGGCTTGCTCAGGTGTCTTTGTGTTCAAAGTACCTCCTGCAGATGCATCAATCATCTGCCTAGTAGATAAATTGAGACCATTGTAGAAGGTCTGAATCTGCATCCATAATGGGGGCCATGATGTAGGCACCTCCTGAGCAAGTCCTTGAACCGCTCCCAAGTGTCATAAAGCGTCTCCGCTTCCAATTGAGCAAAACACAAAATATCATTCCGAAGTTTAGCGGTCTTTGCAGGTGGGAAATATTTCTCTAAAAATTTCTCTACTAATTCATTCTAAGTTATGATTGAATTTCTTGGTAAGGAGTTCAACCACTATTTTTCTCTTCCCCTCAAGGAGAAAGGAAATAGTCGCAGTCGAATGACATCATCCGTAGCTCCGTTGATTTTAAATGTATCACAAATCTCTAGAAAGCTAGAAATGTGGGCATTAGGATCTTCATCTTGGAGACCGTCAAACTGAACATATTGTTGCACCATTTGTATGATGTTAGGTGCAATTTGGAAATTATTAGCCGCGATGGTTGGCCTTGCAATACTAGAGTCAGCTCCAATAAGTGTAGGCCTTGAATAATCGGACATGGTCCGATTTGCTTCATTCCCGTTGTTAGCCATATGTGGTGGATCTTCTTGCTCAATGAATTGAGTGTTGGCCTCTTTACCTTCTTCCTTGATCTCAATGATTGATTTGTTGTCTATGGTCGCCACAATTTGTGTAGGTCGCGATCTCAAATTTTGAAGGGCAGTTCTCTCAATTTCAGGATCAAGTTCTACCAAATCTTCCGAGTTGCTTCGGGTCATGCACTACAAGGGCAATAAATATAAAATCAATTGCAGCTCTAGATAATAAAAATAAATAATGAAAAAAAAAGAAAATAAAAAAAAATGGTTAAAGTAATAAAGCAACTAGCGTTCTTAATATCAAAAATCCCCGGCAACGGTGCCAAAAACTTGATACGAGGCAAGTGCATCTATCAATTTTAATATAGCGGATGTGAGTCCGAGTTGATCTCTCAGAGATTTTGAGTACTAATATTAACTTTAGCTTTATTATCTAACCAGAAAATTGTGATAAATTGAATGAATTAAAAATACTGAAATTAACAACTAAACTACTTGTGAGACTTAATTACGTAAATTAGAAAGCAATAAAACTACGAACGACTTCAAGAAATTAATAACGTATTTAGGAATTATTTCCTCTAGTGTTTAACATGTGACCACTTAAAATATATTCAATTTAGTTTCTATAATTCTTGACCGGAGGGATTCACAATTAAAGCTAATATCTTTCTCAAGCATATTAACCCTAATCCTAAATTATTTACCGGAATCTCTTCTCTTAGTAATATAACTTAGAATTGCATTAATGTATAATGAATTCCCACACAAACAATCAACTTTTCGGAAGAATCATATATCTTATCTCTAAGTATACATGTAATTCTCTTCAATTATGCTTAGATCTAATTACACATGCAATTTCTCAATCAACATGCATAATATCATATATTGACACTCTAGAATTATCAATCAACAATTAAACAACATAATTGAATCAAGAAAAGATAGAAACTTTATTGAAATTATAATTCAATCCAAGGGTTACATGAAACCCTAAGTTCCATAATCCTAAATACTCGAATTCTAAGCTATCATAACGAATCTAAAAACGAGTTTCATCAAAAACGTAAAATAAAGCATGAAAACCCCTCTTGATTTGATGAACAATCTCTCTAATCTTGAAATCGATGTTGTTCTCGCTTCTTGATTGATGTTCTCTTCAAGTCTCCTCTCGTCTTTTGTGTCTCTCTGTTTCTGTAATGTCTCTCCTATCTTGAAACCCTAGTATGTCCTTTTTTATATGTGTTACACGGATTCTATTTTCATCACCAGACACGGCCTGGGACATGGCCGTATCCCCAGGTCATGTAACTTTCTGCACTAAGGCAAAATTTCTACACAACTTCAAAATTTCAAAACTTCAAAACTTCTTCGTTTGAACTCGGAATTGAGTGAAACTTGATTCCTTTTCTTCGTTTTCGATCCTAGAACGCGTTCAAACCTTGAAATTAAAATTTTACTCAATTAAGTATCAATTTCTTTAAAGAAAACAAAAAATGTGAAGGAAATGCTATAAAATCACCATATGAAATATGTTTAAAATCAGAGTTATCAGTATGCAAAATAAATATGATAATAAAAACAAAGTATACACATGAAGCTAATAACAAATAAATAAATAAATAACATGGGTATTTTGAAAAGTAATTTTAATTTTGAAAAGTTTTCACTAAATTGTCGAGCTTGATTTTTCTCTTGGTTTTTAAATTACTTTCCTTAACCCAGCTAATATTAAAACCTAACTTATTTAATATTGGTCCTTGACTAAGGGTTAAAAAAAATGGTTTTTATTTTTTTAAAAAAAATGTTCAAAGTCACCATCCAACCGGAGTCTAGTAAAAGAGCTAAGTTATAATCAATTAGGTGGATTGATTATAACTTAGTTATCGATAATTCAATAAAACCAAATTTTAAAACAGTTTTGAAAATTAGAGCTCTAGATCCAAGAGCTATTCTATTAAACCCTAAATGGTACCATTTTTAACTTTTCCATTTTAATTTCACTTTTCAAAATTACCCTTCAAAACAAAACATCTAATCATATGTCAATAACATGTAAAAAAGGATCATTGAATTATTATTTACAAATGCAGAAAAAAAAAACTTTCCATATTTTAAACTGTCTTGTATTTGTGTATGAGTGTTTATGTGCCCATTATTCGAGATCAGACTTCCGTAGTTTATTTAGAAAAATTTAAGCAAGTTAGTTGATTTTAATTTTTGAAAGAAGATCGGGTTTATGCTTTTAGTTTAGTTTAATTATTTAAGGAAATTTTCTAAAACGATCCTAAATTAGGGTTTTATTTTTGGGAAATTCAAAATAGGGCCCTAATTTTGAGAAAGGATAAATTACGTTATCTTCTTGAAAAGCATATTTTTCTAAGTTATAAAACACATTATTATTAGTTTTATTTTTTTTTTCTTTATTCTCTTTTTTATTATATATTTTTTACCTTATTTAAATTTTAACCCCCCTAAAAAAAGAGTTAAACTATTCTATCTCTTCTTCTTTTTTCCCTTTTTTTTTTCTTGTCTCTTTTTGGTTTCTTTTTCTTGTTTTTCCTTCTGCTTTTTGATTCTTAGTTTTCCTTTTTTTTTTTTCTGGTTACATTACAATAGAATTGACACAAAAAAAAAAAAGAAAATGCAATTTAAGACACAAATGAAGCAAATAAACTAAGGATAGAGGTAGGGGATGTGCGAGTTGGAGCTCCATGGGTTGTGGATTCGAGTCGAGCCTTCGGGTCAAATCCGGGTCGAATGATTAGACCACAAAGAGAAAATTGTAGTGGCGTTGGGGCTCAATAGAGGTAGTTTTAAGCGAAATTTTTTGCAAGAAAAATTGGTTTCATGTACTTTTGATTAGAGTTAGGGGGTGTAGAATTGGTGCCTTAGGTTTTTATCATGGCTTGGGTGGTGCTTGGAGAAGGTTGGTCGGTAGTGGTTGTGGGTAGTGTAAGTGGCGACCGCTGGGAGTACAAGGGTGGTCGGGTTGGGGGTGTTGAGACATGACGAAATCAGTTGTGGTGTTGTATTCGAGGGTAAAAGTGTTTGGGTGAATGGGGGAGTCTGGGACGTATAGAGCAGCTGTGTGGTGGAGGTTGTATAGTGGTTGTAGCTTTTAATGGTAGGGGTGTCAAGAGAAGGTAAGTTACTGGGTATGTAGCGTAGGAGTAGTGGTCGTGTTGGTAGTGCTTGGACGAACCGGGCTAATTGGGTGTTGTTCGTATGTAAAGGGGCTGCGTATGGCAATAGTAGTTGATTTTTGATTGATGTCTGGTCAATGTAGGCGTGGTGGTGTCGGTGTTGGCGCTGGTCGAATTAAGGAGGAAGATGGTTTACAAGGATGAGGGGGTGGTTTATTGCGTTGTTGGGTGCTGCTGTGGTAGGTGCTTAGGATTTGGTTTGGTCACAGTTGGTGTCAAGTGCACCATAGGTCACCACAAGGGATTTGGTCGATATTTGGGTGAAGGTTGTGTTTACGGTTGAGCGGTGACGAAAGAGGGAGAATGAGGGTAGTGTTGTGTTGTGTATGGAGTGGAGGTGTTTGTAGGTCTATAGTGAGTAGGCATACCACCGAGAGAGTGATATCGAGAGAGGGATGATGATCTAAGGTTGTCTTTGTCCAAGAAATTCTGAGAGAGATAAAGAGATGGTCGTAAATGGGAATTGAAAATTAATGAAAATAGCAGATTTTCCTCTTTTTCCATTTTTCAAATCCCAATTTTAACTAAATTAAATGAAAGTAATAAGCCTAGCTTGGACTCAAATTGCAGTATTCCATGCCTATTTAGCAATTTCACCGTTAATTTGGTGAAATTGCAGCAATAAAGGGCTTAAAATTAATGTTGAAGTTAATTGACTAAGAAGGAAAGTGCGAGAAACTTTAGGGAAAATGTGGGAAAGGGGGAGAAAGAGAAAGGAAAGGGAGAGAAAAGGGGCTAATGTAATGCTAACATGACGCCGATGTGGTGCTATGTCAATTGAGTCAACCAACGAGAAGTTGCCACGTATTTTTAAAGACACGTAGCCAGTAATGTGGCTAATACGTGTCATATCACATGGTGACACGTGTCGTGTGATGCTCGTATGTGTAGCAATGTGTCTTTTGAAAGAAAAAACAAAAGGCGTTCCATGCTTTTAGTGAGTTTCAAACCTAAGACCTCAAGCTAACCCGATGCTAATGTCCAAGTGCTTATCTCTTAGGCTGTTAGCCGGGGCTAGATCAACCTTGACTAGATTCAAATCTAAGCTTATGCCTAACAGCTCTCCCCTATAATTTGACGTTATTTTCTAATTTTCCCTAAAATCCTCTATTTCATTTATTTTTCCATTTTTTATGAATTTTTCAATTTTTTCTAAATTTTTTTTTTTTTTGTAATTTCCTAAAATTTCCATTTTTTGTATTTTTTTTTATAAATTTCTTTCTTTTTTTTTCCCTAAATTAAGATACTTTACCTTATCCTAAAAAAATATAAAAACAAAAGAAAGGGGTATCTATACATATAATTTAGGAAATATTGCTAATCTACTTGTTTATAATAGATTTAGGTTGATTAGTCGTTGGTTCATTAGCCTACGCCTTAAGTATGGGAAGTTTAGAATAATGCTATAAGTTTATTGTATCCCTTGAGTAAAGATGCCCTTGAAATATTTACTACAGAATCTTTTTAAAATATTCTCTACACTATATAAACATTGTAGTTCACCATAGATTTAGCCTCTGCGTCAATCTTTAAGGTTAGTAAATCTTAAGATTTTCAACAAACACCTTCTAGGCTAAGTTATGAGTTAAGTTACCCTTGAAGTTCTTAAACTAGTAGCTTCTGAGTTATTCCCTAAGCCATATCAAGGTTAGGGGGTTAACAAGTTGAACCTCTGAATCATCATCTACGTTAAATAAATACCTAAGATATCCTATAGATTACCTTTTGAGGCAACTTTTAAGTGCTCTCACTCATGTTTTTCGCTTCAAGTACCCTCTAAGGTATCTTGTAAATTGATCATATAGTCTACTTTACTTTAGATCTTTTAATAGGATATCCTCTGAGCCTAGTCAACTTTAAGTTTCTTAAGAGTTCACCCTCTGACTCAGCCTCTAGGCCTCCCCTATCTATACATCTCTTTGAATTTTGCCTTCGACTAAACCTCTGAATTAGTATCTAGTAGAACATTTACCTTTACTTCCTCTGAGATACCCTCTTAATCTGTTACCTATAGAATTTTTAAGAAAATTATCCTCTAACCAAGCTTCTAAATCCCATTTTTTTTACATTTTATTCATAGGTTTTGCTTCTGACTCACTCTTTGAATATCATTCTAGTGTAAAACTCATTTATAGAATCATTTGAGTTATCATCTGCCTTTACTCAATTCCTTTATAATTAATTCATTAGTCCATTTACTTCTAACTCCAATCAAGATTAACCAAAATAACACTTTAATCCATACGTTTCAGCTTCATCACATCCAAATTCCTAGTATATCACATCATCACTCACCAATTTCCTCAAATCTCATATCACCAAATTATTCATATAAGTGGCTTATTCTTGATTTTGTTAACTTCTCTTAATTGAACCTGTTCTAATAGCATCCAAACACTACAGAATACTTCAATAACTAGTACAGCTTAGAATCTAAGTATCGTCTTTAAGAACATACAATAGTTTTTACCAAAACACCATTTTAATCATAATTTAAGGCTCAAAAATTCATAAAAATCATTAAAAATAATTTTGTTAAAAATCTCTTCATAGCATTTTAGTATTAATATGGGAAAGTTTATAGAAAAATTTTGGAATCAAAACTACGTTATTAGACTTATTTATTTCAACATCGAAAATTGTTTGGTTTTGTCGATTTTTTAAGAACATGTACTGCAGCTATTAAATTTGTACTAAATCATATTTTTTCTATATTCAACATATAAAAATGTGTAAGAATAAATTTTTTCAAAATTTTTTAAGTGCATTTAATATTTTTAATAATTTGTGCAATTTAGGAAGGAATTGAAGCCTCATCGGTTAATGGAGTCCCAACTATCTCCAGTAGCCCCCACTTTGTCAGCACGGCTTAGTGTTGGGTGCTGCTTCAAATGGTGGTAGTGGTTAGTTCCCATAAACGCCTTAAGTACACGTTCTTCTTAAGTCCCCATTTATACATTGATTCTTGTAAATTTTTCTAAATTTTATTCTTCAACCACAAAACCCTAAACTAAATTTTCCCTTATCATCAATAGTATGTAGGAAATATTGGAGAGTGTTTCTGGATTTTTGGAGTTGTTTTAGAGTATCAAAATGAATTTACTTTCTCTCTCTATTCTAAAAATTGGGTTATAATATAACTAATTGCATGTTTATGTTGTCTTCACTCACTAATACCTGTCTCCCACATTCCATACCCCCAGTTTTACTTAATCCAACTGCCTCAAGTATTTTTTATTATTTTTTAATTAATTTCTATGAATTTACTTAGCTTACTTTAACTTAAAAAGTTATCATTTAGATATTTGAACTAATTACGGGTTTATAATTGCTCATAATAATTACACATGAGGTATATATCGAGCTTGCTTTTTCACCCTCTCGGTTCTTTTAAAAAAATAGGTCTTCTTTAAACCGATTAGTACTAAACCTTACCTATTTAATATTGATCCTTAATTAAGGTTTAAAGAAAATTGTTTATTTTTGTGTTGAAAATAATTTCAAAGTCACCATTCGACTGAAGAAAACAAAAACAGTTAAGTTATAACCGATTAAGTGGATTGGTTATAACTTAACCACTAGTCTAACAATTAAAACCAATTTTACAAAACGGTTTTAAAAACTAGAGATTTAGGTTCGGGAGTTAAGAATTTTAAACCCTTCCGGGTACCATTAACTTTCCAAAATTAGAATTAAACTTAAAAATCACCTTTCAATTTTGAAAGATAGAACTTGGTTATTGGTTACTATAATTGGATAAACAATATAATCTAAGCTAAAGAAAAAGGGAATTGGTTTTTTTTTTTCATCACCACATAAGTGTCATGTACCTGTTATTCGGGATCAAACGTACGTAATTGTTTTGATGAAAACTTTAGTAGATTGGTCTTATCTTAATTTTCAAAATATGCCGAATTTATATCTTTAATTCAATTTGGTTTATTTGAGAAAATTTTCTAAAAAAGGTCTTAACATGGAACTTTTATTTGAAAAATTCTAAATGCACTAATTCGGAAAGGAACATCTAATTATTTTTTATTTATTTTCAAAAATCTGATTTTTCTGAGTGTTAAAAATAATCTTTATTCCTTATCCTATTTATTTTATTTTATTTTTTATTTTTTACTTATTTATTCATTACTTATTATATTTTATCTATTTTTATTAAAATAAAAATAAAAAATAAAGTAAAATAGATTTACTCTTTTCTTTTTCTTTGTTTTTTCTTTTTTCTTTTCTTTTTCTTCTTTTTTTTTTTAGCTAATTACATTTACAATGAATCAAATAAGTGAATAAGTAAATAAATAGAAAAAGAAGGAAAAAAAATAAAATTGAAACAAGGCTTGGACCAGGAAAGGGGACATGGGTCGGATTCAAATTAGAGCGAGTCTCGGATTTGGGTCAAACTCGAGTCGGATCGTGGGTCGTCGGGTCGAGTCACGTAGATTCGAGTTGAGTTTAGTCCTTCTTCATGCTCCACTTTCGCAACAACGGTAGAGTATGATTCGAGCCAGTTTAGTGGCCAAAACAAGCGGGAAAGAAGGTATTTGTAGGTTTTGGATTGGGAATAGGGGGGTTAGGTTCAGTGCCATGGCTTGAAGTAGCCGTTTGGTGGTGGTGCGAAGTGCGGCGGTAGTGGTAGTGTTCAGGTGGGGCTATAGAGGGTTGCTGGGCATGATTGGTAGATTGAGTTGGGGGTTTAGGGTGGCTAGGAGTTTGGCCGTATGATTGGTTTGGGATAAAAGGGGCTAAAGGTGGTGGTTTGAGGAGAAGGGATTTGGTGGTTAGAGTTAAGGTAGTGGTGAGCTTGGTGGCGTTGCTAGGGTGTATGGCCGTACTCGAGATGAGTTGGGTTAGGGAGCTTACAAGGTGGTGGAGCCAGCTAAGGTGATCAATCGTGGTGGTGAGCTCAAGAGAGAGTTTCGAAGAGAGAAGGTTTGGTAGAGAAAGAAAGTGAGACAGAGAATGGTTATGAGTGAATTAGCTACCCATGAGTGGTTGTGTGTGTTCTTGAACATCCCTTAATACCCAATTTATACTTGCAATTAGCCTAGAAACAAATGAAAGCTCGGATCGAACTTAAATGTAGATGGTTGAAATTTAAGTTTTTTCCAATTTTTAGAGTTTGATTTGACTAACGAAAAGGATGAATCTGGTGTTGTTCATTAGTTCAATTTAAAATAGGCTACGTGGAGTGCGAGATTGATACAAGAAATTATTTATCTATGCATGAAATTTGTGTAGAAATTGATGTTAAAGTGAAGGGGGTGGGTTGTTCTTGAGAAGGAAAAAGGAGGAAAATCTAGAGAAAACTAAAGAAAAGAGAGAGAAAGTGCTAACGTGGCGCTACGTCAGCCAACCCAACCAACCTCGACCTGCTATGTGTCATCACGTGATACGTGGCAGCTGACGTAGTATGTCATGTGATGCCACATCAACATGGTCGTCCAATTCGACGTCGCCACATGTCAGGATATGTGGCGCAATGAAATCTTGACACATAGCAATCCTTGATGTGATAAAAAATAATTAAAAAAAAAACTTGTATGCCTCGTCCATGATTCGAACCCAAGACCTCACACTTAATAACCAATGCTAATGTCCAATGCAAATCCGTTAAGCTGTTAGCTTATACCTTGTCCATATGTGCATATGGACTCGATCATCGTAGGTTAGATATAAATCTAAGCCTAGATTTAACGGCTCAATTTCTAAACCTAATAAAAAATCTATCTAAATAAAATTGTTATTTTCTAACATCTTTTATTTTTTCAATTTTTCTATTTTTTTTGTAATATTTCAATTTTCTAAAAAAATTTCTTAATTTTCTTATTTTCTAAATTTCTCAATTTTTGTGTTTCTTATCTAGATTTCTTTTTTTTTTTATGCTTTTTGTTATTTTTTGTATTTTCCTAAAATTCTTATTTTTTTTCTAAATTTCTTTATTTTTTGGGTTTTCTTTAATTTCCTATTTTTTATGTTTTTCCTAATTTAGGACCTATTGAGAAAAGAAAGAAAAATAAAATTAAATGGGGCAAAAATTGAGTATCTACAGTATATATATATATATATATATATATTCTATATGTTATTTCATGTCATATAATATTTTTATTACGTATACAATTTATCTCTAAAAACTTATGAACTAATGAAGTCTATTATATGCATTTACGATAAATAATATGTATTTAGTTAAATTACACTATTTAGTTATATTATTATTATTATTGTATTTTCGAAATCTAAATCCATGGGGTGTTTTTAACTAATTTTTGAGTTTACTTGTAAATTTTTAGGTTACTCGAGTTAGTTTCACTTATGTCCTAAATTTCTTGCTCAAACAATATCTCGAGATTACAAGGCTCACATCTACCACACTAAAGAATTGAGTACCGAGCTAAAAAAAAAAAAAAAAAAACACAAGTGTGAGCTGTCTTACTTGTGTTCACATGTGAAGAAAGAAAGTCCTTGATTGGTAGTCTTATGCAGCCACAAACCTGGTTAATAATTGCTATCCCGCTTGAATCAAGTTGTTGAACTATTACTTCACAACTTGTATAGTCATACTTTTGTGCATTGCATGGTGTCTTATGCCGAGCTGTTGAAAATTATACATGACCTTAAATTTCTTGTGATTTTGAAAATTCGAATTATTTAACATGGCTTATAGAGGTTGATATGGTCATGAATATAATTATGAAGCCTTAAGATCTAAAATATAGAAATTTGATGCGTATAGACTTCCCGATGAGTATTTAGATTGGGAATATCAATTGAATAAATTTTTTTTTGGATTGTTCATATTTCGAATATGAAAAAGAAGATCTAGCTAGGGAGTAACTTAGAGGCTTCGCCAAGGTTTGGTGGGAAAATATGAAGAAATAAAGATTTTTGGATGGGAAAGTTGATACATGGAGTACAAGGAAGCATTTGAAGAGAAGAAAATTTGTTCCACCTTATTATTAGGATGACTTATACAAGAAATTATCGACCTCGAGGCAAGAACACATGGATGTTAAAGAGTATGCATAAGAATACAAGATTCTCTTGAGGCGATGTCAATTATATGAGTCTCGTTCTTCTACTACATCTTGATCCTTAACAGGACTGATCCAAGAAATTACTAGATATGTCGATTCTTCAAGAATTAGAACCTTAAATGATGCTATTCAAGTGGCTTTGAGAGCAAAATTCGTATCTTCCTATCAAGCTAACCTCTATAATGTGCTAGATCAGTTGAAGACGATTGAAAAATGGCTCGAAGTGTTCAAGGATGAAATGAGGCAATAGAGGAATGCTAAATAAGAGGGTATTGAAAGAGGAGTTGAGCAGATGAAAGTTACTGGAGAGGTAAACAATAGAGAGGAAGAGGACTAAGTTGAGTTGTAGTTAGACCCCCATGTTTCAGATATGGTTTCATTACCTACTATAGATGCTATAGATGATAAGTATAGGTACTACTATATTTGCCTTCCACATATCAGCCTTTTTTGTCTTGATCCTCTGATGAGCTTATGTAGTCTTGATATGAGTTGTAGTAGTATCATGCCTATGAGTAGTTATAGATTGTTGGTTGGAGTTTACTAAGGTTGCAGTGATGGATATATATGTATTGGGGATGTGTTATGTTGACTCTTGGTACTCTTGTGTTGGAAAGATTTGAGATGTATAGATAGAAGGATGAAGAATTAACTTATGAGGAAGTAGAAGGGATGCTAATTATAGCAAATGAAGAGGTCATGAGATCTGAGTTAGTTGAGCATGAAGAGGTGGAGGCACTTGAGATTAAAGAGCAATTTGATGTCTTACTTACACAAGATCTACAAGCTCATGATCTTTTGTATGACCCCAAGATCGTATTACTTCCTTTGAATGATAGTTGTTGAAACTACTAACGTATGGTTGATTAGATCCATGATGAGTGAAAGGAAGGATCTATGATGAAAAGTTTGATTGATAGAGTTCATGATGAATAGAAGGAGCATTGGCTAATGATGACATTAGTGGAGGAGCTTGAGTACTTTTTTGTGTTTATATTTCATTTTTATAGGATGGTATTTCATCCTAATAGGATTTAAAGCCACCAATTACTAAGTTTTAGGCTGAAACTTCTCCAAGGGAGAGGGGATGATAGAATTTGGGGTACTGATCTAACTAAATGTCAAGTTCTGGGCTATATTAGAGACCTGTTCATGAGCTCCTCATGAATAGAAGACCTATTTATGAGCTTTACCAATATTGGAAGGTTTGCTTTGCTTTACCATACTGGTTTGCTTTGCCAATCTGGTCTACTCTACTCTGCAAGTCTAGTATGCTTTGCTTTATTGGTTTGCTCTTCAAGTCCACTAGAATTTCAGGTCTACATAGATCAAGTCTTTAAGGTCTTTAACAGCTCATCAACGCAAATCTTCTACTCCTTAATCGAATAGCTCATTTGACTATTTATTTTTACTTATGTTATTTAGACTTCCTATTTCTTATATTATTCTTAAATTATCGTCATGTTTATTTTGTACTTACGGGAATGCCACTGAAGCATCCTTTTAGTCCTTTTATTTATAAGTTTGTTGCTATGTAAAAATAGGACACTTGTATAAGGTTTTAGATAGATTTTGCACATTAATAAAAAATCTTTTGAGTCTTTTTTCTTGGAAAGCTCTCTCTTACTAACTCTTATAAATCCTTTTAGCAAGGATTGTGGTAAACAACCCTAGTTATCTCTTTATGTTTTATATCAAAGTGATGATTAGGCCGTATAGAATCTAGTGGATGCATTATATCTGGTTAGGTAGCTTATGGATTTGCTAAAACCCTAATAAACCCATTCTATTTTCGGTCCTTTAGTAGGATCGAACCCATCCTAATATTGCCACCCTTGTCTACTTTGGCACAATGTATCAGAGTTCCTCTTGTATAGTTTGGACAAAGGGAGAACATTCAATAGATAAGTTGGTCCAATGGTCGCTATGCTCTTTTAAGTCCTTTGCATTGGTAAGCTTCTTTATCATGTTAGTTGCATCTATGTTGAATTATGTAAGAGACTATTTTTGGACTAGGCCTTGAAATGCTCAAGGCCTTTAGCATGTACCAATATGCGAAGTAGCATAGGTTCGTTGCCAAGATGAGGTTACGAGATAGGGTAAGAGGTATTATTACTAACTTGTACATGATGACCATTATTTTAAAGTGAGCGTTCTTCTAAAGCAGTGAGCTTTTGGGTGAGGTGTTTGTTTTCAACCATCATTTCGGCTATTTGCTATTGCAGTTGAGTTATAAGATCACTATAAGATGCATATGGCCCCATTTTGTCTATGGGCAAGTAGTTGGATGCTTGAGGAATGCCATTATTTAGGTTATTTTGTAGCTATTTATTGGAGTTTCTTATGTTTTAGGTGTTTCATATGGTAGGCATGGTGTTTTGATGGATTTAATGCACGGTAGATGACAAAATGTTGATGATTGAAAGTTCTCCTAAGGCTTGTTCATCTAGCTTGGGTTTACAAAAGAGGACACATAAGCTAAGGGTGCGCTAGAGGTAGCTTCAATTTTGACGCTCAAGTCAGTTAGGGTGCCTAAATGTGTAGAGAACTTTCAATATTAGCACTTAAGAGAGTTTATAAGCAAAAGGAAAGTGTGCACTCAAGTCAATATGTATAGATGAGTCTCTAAGGTGTGATCCTTGTCTACAAAGCTAGTTGGCACTTTAACACACCATTAGCCAACCCAAATACAGTACAATATGATTATAGCTAGTTCATGTTAAAAAATCTTAACACGAATAACAAATAGGTCAAATAGGTGTGATCTATAGAGTTGTGCTAGTAAGGTGAGCTAAAAAATTTTGACTCGCTTAAATGCATGCTTTTCCAACNGAAAACAAAAAGATTGTAATAAATAAAATATAAATAATATAATTATATATATGATATAATTATAATTAAAAATGTATGTAAAAATCAAAAGAAAAATCCGACTAACTTAAGGTTAAGGGGTAGCCAATAACTACTAAGGGGGGTTGTGTGACCACCCTCATGTAGTCGCAAACCACCTCTCGACCCTGAGATGACCAAAAAAAGCTACCTTGAGGTAACTAAGACAGACCATGCATTGTGCAACCTACATTTGAGTGGTGGGAAGAGGGGTTACGACTAGCCACTTTTCTAGCTATCTTAAGGCCATGGGGTGATTGGAAGTCATATGTGGAGGGTTGCATGACCTTTGCTAGTGGCTATCGATCCCCTTTCCTTCTTAAGGTGGTCAAAAGTTTTTTTTTTCTTTTCTTTTTTTAATTTTCTATTTTCTATTTTTGTTTTACTTTTTTATATGATATATTAAATATTATGTTATTTTTAATATTTTTACATATTCTACCTTTTTATTTATTCACTTTCTATTTTTTTATATTTTAATTTTTCATAATGTTATTTAATTTTTTTTACTATTTTTTATATTTTATTTATAATAATATTGCCTTATTAGCGCTTTATCAACACCATGTGTCAAATAACAAGACACATCACCGTAACTTGATAATGCTATAATGGCAAGTTAATTAGATTTGCTATTTGAATATTTTAATTAAACGTTGATCTTTTATTTGAATTAACCTTCAAACACTAATACTCTTTGGTGTAATTTTCCTTAAATGTGTCTAGTAGATCCTAAAAACTCGCTAACTTATTTAAGACTAGCTTAAGTTCTAATCTAACTCTAATGGAGGCCTTATGTAATGATGACTTGTTGCTTTATTTTGTATCTTTGCCTTAATTTTATACTTTTAGCATTTTAAAATGGAAATTTAAGGGTTTCAATCAAGGTTTCAAACTCATGATTTTATCTAGAATCATTAAGGTTCCTTAGAATTGAAATGTAAAATCGAAATAATGAAATAAAATTTTTAACAATTTATGTAAATTAGCTTTTAAAATTATAAATATACTTATAAAGTTGTGACTTACTTCAAATATATAATGTAAATAAAACGATTCAACATAAATTTTTGTCACGATATAAGATGTAATATAAATAATGAAGTATAAATCATTATGCTAGTGTATAAAACTAAGATACAAATATTAGTTTGATATAAATTATATTACAACATAAAACATTATGATAAAGTACTAAACTGAAACAAACATTGATCATCAATTATCTTACTATCATCAAAACTACCACAGGATTTTCCAATCACAATCGTAATTATCATTATCATTATCATCATCACAGATCTATGGTTCTACTACCAATAATATCATATCTTCTTATTCAAATGCCATGAAGTATCAATTTTTACTTCATTACAATAGTACTAATGCTATGAATCTTCAAATTATCTTCAATCCTTTCTCACGGGTGATGACTCCATATCTATAAGTACACCAATGTTTTGCATAATATTACATTCATTTTTTTCTTACCCTTACATCTAAAAGGATACTCAATCAATCATCATTCTATAAATTAAATATATTTTATTCCCTAATTATTTATTTATCATCAATTGAAGATCTTCAATAGTAAAGCTAGTAATGTAGTGAATTTAAGTTTAAGAAGCAAATATATTGTCATTTTACTCACGATTTGATTTGCTTGCTTTAAACTATAGGAGTGTACTTTATATGTATATAGTTTTGATAGCTCATTTGGCCCAAATCAAGTGGAATCACATAGATACGTTTAGAATCGTGTGAAATCTTATAGAATCAGTAGATTCATAACCTTGTATAATTATATATCTAACTCACAATTTCATTATAAGTCTATGCACAAATGATTTTATAAATAATTTAACTTAGAAAAGATCCTTAAAATCTTAAACTCATGGAATTGCGATTTTAACCATCATGATTTCAATTCATGGTAGGGAGTTCAATTTATGTATAGGATATCATGGTCGTCACTTGTAAAATAATTGATCCTTTTATGTTGTGAGTTTTATTTGTTGTTTTCTCTTTCATTAAATATATGAATTCTATTTTCAAATATTTTATTTCTCTAATATCTATACTAGAAGGTGATTTTAATCTTTTCCATAATGCTATTAAAATTTTGTTTTCTTACACATTCACAGAATTTTAGTATTTGGAATTGTTCAGGCATGTGTTATGAAAATAAACTCACCTTTACTTAGTATAGATATGGATTTATACAATTTAAATGTGCCTTTTGGATCTAAATAATCATTTAACAGATAGAAGTACTTAGAAAAAGATGAAGAGAATGATGAATGAATCTCATTGATTGAAAAAACATAATTGATTTGAATATTAGCACTAATATTCCATTAGGTTGTGGCTCAACTTAATGTATTAATGTGATGTAGCTAATGGATGATTCATTTTGTTATGTTTAATTAGACTTGCTATAGTTAAGATTTTTGTTTATTATTGTAATTTGTTATATTTAATGGTTGTTTGATTGCATTCATAAAAGTGGAACAAATAGGTATTTCTCCAACCTATTTTTATAGTTAGCTGCATTATAGTTGCTCCAAAAAATTAATATTACTATGAAATGAAGAATTTTAATTCATTTTTGAGATTAATGAAATAGCTATTCTTTATATATATATATAGCATATTTCCATATATGCTCATAAGGACTCAAAAGTACTACTAAGAATCATATGCATCTTTAATCTATTATTTAAGCATTGCAATTCTTTTCCTACTTTATTTAATTCTATAAATCAATCATGCCAAAACAGTTTGAGTAATTATTATTTTATGTAACTTTTGGTTGACAGAATTAAATTATATAGTACAATTAAAACTGAGGAAAAAAAATTCAATAGGTATTATACATTACGTATTATGCTCACGTGTGTAAATACTCATTGAATCTCTTCTCTAGAATTGGATAGCATAAGATAAGGAGAACCAAATAATATAAACCTTTTGTACCAAGTTTGGTGCTTGCAGTACTAGATACGAATTTTTGTGATTGAAAAAATTATAAAAAGCCTTAAGAAATTAATTATTCATATAATAAATTAGAATAAAATTCAATATTATAATTTAGAAATTGTAAGCTTGTTTTTGGAATTCAAAGATATATTTATTCTATATTATGAAATAGATTTTTTATACCACCAAAAATATGGTAGAATTTTTTTAGTTTGTCTCAAGGCCTTTTTATCCAATATGGTAGTACCTTTAGCTAATAATATATAAAACAAAAATGAACTAAATAATTTATCCAGTACTATATTATAAAAATATGACAATCAAATAATACCTTAAACTTTAATCTTATGAAGATTTTTGTTCCAATTATTTAAATAGATGTTATATTATAACTACAAGAGGATTTAGTTTAGATTTTTTATCTATAAAAGATTCAATTTGAATTAAAATCATATTTATTGAATAGGTTAAATTATGGGATAGATTCCTAGATGCAATTAATAAATGGGTCATGTTAAGTTTAGATTTTTCAACTTGTTTAGAGTAAGATGCAAGACATGACTCATTAAAGTGAATTGTGAGCCTTACTCTAAATGTTAAATCATAATTATGCTCAATAAATATATGTACAGTTAGTCCTACATTTAAACCAGTCATTTGATATTCAAATGACCAATTTTAAGAAAGAAGACTCTATTTTACTATTGTACTTTTGAACAATATAATATAAAAATTTTAAAAATTAAAATAAAATAAAAACAGAACACTAACTTATTATTTTTTTTTTTATATTTTAGTTATTAAATATTTGTTAACACTTAATGTTTGAGAAAAAATACATAGAAGAGCTTGAACTTATAAGGTATATACATTATAGGATCTATGTTTTTCGAGTGAGAACCAAAAGCCTTATATTTTATGATACAAAGATTTAAGGGCTTCCTTTGTATTGTCACTATCACCGTAGTTATCAAAATAGTGATTCAATTCATGCGATTTTACGAGTTTATTAGTTTACTCTTTCGAATTGACTTGAGTATAAAATCATTTTTGGTTCGAAACTTATATTTTTAACCGAGTTTATATACAAACTTGATAAAAACTTATGTTTTACTAAATTTAACAATTTTTCGAATTTGAGTTGAATGGGCTAAAAATAAAAAGTTATAAATAGGCTTTTACAGTTCATCAACTATTAAAATATTATATCATCTTCCCCATTCTAGTCCAATTTTTCTCTTTAGTCCCTTCTTTTATATTCATAACCTAAATCCAAGTTTTAGCTTCAACAGCAAAGTTAATAAGGAAAACTATATACTTTAATTTATACCATCAATAACTTAAATTGAGTTGAAATGTTTGATTATTACTTTTTTGCACAAAAATAAAAAAAAGAAAAAATGTTTAGTTTTGACTATGTTTGTTCTTCTTCTATAAATGTTAGATTATATATTAAGAATTTTTATGGAAAAAAAAAAAGAACTTAATTCCTTCAATTCTTTATCTCCATTATATATTTTAAGTTTTATATAACTAATATAAGCATATTAACAATTTCATAAAGCTATTTTACATAGATTATAGAAACTTACATTTCTATATTTTGATTTCACAAATTTTCTAATGATTTTAGGTAAAATTGTGAATTTGATAACATTAATTATTACAATTTGATGTCATGGCATTAGCACCTTTAAGAAAATTTGTAATGAAGAGCTTAAATATGTAGGTATTAAGCCTTATAAGCTTTTATATATATATATACTTAGGGCTTATATTTAGAAAAAATGAACACTTGAGATACTCTATTTATTAGGAACTTCTAATAGGCCATCCAGTATCCATGATATGACCGTTCAGATGATTATAAGAGTTACTATAATAAGATATTTAATGGTTAGATCATGTGTTGAATCCATTCCATTAAAAAAAGGGATGGGGCTACAAAATTTTTCCTAAGTGTAACCTTTATATTGTTAGTAACTATTGGTATGGCTCAAATATACTTTACTTTCAATTAGAAAAATAAACACATGACCAATTCAATAGCAAACGTTGTTAAGTAACTTTACACATGAAGTTATCTTCATAAAAGTAACGTTCTTGAACCTTATTGTCCTTCTAACATTAACCTAATTTAGTCATCCCTAATTTTCAATCTAAATTACAAAATACATAAATTGAATTATCTGTACAATAATATGTCATTGCTAATGGTCTTTAAGTGGATTACTTTGTAGAATACAATCTCTAATTTAAATTGAATAAATAAAGGGCAATTGATGGGAGACACTAACTCGGAACTGAGGAGTGAATTAGTAAATGGGTTGAGAAAAATATTATTATTTTTGTTTGTTTAATTTACCTACTTTACATCAATGTTTTCATAAAAAAAAAAAAAAACTTTGCATTAGTCTAAATTCCTAATATGGATAAGTTCATTAGCAACAATTTTTGTACACATAATTGAAAATTATATTCTATGCACATAAGATAACTACAACCATTCATGGATTTTGCGTCAATATTATTTCTCAATTACCCTTTGATTTAAGCTAGCTATGTTTGAGACTATATTCTACAAACAAACACATTTTATAAAGTATAAGTGGTGGTATAAAATTTCTAGATTATTTTATCAAGAGATTAGGGTCTTTAAAATTGAGGTTAATATTTTTAAGGATAGATACAACAAGTTTGAGTATCTCTTATTTTATATATAATGTAACGAGAAATAAGCTTAAATAAATTTATCATATTAAGTTTGATTATTACTTCTTATTTCCCATTAAAGATAATGCACTCTAAGCCATATCAGTATGAACTAGTATTCTAGAGTGTCGACTTAATAATAATGGAACAGAAGAAGCATGTTGAAGACCTTGAATTGTGTAATGTTTTTAGAAATACAACTCTTTAAATGTATTTTAGAATAATAGAAGCCTTGTGATGTAGAAAATGCATAAACACACGTCATTCTTTTGTATAATTCATTCAAGATTTTAGTAATATATCAATTTATGTTAACGACAATATGACGATCTAAAAAATCTAATTGCATAATCTAAAAATATCTACTGTGTTTTTTTTTTCCCATAATATTATTTCTTATTTTATTTATATATGTTGGAATTAATTAAACCAAATAATATTATATTTTTAATAGTTGCTTAAGTATCATAACATTATTGATTATTAAAGCGATTATTGGTGTAGTGTATTACATGTAATTATTGTTAATTAACCTAACTATTTAAGGTTTTGTTTTAAGGTGCAAATATCAAGAGGGACAACAAAAAAACTTTATGATGCCATAAAGGCAGTTTTATCTTCTATGATCAATTGATTTCTTTGATTGAGTTAAAATTGCATAAATTTTATTCTTACAATTGGTATTAGAGCTAGATAAGAAAATCCTAAATAAGTGAAATCATAATTATCTAAGTTATACCTATGAAACAATAAAGCACATATTTTCTTCATTAATATTTATGAGGAAGATTGATTTGTATCCAATAACAAGTTTAAGTGACAAAGAAAGAATTACAAATTATGAATATTGCATCTTTCAACACAAACATTAACAAAGAAGACTTATTTTGGAGATCCATTCCATAACCAAGAATTAAAAGATTCTAGAAATTTAACAAAAGGAAAAAGATTTGTGGGATGGCTATTAACACACAACATGTACACTTGTTGTCATAGAAGCTTGATAAAAAAAAAAAAAAAGCAATTTTCATAAGTAGAAAATTTATATGCAATTTTTCTTAAGGAGTCTTAGTGTTTGGGATGTTGTAAAGAATGGTTTCACCAAACCAGAAAATCTTGAGACATTGTCAAATGTATCAATGAGATTTTCTCGCAATCAACTCAAGGATGATTGATTTACTTATTATTTTTTTTAATGTGTTGAACTATTAGTGTTTTAGAAGATTATCAATTCTAAGTGTTTAAAAAAGGCACGGGACATTTTGAATCAATCTTATTAAGTTGTAGAATCGGTTAAGAAGACTCGATTGCATACATTAACAAGTAAGTATGAATTGCTTTAATAGGAAAAAAAAATGAGAAGATTGTTGATCATTTCCAACATATACAGAAACTCGTCAGTGATATAACAGTAAATAAAGATATAGTTATAGATGTTTAAGTTATGAAGAAAATGTTTTATGCCTTGATAAAGAGATATGATGTTATGACAATAGTTGAAGAAAAAATTAATCTCACTATAAGAACTATTGATAACTTGTAAGGATTTTTAGAGGCTTATGAATTGTGATTGGATGAGAGGGCTATAGAAAAAATTGAGTAAGCCTTGAAAGCTCGAGTAGTGATTCTGATTAGAGGAAATGTAGAGGTAGTAGGAATTTTTAGCTTAATCAACATGAAAAGGTGAATCTAATGAAAATTGTGACAGCTCATTTATTCAATGTTATGAGTGTAAAAAGTATGTTCATAAACAGGTTGAGTGCAATGCTTATATTTAGTGTTAATAAAGATCATTATGCGAAGACGGGGAATGATAAGGAATTTCAGACAAAGGTTGTAAATAATGGTGTAGATAATACAAAAACCCTTTTTATAGTTATGATAATGTTGTAGATGATAGTTAATGGTTGTTAGATACAGGATGCAGCAATCATCTTAGTGGTAGAAAGGACTTGTTTAGTGATATTGATGACACTTTTCATTCTTCAGTAAAGCTTGGTGATGATAGTAGCATACTTGTCTATGGGAAAGGTAAAATTGGCATCAATTTAAAAGATGGGTCCCTAAATTATATTTTAGAAATATTTTACTCCCCAAATGTTTGTCAAAATCTTCTAATTGTGGGACAACTGGCAAAGAAAAATTATGATTTTCAATATAGTAAACATGGCTTTACAATTCTTAATATTGATAAATGGGTGATAGCAAAAGTAAATAGGTTTAAAAATTACTTGTTTCCTTTGAAGCTTAGTTATGATTAATTTGATAATCATGCATCTATGATCATTCAAGATAATTGCTTATGGCACATGAGATTTGGGTACTTAAATTTTAGTAACCTCAATTTTCTTGCATGTAAATGGTTGGTTTCTGGCTTGCCTATTATTAGTGTACCTAATAAAACATGTGAGTTGTACAAATTTGAGGCCAAAGCACTGGCATGTCACTCCTAAAGAGAAAAGCTTGGAGAGCTAGTAGGCTACTTAAGCTTATTCATTTAAATTTGTACTCTATAAAGGTTCCTTCCATTAGTGGTAACGGTTATTCTATTAATTTCCTTAATGATCTTAATCAGATGTTATGGGTTTACTTTTGAAGCATAAATCTAAAGCATGTGATACTTGAAAATAATTTTTGACTTATGTTGAAAGACAAAGTAGGTATAAAGTCAAAATTTTAAGAAATGATAAGGGTATATAATATACTATGTGTAATGAATTTTTTGAAAAGCATAGCATATAACATCAACCAATTGTTAGGTATACTCTTTAGCAAAATAATGTGCTTGAGAGGAATAATAGAACTGTTATAGATATGGTAAGGTACATGTTGCATAGTAAAAATCTACCTAAGCACTTTTGAGTAGAGGTAGTAACTTGTGCTATTTATGCTTTAAATAAGTATCTTATTAGAAGTGTTCATGATAAGATCCTACAATACACTTAGAATGGAAAAATTCCCGATATTGGTCATCTTAAGGTGTTTAGTGTAATGCTTATGCCGCTTGATGGTTTGAGAAAGAGGCTTGATGATGAAGTAGAAAAGTGTACTTTATTGGGTATAATCATGAGATAAAAGGTTACTAATTGTACAATTTAAAAAGGTATTTACTAGCAAGGATGTCACTAGTGATGAAGATGATGTTTGGGATTAGTTAGTGAAGAAAAAATTTCACAACCAGCTCCTGCTATCAATGTTAGAAACAATACTGATGAAAATACTAATGTATAACCTACATTTGGAGAATATTCTAGTGGCTCATTATACCTTGTTTGCAAATTGTGATTCTTTATCTTTTAAGGAAGTTGTCAGTAATGATTATTGGGTGAAAGTAATGAATGATGAAATCTATGCTATTGAAAAAAAAAAAAAAGGAATATGGGAGCTTACTATACTTCTCAAAGATAAGAAGTTAACTAGAGTTAAATGGGTGTACAAAACCAAGTATAAGTCTAATGGGGAGTAGATCGATTTAAAGCACATATCGTTGCAAAGGGTTACAAGAAAAAGTCAAATATTGATTATTTTGAGGTTATTGCTCTCTTTACCAAAGTTGATACTATTATAATGCTTATGACACTTACTACTCAAAATAGTTAGAAAATTTTTCAAATGAACATTAAGTTTGTGTTTTGAATGTTGTGCTTGAGGAGGAGGTGCATGTTGAATAACCTCGTGGATATGCGAAGAAGGAGAAGGAAGACAAGGTTTATAAATTGAAAAAATCCTTATATGGCTTGATGCAAGCTCCTTGATATATTAGAATTAATTCTTATTTTGTTGATTATGTTTTCCAAAGATGTCCATATAAACATACTTTTTATGTTAAATCAAATTTTGCAAGGTGATATTATCATTGTGTGCTTATATGTTGAAGACTTAATTTCTTCTTACAATAATTCTAATTTACTAGTAGAGTTCAAGGAGTTTATGATTGTTGAGTTTAAGATGAGATTTGGGCTTGATGTCTTACTTCCTTAGTATTGATGTGAAACAAATAGATTCTCAAAGCTTTATTTCTCAAAAAAAGTATGCAAGTGATATATTGAAGAGGTTTAGAAAGGAATCATGTAATCTAATCTCGATTCTAACTGAGGAGAGATTGAAACTAGTTTGGGATGGTACTGATAACTTGGTTGATTGAACTAAATACAAAAGAATGGTTGGAAGCTTGCAATACGATAGCTAGTAGACCAGATATTATGTTTAGTATTGGCATTATTAGCAGATTTATGAGGCTCTACGTCATTCTCATTGGTAGGCAACTAAATATATCTTGAGATGTGGTTTTTTCATTTTTATATTAATAATGTGGAGCTTGTTGGCTGTGTAGATAGTGATTAAGCTGGAGATGTTGAGGTAAGGAAAAGTACTTCTAGTTTTGTTTTTCATCTTTAGATTGGAGCTTTTTCTTGGTAGTTTAGGAAACAATAGATGGTGACTCTCTCAACAATAAAGACAAAATATATAGTAGCAATAAGTTGTGCTTCGTAAGTAATTTGGTTGCAAAGAATGCTTAGTGAACTACGACATCAACAAACTAAGCCTAATAGATTTTTTTTGTGATAGCAAATTGGCAATTGCTTTGACAAGAAATCCAATGTTTTATGATTGTAGCAAGTATACTGACTTCAAGTACCTTTATATTTGAGACTTACCGAAGGATAAGGAGATTGTGATTGAATTTTGCCCATCTAAAGAGTAAGTTGTAGATATTTTTACAAAGCTACTAAAAACATATATGTTCTTTAAATTGAAGAAGACGTTTGGCATGGTAAAGTTTGAAAACTTGATTCAAGGGAGAAAGATCAGAATTAATTAAATCAAGTAATAATATATTTTCAATAATTGCTTAAGTGTAATAATCTTATTGGTTATTAAAGTATTTATTAGAGTGACATATTGCCTGTTATTATTGTTATTCAACCTAGTTATTTAAGATCTTGTTTTAAGGTGTGAATACCAAGAGAGACAATAGAAAAACTTTATGATGCCGTAAACACGGTTTGGTCTTCTTTGATTAATTGATTCTTTTAGTGAATTAAAATTGAGTGAATTTCATTCCTATAATATTACTATTAAAATCAAGAGCAAAAAGGTTATATCCGGTCTAAAAGTTTTCTTTTTTGTTTTATCCCCCTTTTTGTCCCAAGATATTTATTTCTTATCCAGATTTCTTTTGTTCTCACAGTTCATAAGCAACTATGAAAAGGTTCCGTTCATACGGAAGTTTTATACCACAGATTGCGATCGATCCTCCCGCACAACTGAGTCCAGTAGTCTTTGATTGGTTTTATTCTACACCATGGAATACGTACACTGCAGGGACTGCAATGGTGGAGACAGTTGGACAAGTTTTTCCAGACAAGGACATAGACATTCCAAGAAAGTCATTTGCACAGTAAGTGGGCTGCTTCTGCCGTATTTGCAGTGTCACAAATGCGTTTCCGTTAAGCCGTGGCTGTTCCGAATAACCATCGTTGTATGGTCTTCGTAGAAACATGAACGAATACTAGGTTTTGATTAAATATGAATAAGGTACTTGAAATTTGGAGCGATTAGTAAAAGTTATACTTAATTAAATTTTACTTGATAAATTCACTATCTATAATATTTAGTAGAACACGGAAGTCGAAGAGTACAAATATAAAAGACAAAAGATAAGGTGATAAGTTTGAACAAAAAAATAGTTTGATTAAATATGATTTTTAGCAATTTTTAATCTATACATAATATTTATAAAACCTGTAACTTAAATAATGATACGTTGTTTACAATAAAATCCAAAATCTATCTACTTATTTGTAAAACCCTTTTGGAAAAATAAAAATATTAAAAGAAAAGAAAAGATCTTCCGAAGGTCAAAAGAAAATGGTTTATGCAGTTATAACGAGTCAATGATCAATAGAACAAAAAGTTTTGGAAGCCAAACTTTACTTATACTTTTCCAGCCCTTGTATTTTGCCTTTCACAGTTTTTGCCTCTTCCTGTCGTCGTTCTAACGAACCCCAGATGTAAAACTCAATAAAAATTAAATTAAATGAATTAGAAAAAGGATAATAGATGGGGGAAAAACAAAACATTACCAAACAAAAGAAAAAAAGAGAAAAGGCAAAAGCAAAATAGTAATTTCAACTATGTATTTATAAGAACCGAAGCAGCTCTCGGAAGTTCCACATTTCCGCTGTCTGTCTTATGTTCTTAACATCAAACCAAGGTTCCCCCAAATTCTCCATATTTTACAAGAAAACATGGACAGCCAAAGAAGCCCTCTTCTCAGCTGGGCTTACTTTTGCCAAGGAAAGGTAATGCATCCATTTTCTCTTTCCCTTCTTCTCCCTAGTCAACTCATTACCTATTCGATTTCAAGTGGTGTAATGAACTTTTCGAGTTTTGCTGTCCAACTTAGCACTAAATTACATTTATCAGTACTAGTACAATAAAAGGTTTTTTATAGTTCATTGGTAATTTAAGCTTTTTCTGCTGAACATTTGATTTAATTTAGTTAAATCTGATCTTTTATGATAATTCAGAGCATTGAAGAACTGAGGCATTCTCTTCTATACGTAACTTTGGAGCTTGAGAACACAAAGCTGGCACTCCAAGAGGAGGTTAGGAAAAGAGATGACCAACTGCTTCATCTCAAAGAACTCCTCAACAAAACAACTAAAGAAAGAGACCAAGCACAAGACCAGTGCCAGAAGCTCCTCCGAGAGTTGGAGAAACTCCTACTCCAACAGCAACAACGACAACAACAAATGATGAACGCTACTGCTGCTGCTGCTATTGCAACAACAACTGCCCAACCACCTTTATCAGGTGTTTCGAGCATTGAAGATGAACCCAGAAGAGGAATTGACTCAAACAATGGCTTCACTTCCTCGGATTGTGAGGAAAGCATTGTCTCATCTCCGGCCATGGAGATAGTCCCCCCAGGGAGTATGGCACACACTACACAAGCCTCACAGGCTATATTTGAGGTTCTCCCTGAGAAGCCATTGCCCAAGAAAGGCAAGCTTTTGCAGGCTGTCATGAAAGCTGGTCCGTTGCTTCAAACTCTACTTCTAGCAGGACCACTTCCTCAATGGAGACACCCTCCACCACCACTTGAGTCCTTTGAGATCCCACCCGTCACAATTCCATCACCGCCTGCACTCCCACCGCCGATGCCACCGATCCTCTTACAAGAGTCTTTGTTCAATATTAGTGGGTGCAATAATATTGCGAATTGTGGTAGGTTAAGTAGGAAAAGGTTGCTTTCCGAGGGTTCTGCTTCTCCCACAGGGACTAAATATCAAAGATTAATCAATTAACTGCTCTAATTACACTACAGATTTTCTTAATTTTAGATTTACTCTTTTCCCTTTTCTCCTTACCCCTATAGGTATAGTTCATATTTATACTAGAAGGCTAGAAATTATTAAAATTGAGAAATGGCTGTGTCAGTAAATTTTAGAAATTTTGCACATATGGTTGAAAATTTAGCTACATAAGCTGTCCTAAGTTAGTTTCTAGGCGTGAAGCAAATCTGTGTTTTTGAGTGTCGAATGTATTATAATTTTAGTCGGGGATATTAAAAATAGGTGTTTCAGACGGATACACTGAAATCAATTGAGTAAGAATTTTAATGCTTATAAGCTTTATTGATCCAATAGTAAGCGTTTGGAGCATCTATCTTTGATAATTCTGATTGTGCGCGATTAAGTGTAAGAGAGATCACAGCAAGTAATTAATATAGTGATGGTGACTATGATGGTGATGGGTGTGGAGTTGTTAGGGTAGAGAAAAGGGATCGTTAAAGCCAACAACCAGAAGGCCCAGGGAGCTTTTGCAAAGTAGGGTTTTCTACTTCTTTTTTTTTCTTTTCTCCCTTTCAATTTTTTTCTTTATTTTAATTTTTGTTGGTGTGGATCCCACAAATCAGGGCTAAGATCTATTTCAATTGTGATGTATGATTATACAATATCTTTTTATGAAGGGAAGCATTATCATTTAACTTTAAGATCCTGTTTATCTAATAATTGTTTACTAATCTCTCCAAAAGTATTGTGAAGGGTATGTGCATGGAGTGTGTGTTTGTTTCAGCCTGTCTGGTCATTATGTATCCACTCCCACTAATATGATATGAAAGGAAATTAATTATTCATCAGCCCCTACTTTTCTTGTTAAGTGGACCAAATGATGTGGATAACCAAATTATAATTTTTATTAGGGAATAAATAGTTGGAATTATTGTGTTAATCAGGCATATGATCATGTGGGATCTTGTGTAACATCGTGAAAATTGTATCATGAGGAAATTTACTATAAAAACAATACAGAAGTCATCTCAAGCTAAAAGGTCGAGAAACGAATTGCAATTAGTCAATAAATGTTTAAAGGCCCAAGACTGCTAAATGTCATGTCTAATTAAAAGTCAGTTTTTTACTGAAGTTTGAATTTGCTAAATATTATATCTAATTGAAATGAGATATTATAATAAACATTCAATGATCAAAGAGTACAAAAGAAAAGTAAATAAGGTAGTATATTGATAAGTGCAAGTTCAATTGAGTATAATATTTCTCGGTTTTGAAATTATGTGTGTAATGTTATAAAACACTATAAGTTCAAATAATGATTTTGATATTATCTGATGATATATGAAGTATCCAATCTAGTTAAATTTGAAAACTAAATTTATAAACCAATATGAAGCTAATCGTTTGATTTCATCTGCAGTTAGCTTTGCAAATAGTAAAATTATGGCTATGATATATGTGTGCATTGATTTACCAGTTAGAACCATGTTTTATATGTTTTGTTCTTAAACCCAGCATTAATACTTGAAAAATGTTCAACATGGTAATTCTTGACAAAGTATGGACTATAAGTTATCATTCACAAAATTTTATCAATAATGAAAAATATTAAATGTTTTATTATTAATAAAATGAAAACTTGTTAAAAAACGAGTAAAAAGACTTGTAAAAGAACTTTTTAACATTTCTATGAATTTCTTTTGTTATGTAATGTGTAATCAATAATGAATAATATAAAAATTTTCTTTTGTTCGTCGACAAGATTTCTCAATAATAGGATCCTAATGATTATATTGAGATTCCAATTGTAAATTATTATAACCATCAAACACTTGCTTACAATGTTTCAAACAAACAGCTACCAATGGTAATCGATGATTTCTTCGAATTCCATGTGCAGGAACAGGTAAGTCATTGATATGGCCAAACCATGTCATATCAATTATCAAATTCAAAGAGCTTTCCCTCTTTCACATACCAGAATTTTGAAGAGACCGTGGGTCTATTATTACCCAATTTGCTAAATTAAACTAATAGAGAATGTGAAAACCCACCACCCATTTCACACGTAATAGCACCAGGACGGAAAATGATAATTGATAAATACAATCTTGAGCCTTTTAAACCCACCAGGAACATCAGGCGCCAGAATGGGATATCATGGCTTTGTCTCTTGTCCCCACCTTACGCAGCATTCAGTTTCTCCCATTCACACAGCCCCAAGGAAAAGTGACTCATCTTTAAAAATTGAGGGATTATGTAAGTGTACCTCTAAACAGTTGATTAGGATTAGGGTCACTAGGTTAGCAATTTGGAAATCTATTTGAATAGCATATGATATGATTATAAATAGGGTTTGGTAAGTTAAACTTGACACATCTTATAACCCGAAACAAAATATGGATTCATAATATCTATTTAAATCTGATTTCAAGTCAGGTCTTAGATCCACCAGTTAAAAGTAAGCGGGTAACTCTATTGTATATAGTACCTACTCGAATCCTACTAGATTGGATAAGTTTTGAATGGATAATTAAGACTATAGGATATGTACCGGATAGTAATTTTTCGGAATATATTCTCATATAATAATATAAGTATAAGAAGTCAGAATATTATGTACTTATCCTAAAACCTATACTTTAAAGCATACAAGATATAGGTTTCAAGGTTTCCGTCATATAATAGTAATTAAATAAATTAATAAATATATGATATTATTTTATCAAAATAAAGTAAAGTCTAGCCCAACCAATTGAAAACCCTGAATTAAATGTTTTTTATTATCTTTCCTTCCATCTTTTACCTTTACTCCATTGTCATTTTCATCGTTTTTTTCTTACTCCTTCTTCCTTTGTTAAATCCATCATCTAATAAAACTTGTTTTTTATAAAGGAATAATTTTTTTTATTTTACATTTAACAAAAGATTTGATATTACTACTAAAGAGAAATATGATTTTCTTAGAGTACAAGGAGATTATTTTACTTATATGTATACCTTAAGTAAGAAAAATATTTTAGTTTGAATTTATATTATATTTTTTTTTCCACATTATGTTTTCATTTGCCATGATTAATTATTTGATTCTATATTATCATCACATCTATAATTATTGAATTATATAATCTCATGATTTTTTTATTCACATTTTAATGAACTTTATAGATCTCACGTTAAATACGATATTTACTACTCTTATTTTTTAAAATAGTGTGTTTATTCTCTTAAATATCTATGTAATATAATTATTACAAAGTGAATGTTTTATTTATACAAAAAAAAAAGTTTTGTATAATACTTTCATAAAAATTCATTTATAATAATAGTTAAAGAACCATTTAAGGAAAAAAAAAAAGTTCGTAAAAAATAAAACTCAATGTACTACATTCATTAACATCATTTGAAAGATTGATTAAATTTAGTAATTTCTTTTGAAAAAAAAAAGGGATCAAGTTTGTTTTATATTTTCAAAAAATAGCCATATTGAAATTTATAAAGAAAATAAAAAAAAAAAATCTATAAGTTTTATAGATATTCTATACCTTGTAATTTATAAGGTATAGGGTATATAATGGTTCCAAGATGTCATAAGGTGAGATATAGAGAGCAAAATTTCGAAACTTGTATCTATAGGATACGGTATGGATAAAACTTATATTATACCTACCCTATACGTATTTACCTTACTGCTAGTGCATAAGTCTAGTTCTTAGATCCATAAATCGTGACGTTACATATTTTTTAAAATTAAGATTAAAATTTCAAATAAAAATAAATAAATAAAAATTTTAAATTAAAAAAAAATTGAGTTTAATCGCTATGTAGCCTTTAAACCATTTTAAGAAGTGATGGTTGAAGATGTGCATTTATTTATATATAAGCACATTCAACTTGATATATAATATTAACAATATAACGCAGAATAAAGAATCTAAATGCTATAATGAAGTTAAAAAAGTAAAAATTAATATCAAATTGTTAAATATAGGATTTTTGTTTTGGTAAAATTTTATATCTACTAAACTAGCTTTTAAATCATATTTATTCTTATTCAATTTTTTTTATATTTTATTTTATCATTTCTTCATTTCTTTCCTTCTTTGTCTTTTAACTCTTTTAAATTTTCTATTTTCTTAATATATAGGTAAGTTGGGATTCATCGGATTGGACAGGTTTAATCCTTTGACTCACCAAGGACCCACCAACTTGACAGGTACTTATACTGATCAGACCTATGATGGTGGGTCCGATTCGAGATCCCGCTGAGCCGGTTCAATGCCGGTCCCCAATTCGAATCCGCACTGTGCCTATGTTGTTCGTTTAGTTATTCTCTCCTTAAAATTCATTTGATTTCGTGAAATGGAAAATGGTTTTGATTCTATTATGGAAACTGGCCCAGGGCGTTATTGTTGATAAGTTACGAAAGCCTAATATGAGGCATAGCGGACTGGAACAGGATAATGTAACGGCCCAAAAAGAGAATGCGTGCAAAGTATAATAAGCTACCAGGTAGGGTTGGTCTAATGGACCGGTCACCATGGTGGCAATTGGCATTTTGTTACTTTGTTGTAGAAGATGGAATCCTTCATATGGTTTTCGAAAGAAGCATTTATACCACGTTTGGTATATGGTAATTCGTCCAAATAGAATCATAATTTCAGATTTTCTTCCTATTCTCCACATTTGGAAGTATATTTTAAAACTAAAAACGTGATATGATGGAATCAATAGTTTTGACTTGAAAGGGAAAATTGCTTCTATCTTTGAGAGGGCAATATCACCGTTCTATTCCCATTTAATTAATTATAATTAGTTAAAATTACTTTTCTAACTTTTAAAGAAATTATAGTATACAATAATTAAGAGTATTTTCGACAAAATAATTCTATTTATATATTTAATATCATTCCATTTCATTCAACTTCATGACCATGTCTAAATATATGAAAAAATTTCTCATTTCAATTTTCATTCCATTCTATTTTATTTTATTTTATCTCAATCCATTTCATTTTTGACCTTCCTTTATACCAAACTTTATGACATTAGATGATAAAGATATCTATTAATAAAATAATAAATATACATAATAAATGAATCATATAAACAAAACAAATACAATTCAATTATACATGGGATAAAGAAAAGAAAAAGTAAAAGGAAAAATAATCTTTTAATCACTCATATTTATCTATTTTTTCAATTGAGTTTTTATTTTTTTCTCTATATCAATCCTCATCTGTTTCGAGCTCTTAAAAAAATAGGATTTCCTTCAAATCTATTCGATTATTTATCAATTTAGGATATGTATTAACTTTAAATTAGTCCACAATAATTAATTTAATGAAATAATAATATTAAATAATTTTTATTACTTAATATTTAAAAATGATATTATATAATAAAAATAATAATAAAATATAAAAATAATTAAAAGTAAGAAAAAGGGATCCAAAAAGGGAAAGTCTATAAATCCCGACTACCTTAGCTGATTACCTCAAGACTAATCAAAATCTAACATATCCCCAAAATGATTGAAGAATTTGATGGACCTTAAAGAAAGTCATACTTTTATATGGTTTTGAGAACGGTGGGAGTTCAAATAGAAAAAGGAGAAACAAAGATCCAGAATTCAAATTAGATAACTATAAAACGTTGAAAACTAAATGGTATTAAGAAAAAGAAAAGGAAGCATTCACCAATTTCGGGCATTTCTATTATATATGACTACACGAAATCTTTGTTTATACTGTATTCCATGAGAATTTGATGTAAAGGATAAATAAGATGATAAAATACACATTTTTTAATTTCTTGAAATTGGAATTTTTTTTTTTAAGTACCAAACATGTTGGATCACAAATTCTATAGGACACTAAATGGTTATATAGGCATCAAACGCAATAAAATAGGTTCTAGTTTCAAAAATTTGAAACATACACCACAAAATGCATGTATATGATATGAACATCGTCCCTATGTAAAACCTAATTTAAATTGATTTAAGAAATTTTTTGATAAGACTGTCTTGTGAATTCAGATTTTGGCAATGGTTATGCTTAGGAGTGTAAATGATCAAAACTACTCTTGAGTTACTTAAGTTTGGCTTAATAGTCATGCAAATCTAATCAAGCTTGAGTCAAGATTAAATGCTAATAGAGTTTAAGTCGAGCTTGGTGTTATCTAAACTAAAATGAAAATATTGTTTAGATAAGTCAAGTACAAATGAGTTTTGTATTGGGTGTAGCTTGAGCTTGTTCAATCCTATTTTAAGTTGAACTCAAGCTTGAAATTTAAGCTTGATTGAGCTTGAGACAAGCTTAAGCTTTGAAATTTCCAGTCAATCTCAAGCTTAAGTGCAATATTATGTTGTCTCTACTAATTTCATTTTTTACCTTACTTACACTAGTGATCATCATTGTTTGACTTTTAACAATATGACCGAAGGAAACAAAATAATTGAAAAAGAAACTAAATCTAAGACTTTCTAAAGTGGGACCTAGAATAACCACATCATAAACACTAAAAATAAAAAAGAAAAACCTTAAGTTTCCTTGTAATTCACTCTAACAAGCAACCACTTGTTACAATGAGAGGAAGAAATTAATCTGATCCTATGCAATAGTGAGTCTTTAATACCTAAAAGTTTAATTTCAATTTGTGGTTTGAGATTTAGGATAAGAATTGTAATAATGCAATTATATTATAAACATAGTTATTGATATCACAATTTAACTAATGCAATTCTACAAATGTATAGTTTTATGAGTTTTAGTTAAAATAAATGAAAAATCGTTTAGGTAGAATCTTAACTGAATTATGACTTTAAGTGGACTAGAAGATTGGATAATACAAGATCTATGCCTTATATGTCCTTACCTAGTAACAAAATATACACAATAGACTTGCCATGCCGATGTGCCTAGGATTCTAAGCACTAATAAAGTTGTAGATTCGAACTCAATACAACTCATGGAGTTAGGAAATACAATAGCTTAGATAGGTATTAGTCGACATTACTCAATAAAAAAAAATAAATAAAAAAAAAAAACCTAGCTAAAGGGAGAATAACCTCGATCAAGAAGATTTGATTGAATGATAATAGAGCATTTATATTAGACTTATAATGATGGCACTTTTGTAAAAAATAAACACAACTAAATTACATTTTATTAAAGAAATAAAACAAAGTCACGTCCTATGTGCATGACCAGCTTGCTAGTCTTGTTTGTCGCTTTCAAGCCAGAAGTGGCATGGCCTTAAATCGGCATTCCAGTTAGATTCTCGATTCGCAAGCTAGTAAGTCTTACTCCCATACGCCCCTTCTGATGTCTTTTGCTTAATGCTATCAAGCTGGTTCACATTGAAACCGTCAGGTCAACTCCCATATAGCCTAGTCCTCTTCGTTTGCTTGTTGTTATGACTTGTTCATTTGCTCTTAGATTGGGCCTTATTGCCTAGACTTTCCCCCTTGCTTAATCCATGCAAACTTGAACCCCAATTTATATCATTTGCCTAGGTTTGCAAATAATTTGCCATTAAATCATGCATTTCTTTAACTTGCGAGAATGAAGACATAGATTCCAAACAAATAAGCTCTTGCACTCTTCTATCAAATTTCCCCTTGCTACTCGATCTCTCTTGATTTCCTCTTGGCTTATTAGGGCCAAAATAATTTGCTTTCCTACCTTTGCAAAAATAAATACATCTACAAACCCGGCATATACCACTTGCTTGCTATGCATCCATGGCTTACCAAGATAACATGAGCAATCTTTGTCATCACTTCATTGTATAATAACTCATCCTAATAATCTTTTATCCTTTGTAGAACTCAAATATGCTTGTTAACATAAAGCTTCCCCTTTTCTTCAAACCAATGTAAAGTATAAAGATACAAGTGTGATACCATCTTCATGCCCTAAGTATGAACAAATGACATAAAAGCCAAGTTTGCATAGCTACCACTATCAATCACCATGGTACAAATTTGATTCCTTACTAGGCATTGAGTGAAGAAGAGATCCTCTCTTTGAACCATATGAATAGGTTTCTTTTATAGTTGTGCTCATCTGATTACCAATAGCATCATGTTTGTGATATCCTTTATAGTGGTCCCTACATTAGCACCATCAATAATGTAATTTCTTTCATCTGCTCCTCTATAGCATTAAGCGCAACTCCAATTCTAGCAATAGAGTTTTGATAGTCATAATTCTTTTATTTTGATGCTATGTAATGAAATAATGAAACCCTTAACATTTAAATCATTACATTTCGGTAGACTACCCCTTACTCTTAGCCTTATGCCTTATATTGATTTATGACAAGATTGCGAAAACCATCTTTCTCATAAGTTATTATATCCTTGCGATCTGTCTTAGACTCTTTGGGCTTCACTTCTTCATTGGGCTTTGATCCACTTAAACTATATATATAAAAATATCGCGAATACTCCAGCAAGTATACTAGATCGGTATCGAGTAATAAAGAGTGAGTAAGATTCTTGATTCCTAGAGGACTATAAAATTACTAAACCTATGATAGCTCTTATCAATATTTCAGCAATTAAAATTAAATTGTGAATTAACTAATCTAATAATTACCTTAAAACTGTCAAAAAGAAAATCACGAGAATATATTTAAAACAAAGCAATCAATTAAGAATGTGGGAAAAATAGAATCCATCCTAATTGTACAAATCAAATTGTCATTATGTTATATAGATTAATAGTTATACGGTCATTCAAGTGAAATTATCATGCCTTGAAATTAAGGAATTAAACCTTGAATTAATTAGTCAGCTCCCACATCTTTAATAAATAGTGGACTCTAAATTACAATCATACATCTCTCGATGCTATGATCAACTAATGCTTTAAATCAATTATTCTTAATGTTTTAGCAAATAATTAACTCGAAATATTGCATTAATTCCTAGATAATTTTTAATTAATCTAATTAACGTTGCTTCTACATTAGCTAATCAGTTTAATCAAGAATTTCTAACAAACCCTATATCACCTCCCGTATCAATAGTGTTTTTAACAATTATAACTAATAGATAATTATAATTGAAATCATAGAAATTATAATCATAGATCATCCATATATTTATTAACCCTATAAGATGAATACAATTATCATCTTAGCTATCTAGGGTTTCATCAATTTCCCACAAATTAAACTTAGCTGGCCATAAAAGCACATATAATAATAGAAGTTGCAAAGAAGTTCATGATTAAAAATAAGAACAAATCATAGAATTGCATAAATAAAAATAAGATAGAAATCACCAATTTTGTAATTATGATGAATAAACTTCAATTGCAACTCCAAGAATGATTTTCATAGCAAAAGCGAAGTCTTCTCATTGATCCATGAATTTCTAAAGAAAACCTCTTCAAAAATAACTCATAATTGCTTCTAAGACTCTCTAATTCTAAAGAAGATGTAAAAGTCCATCTAAAATATCAATTACGTGTCTATTTATAGAAAAAACTACGATTATCTATCGACTGCTGGTGTAGGGCTCTAAAGCTATTGGTGTAGAGTGTAGGCTGGCCTAAGGCTGGTTGCCTTTAATTCCAAAGTGTTATGTATTGATTTGGGCTTCCTTCGTTTGCATAAAACTTCACTAAATTGATTGTATTTCCACTCTAAATTCTTCGAGACCTAAAATATTTAAATGAAAATACTTAAGTATCATTTCTTAATGATTTTTAGAAAATCAATCATAATTCAACCTAATTCACACATTAAAATATGAGTAAAATATGCCTTTATCAACTCCCTTACACTTAAACTTTTGTTTGTCTTCAAGCAAAATAAATAGAACTAAAGAAATCTATAATTGAAAATGCAAATTTTCTAATTGCAAATCCAAGCATATAATATTTCGCACTTTCAGACTCACTAATTTATAATGCTCATTGCTCAAACCATACCGAAATATGTGATCAGAGTATTACAATTGAAATTAATAAGCCACTCTAGAGAAAACAAATTTTAATCCAATCGTTTAACCTAAGATTTCTATTTCAAAAGTAGATACTCACTCTTAGAAAGAAAATTGCCCATTTAAACTTCACAGCTATTAGTAGGCATATTATCCCTCTAATTATCCCAACAAATAAGTTAACAAGGTAATGAAAGCATATGGTATCTGCTCTATCCTTAGGTTTTCTTCCTCTTTATTACAAGCCTTAATTCATTTCTTGATTTGCATTTAAAGCTTCCATGTTTCATTCTCATTTTTTTTTTCTTTTCCTCTTGTTCTTTTCTTTTTAATTCAGATACTGAACTTTGCCTTTCTACCCTTCTCGTTATAGTAAGTGCATTGAGTCGGCATATCCTAGGTTCATCACCCAAGTGACCAGGTTTTAAAGGAACCCCTACGAACTCTTCCTCACTCTAACATTCAAGTTAGGATGCTCTTAACTCAATTTTTTGAGTTATTGGAGTAAAGACTCTAATTTCATAACTTTTTGAATGCTCACTAAAATTTTTTAAACTTCTTTTACAGGAATCACTAAGTACAAAGCTTCATTTACCTCTTTTACTAAGTGTTAAAGTGTCATTAGAATAACTAAAAAGATGATATACTAACTAACCTTGCATAGAAGTAAACCTGTTTACTTTTTACTTAAGAACTCGATTGACTCTTAAACTTCAAATTCCAAGGCTAAAAACTAGGTAAATTAGGTTTCTAAAGGTTTGACTAATTAATTTTAACTAAGTACAAAAATCATAACAATGGTGAGTAAGGCATCTTAGTGAGTCAATTATTCTAGCAAATCACAATTAAATGCTAACAATTTTTCTTTGTATAATCTTTAGATTCCAAACAAGAAATTTAAAATTTTTAAAAAATTAGCCCAAAAAAGCCAAATATTTAAGAATAAATAAAGTTCAAGCTAATAGGAAAGTATAACCATTTCTAAACAAAAATCGGCATCAAATGTCATGATATTCAATTGAATTAAAAATCCATTTTCTATATTTTCTTCCCCTAACTTTAGAATAGATAGTGTTTATACTATCTCCAATTCAGTGTACAATAAGAAATAGAATAAAATAAAAATTCATAGAAAAGGAAAAATCGATACTTCCTTAGATTCAAATTTTCAGCAACAAGTAGAATTCCAATCGTGATATCATTAAGAAGAGCATCTATTTCAGATTAGACCTATCTCTACAAACATGAAGAAACACAAAAAAAGCAAATATAGGATAAAAGTGTACTCAAAAGTATAAAGTAGAAACAATTATCCAGAGTTACCCAATCAGGTAGGTACAAAACAAAAATAACCTAATTGCAAAGTAAAAAATAAAATAAAATAAAAAACAAAAAATAACATAGAAAAACATTAGAAATGTATGCAAGGCTCTAACTATCTCGCTTTGAGCTACTAGTCTTCTCATTGGAAGTCTCATAATGTAGTTCCTCTGTAATTGCTGGCTGAAAACAAGAGATAATAGACTTCAGCATATTAAACATAGTAATTCGGAACTTCTTGTTCTTCTTCCTTTCTTTTCGAATTTTATCTCCGACTTCCCTAATTTCTGCGCTCAACTGCTCATAACTACCTGTTGGAGGAGGAGGATAGGAAGTAGAAGCTCTAGCAGCAGGAGGATTTTCAGGAACATTCTCCTTATTAACTGGATTTGGCCTATTGTTTATCTTAACCAATCTCCAACCCTTAAAGGGTATAATTGAAATAGGCTTACAAGGAATACCTTCATCTCCTTTAGGTTGCTGAAAAATCCTCATGCCCTTCAACAATGCAGTTAATATAACCACTACAAAATATCACTTGAGTCCTATTATTATCTACTTGTCTATAAATGAAATTTGCTATTTCTACTCTTAGATCAATTCGATACCCAGAAATCAAGTTGTACAAATAACATATCAAAACTAGTTATCTTATTGTGACTTGTTTTCTTACAATTGATAGTGTGGGCAAAAATGTAGTAGAGTAGCTTATGCTTTACTACTGAAAAAGTAGTGGCAAGTGACTTTGAAGGTACAAAATCATCTCACCTTGGTAGAATGAACCGGTACTAGAATCTCTTAGCAGTCATGTCATTGGGCCAGGAGATAGGTAAATCTACCTCTTCCTCATCATATAATCCCCAAAAATAACCAATTTGACTAAGCTCGATCACATGAATATCACCATATGCTTAGAAGGTGATGGTGGATATTTTCCCATCTCTCTCCAACTGCAAGGTAGATAAGAACTTGATTGTGATATTTTTGAATGTGGGTTCCTTGATTTCAAACAATCTGAGCGAAGTATTATTAGGGACAATCTATTGAATTTGATCGTCTATCCCATATTCGTGCAATAAAGCCCAATCCAAGTATTGTTGGTTCATGAATGTCATCCTTTGTAGTTTCTTCTTTCTCTCCTTAGCATACTCATGGTTGGACAATAAATCTTTACCTAAGCTTCGTGAAGATAAAGTGGCTGCTGTCTTTTGTTTCTTCGTTTGTGGTTAGAGCTTCTTAGGTAGCATGGTGGAGTTGAGGGGGTAGATGTGCTTTATATAGCTGCATTGTATGCCGACCATCTGCATTTGTATGCTAGTGGTGTACATGGTCGGCGTATATAAGAAGGTCGATAGCCTTGAATTTAAATGGTCAGCCTTCAATTGATTTTTACACACTTTTTATTTTTATTTTTTTGCATAAATAAAAATAACAATAAAACTAGGAAAATAAAAATTAGTTTTGTTAGACATGAGTTGCCTCCCATGAAGTGCTTAGTTTATAGTTGCTAGCTCGACTTTTCCAGTCCTTACAATGAGTTCACGCCTACCATGATAGTACCGTTACCGTCCATGTTTTCCCCTTCAAAATAATATTTGAGAAGGTGACCATTCACTTTAAAAGTGTGATTGTCTCCTACCTTTAACTTACTGTACCATAAGGAAAAATATTAGCTTTTTCAAATGGCCTAGACCATCAAGATTTTAACTTACTTGAGAATAACTTTAGTTGAGAGTTGTATAATAAAACTTTTTGACCAAGTACAAACTCCTGCTGTTGGATGTTCCTATCATGCCATCATTTGGCTCTCTCCTTATATATCCTAGCGTTTTCATATGCTTTTTCTTTGATCTCATCCAGCTAGTTCCTTTGGAGCAACCTCTTTTCACCTGTAGCTTGTAAATCAAAGTTAAGGTATTTTATGGCTTAGTAGGCCTTGTGCTCAAGCTCTCTAGGTAGGTGACATGATTTACTAAAAACAATTTTGTATAGGAGCATTCCTATAGGGGTTTTAAAAGCTATCCTATAAGCCCACAATGCAACATCAAGTTTTAAAGTCCAATCTTTCTTAAATGCATCGATAGTCTTCTCTAAGCTACACTTTATTTCCTTATTGGACATTTCAACTTGTCCACATGTTTGTAGATGATATGGGATGGCAATTTTATGAGTGACATGAGTCTCCTTACAATCTCCAAGTCCTAGCTTCTTGAAAATAGACAAAGGCATTAAATTTATACTTGCCCTTAAATCAATAAAAAACTTATCAAAATGAAAATTTCCTATACTATAAGGAGTAGTAAAACTCCCTTAATCCCTTTATTTTCTCGACAGGCTAGATAAATTTTTCCTAGAAGATCATAGAGCATTTTCTTATAAGAATCATAGGTTCATTCCCATCAATCTTTCTCTTCTTAGTGAGTAGATCTTTCATGAATTTGTCATAGGAAGGCATCTACTGAAATGCCTCTACAAAAGGAATGTTGATTTGTAGCTTCTTGAAAACATCCATGAATTTAGCAAATTAGGCGTTTAGCTATTGTTGCTTCAATCTTCCTAGAATAGGGATAGGAGGAACATACAGTTTACTTCTAGTGACTTCTACTTTGATTCCTCTACCACCTGCTTCCCTTTTCCTTTCTTTAGATTCTCTTCCTTTTTTTGAGCTTATCTGTCAACTATTTTAACTTTCTTTCCACTCCTCAGCATAATAGCATTGATACCTTTAGGATTCTCTTTTGTATTACTAGGTAAAGACCTTGATGGTCTATTGCTCAATTGTTGAGAAATCTAACTAATTTAATTCTCTAAGTTTCAAATAGTTGCTTGTTGATTCTGTAACATGGTGTCAGTCTTTTGCATATAACTCAACATAAGCTCTTTCATTCTAAACTGATTCTACTGAGGTGGAGCATTTTGAGTAGGACTTTGCTTCTGGAATCTAGATGGTGGTTTAAATGCATTATTCTCATTCCTCCATGAGAAATTTAGATGATTACACCACCATGGATTGCATGTATTTGAATATGGTGCTTGATTAGCTCGTTGAAAATTGTTGACAAAGTTCACTTGCTCTCCACTAGTTGAAGCTAAGGGATTCTTGGATAGGCTTTCAAGAGTTAAATGTGGTCTTGAATATAACTCACAAAACGTAATAGGATTAGCATGAAAAGACTATGCTAAAGTGAGTTTACTTACCTGGATAGTAAGAGTTGAGATTTGAGTTGTTAATTGAGAAATAGTGTCATTGTCATTGACTGATGCCATTCTTGACTTGCTTCTTTTGTTTTGCCAATTATGTGCACTAGAGGCCATCTCTTATATCAATACACTTGCTTCATCATAAGTCTTACCCATTAGAGTACCTCTAGTTGCAGCATTTACTAAAGACCTCAATGTCTCATCCAAACTGAGGTAGAAAATCTCAATCAGGAGATTATCTGGCAATCTATGATGTGTGCATTTTCTGATCGCCTCCTTAAATCTCTACCATTTCTCATAAAGTGACTCACCATTAAACTTAGTAAAGTTGGTGATGTCATTTCTCAGTTTTACAGTCCTAGTTAATGGGAAGAATCTTCTTAGAAACTTCAATGAAAGATCAACCCAAGTGGTAATAGACTCTTATAACAGTGAATGAAACTAAGCTCTGGCTTTATCCCTTGGTGAACAGGGAAAGAGTTGTAATCTAATAACCTCATCTGTAATGTTATTCATCTTCGTTGTATTGTAGTATTGGAGGAATCCTGCAATATGCTTGTCAAGACTTTCATTAGAATATCCTTCAAACTGATTTATCTGAACCATTTGAATGAGGGATAGTTTTAGCTCAAAGTTGTTGGCCTGAATGGTAGGCCTCCTTATGGAAGAACCCATAACCGTAGGTACTATATAGTCTTGAAGTGCTAGTAAGACTCCTTGTATCTGATTATTATCATCGTTGCCTACCATCTCTTCTCTCCTTCTTTTGTTCTCTTGCCTCAACTGATGTAAAGTGTGCTCTATTTCAGAATCTAGTGGTAGAATTTCAGTACTTCTACTCCTATGCATAAAACACCTACAAAGAGAACAAGAAACAATATATGTCGTCAAGTATGCCTAAATTACCAATAGAACTAAAAGGTTTAATATTTTTAGACTCTGGCAATAGCGCTAAGAACTTGAACCACTTAAACTATATATATAAAAATATAGAAAATACTCCAGTAGGTATACTGGATCGAAATCAAGTAATAAAGAGTGAGTAAGATTGTCGATTCCTCAAGGACTATAAAATTACTTAACCTATGATAGCTCTTATCAATATTTAGGCAAGTAAAATTGAATTTTGATATAACTAATCTAATAATTACCCTAAAATTGTCAAAAAGAAAATCACAAGAATATATCTAAAATGAACCAATCAATTGAGAATATGGGAAAAACAAAATCCACCCTAGTTGTGCAAATTAAATTGTCATTGTGTTATATAGATTAATGGCTATACGGTTATTTAAGTGAAATTATCATGCCTTGAAATTAAGGAATTAAACCTCTAATTGATTAGCCAGCTCCCATATCTGCAATTAATAATGGAATCTAAATTACAATCATACATCTCTCAATGTTATGATTGACTAATGCTCTAAATCAATTATCCCTAATATCTTAACAAATAATTAACTCGAAATTTTGCATTAATCCCTAGATAATTTTTAATCAATCTAATTAACATCGCTCCCACATTAGCTAATCAGTTTAATCAGGAATTTCTAACAAATCCTAAATTAACTCCCGTATTAATAGTGTTTCTAACAATTATAACCAATAGATAATTATAATTGAAATCATAGAAATTGCAATCATGAATCGTCCATACATTTATTAACCTTATAACATGAATACAATTATCATTTTAGCTATCTAAGGTTTCATCAATTTCCCATAAATTAAACTTAGCTAGCTATAAAAGTACATATAATAATAGAATTTACAAAGAAGTTCATGATTAAAAATAAGAACAAATCATAGAATTGCATAAATAAAAATAGGATAGAAATCACCAATTTTGTAATTGTGATGAATAAACTTCAATTGCAACTCTAAGGATGATTTCCATAGCAAAAGCAAAGTCTTCTCATTGATCCATGAATTTCTAAAGAAAAACTCTTCAAAAATAACTTATAATTGCTTCTAAGACTCTCTAATTCTAAAGAAGATGTAAACATCCATCTAAAATATCAATCACACATCTATTTATAGAGAAACCTAGGGTTATTTGTTGAATGGATCTTTTTCATTGAAGGGCGACAGTGTAGAGCTCCAAAGCCGTCGATGTAAAGTGTAGGCCAGCTTAAGGCTGGCTACCTTTAATTTTAAAGTGTTACATGTTGATTCGGGCTTCTTTCGTTTGTGTAAAACTCCTTTAAATTGATTGTATTTCCACTGTGAATCCTCTGAGACCTAAAATATTCAAATGAAAATAATCAAGTACCATTTCTTAATGATTTCTAGAAAATCAATAATAATTTAACCTAATTCACTCATTAAAATATGAGCAAAATATGCCTTTATTAGACTTCTTTCTCAACTAGTGTTCACTGTAGTATTGAGATTAAGTTATGTGCCTTTACTTCTATATCTCAACTTTTTGTGATAATTTTACCACATCATCCAAAGTTGAATACTCCTACACCTTACCTACATCTCCATTCTCATATCTCAAGCCTGTAATAAATTTAGAGATAATCTTCTCAACTAGATCCTTATAATCATACTTCATTAACAAGAATTCAAACTGTTGTGCATATTGAAAGATAGTCCTGTTCCCTCATACCAAATTGTCCATCTAGGCACATAAGTCATGCTTGTAGTATGAAGCTACATATTTCTTCTTCATCAGTCTTTTCATAAGGTTCCATTTAGCAACCTTAGCCTCATCTTCTTCCCTCCTCTATACTCTAATATATTTTCACCACAATAATGCATACCTTGAAAATTCTAATGTAGCTAGCTTCACCTTAGTCCACTCATTATATTCTCTATATTCAAATAATCTTTCAATCATTAGGTATATGTTACCCATCAAACTTAAGCATGGACAATTTAATATTATCAACATCTCTTACTAGTTGATTCTCATTAACAGCTCAACGTTCATCAAAATTATTGTCTTCTCCTTCATATGGCTCCTCTTCATGCCTCTGAATGACATGGTCTCTCACCTTTCACCTCTGCCATTCATATCTCGATCACTAATCACTATTTGTAGATTATCATTCATAGCAGTAATAATATGATTTATATTATTCTACTGCTGCATCATGCCCTAGAATACCTAAGTAAGGCCAATCGTTCAATTATCATTAACTTACCTTAGTGAATTATGTTGTCAATCGTTCCAACCAGTCCTATCACTACTTTCACTCTCATTAGTACTACTCTTGTCACTCATGTTATTTCACTTCAGTACTCATGTATGCTTTACTTAGTAATTTTATTGAAAACCTCAAGTGTACCTTCCTTAGTCTTGAACAATAAATCATGATTCAATCTTCCAACCACAAAATCCATGAGAATCAATCTATTAATTTAACAACAATAACTCGGTAGCTAATCAAAATAACCCTCATGCAAATCCCCACTCTAAAACCATAAAATCTTTAGACCACCACCAACAAAACAATAAAAAAAAAAAAGAAAAGAATATAAATCTCACTTACCATGTAATTTGACCTTCACTCTAAGACCATTAGGATGTGCTTAGGATTCTAAGCACCAATGGAGTTGTAGATCTAAACCTAATATGACTCATGGAGTTAGAAAACACAACAATTAGATAAGTATTTTTTGATATTACTCAAGAAAAAAGACCTAGCTAAGAGAGAATTGCCACAATTAAGAAGGTTTGATTGATAAGACTCAACAAGAAGTCATAAAAATCACTCCAGATTAAATCTCTCAAAAGATTTCTACGTTTTCTATTGATAATGGAATAATAAAAATTCCCTTAACATGAATAATAATTTACAAGACCTATAACAATGACAATTTTGTAAATAATAAAGACAATAAGTTACATTTTATCAAATAAATAAAACAAAGTGTTGTGCATGACTTGATGGTAAGTCTTGTTAGTCACTATTAGGTCAATAATGGCATGGCCTTAAACCGATATACCAGTTCAATTCTAAATTGGCAAGCTAGTAAATCCTATTCCCTTGCTCACCTTTTATACATCTTCCGCTTAAGGCCATTAACTTAATTTACACTAAAACCGTCATATCGATCCCACATAGCCCTATCATCTTTGTTTGCTTATTGCTTTGACTTGTTCATTTGCTTTTAGATCAGGTTTGTTTGCCTTGACTCATCCCCTTGCTTAATCCATAAAAAACTTGAACCCCAAATTCCCATCACATGCCCTTGCAGTTTAGGGCATGACCATGTTACTATATAAACTAGAACTAAGTGTAATTATAATGGATATAGTTTATGTTTGTAATTAAGTATAGATAGGTAGTGTACATTCTAAGTTGTGTAAACTAAAAATAAATATCACAAAAAATATAGTGAATAAAGTGGGAGATGCTGTAAACCTCCAATACAATTCTCTTACCTTTGGTGATTATTCTCCTTAAATATTACACATATACTAATGTATCAAATCAATAAGGTTATATATGGTATAAGATAAGGATAAATATTACAATGATGTGATGCATACAAAGAGATTTTTTTACTTAAAGTGAAGATTGAGGGTATAGATATGAAAAATCAACCAAAAAAACAAAAACAAAGTTAATGAAATCCTTTATATGAAGAAAATACCCTAATATTTATTTTCAATCTACAACACTTTAAACTATGTCCTATATTTGATATAGCGACAAACATACAGTTTCTTGCTTTTTGATTATCTTTATAAAAATAAAGTTATGCATTTAGATGCATCTTATAAATATAGGAAAGTATTAATATAGTATATTATCCCATAATTATATACATACAATGATATACATAATACTATTGATATATAAATCTTATTTTTCTACACAATATATTTTGTAATTTCTTTAAGGGGAAAAAAGGAAGCATTTAATTTATTCATAGAAATCCATTAGGACAAAATTGCCTTTTTAGCATTCCTATTGTAATCCTAAGAAACCCCCCCCCCAAAAGAAAATGTAGATTTATGAATCTTTCAACTCTCATAAGCTTTTTCCCTCATATGCATGAACATTCTAAAGGTCTCTTTTTCTTACGGTAAGACATTTTGTATCATAGGATAGATAACATAAGTATACATAGATATATAGAGCATTAATGCACAACACTCGCAATAGCAACCATTGACCTACCAACATTACATAATAGGGAAGTTGAAGGAATACCAACCTTCAGGCTACTAACCTAATCTAGACTGCGAGGCATTTAATAACTAACTAAGAAGTGAATTCTATCCCTACAGTTAGCCAAGGACAAGCCCCATTATCATGCCAAGCCATTGCTACACTCCTTCCCTAGTTCATTTGATATCTATACTTTAGTCCAAACTTAATCATTGTTGTTAACCTTCGACTTGGTCAATGGAGGATTCAACCTACCCTAAATTTAACCTATATAAGGAAACTGCCTAGCTAAGCATATTTCTAACTTCCGACCTCTTAAGCTTTGTTCTTTCTATCTTTCATTTGAATGTCAATCTAACCCCCCTCAATAGCTCAATGAGGATAATACTATGGATACTTTTGATAAGTGCTAAATATACATATTTAATAGTGGGTTCTTATAGTGCTTTTGATATTCTTATTTGGATATTTAGAACTAAATTAGAAGATATTTTGTTTTTAGGCTTCAATGAAATAATTGAGATGGAACGGAAGAAAAAGGATTGATTTTCCCTTGATTTGGATTTAATTTGAATGAGTTATAAACTTTTAAAAGTTGATATAATCAATTGATATGACTATGATGGAGTTGTATTTGTTTATTTAATGACTAGAAAGTTAGACAACCATTTGACATGGTCATGTTGGGGATTGCATTGAAAAGTTACATATGGCATGGTCATGTTGCATTTAAATTGAAGTTCAAAGCCCAAACATGAAGTCTAGCATTGTCTGGATGAGTTAAAGCCTAAACACTTCGAAGCCATTCACGTCTTACACATGTAATTGCAATTGAATTCCAAGCCATCCAATCTAGGAAGCTTTGGTCCATGTATGAAAATTAGCCTACATCATTAATATGAATTGAAGTTCAGTAGATGTCCACAATTCTACTAACAATAGTTGATATCATGATTTCTCCATACCAATGCCATATTAAATTAGTAATTACCATACATCATTTGTGAAGGCCTATGAATTTGAATGATTTGGGTGGCCATGGTTGTTATAATTTTAGAGCAAGCTCATACTTGGAGACATTCAATAATTAACATGCAAGTTGTTTGATTCAATTGGTGGATATAAATTGAACACACAGTGTGTAGATAAAGTCTAGGCCATGCGACATCAAACACCATGCTTTCTATTCAAGTCGTATATTACTTATTTCAAGTGGGCAAATTGAAGATTTATTTTAGAAAAGGTATATAGGAGATATTTTAGGATTTCATGTACTATAAATAGGAAAAAGGGCGTTTTAAACAAAGAGACATACATTTGCCCATTCATTCATATTCTAGGGATTTTAGAATTTCATCTTTCCTTTTCGTTTCTTCTTTATTTTCTTGATGTCTTAAATTAGTTCTTTATAATATTCAATTATTGAGAACCCTGGTTTTCTATATAATTTATTCTTTTCTTGATTCAATATATGATTTCTAATTTCCTACGATCTAATTATGTGTTCTTCTATTATTTTGAATTAATGATAATGGTGTGTTAATTCAATTTATTGGATTTCATATATGGAGATCAAAAGACCCTATATATGAATAGATGTAGGGTAATTAGAAAGAATTTCATGTAACTTTAGAGATAAGAAGGCATAATTATTCTATTTTAACTACGAAGAGATTTCAGTTAGTGAGAATTCATAGATTTTAATGTAGTTTTAGGATTTGTAATTACAAAAAGATTTTGGCTAGAACCTTAAAATTAAGGCTAGCAATCTTGAAAAAGATGTTAGTTTAAATTAAGAATTATAATAGTCTAGTTAATTATAGTGGGATTGATATGTGCTACATTATGCTAGGGTAATTAGTAATTGAATACAGAATTCCTGCATTCTTAATATCTTTAATTTTTATTTATTCTATATATTAGTTATTTTGCATATTAGTTTAATTAGTTTTAGTTAAGATTTAATTCTCTTGAATTTTTTTTTCAATAAAATTTGTTAGGTTAGATAATAGGAAAGGAGTGAAGTTCTAGTAATCACATGTAGTTTCTAAGGGATTAACATCTAAACCCATGTCCGCTATATTATAATTTGATAGGTACACTTGCCTTACATCAACTTCCTCTACCCTGATCCCAATTTGTGCTAGCACTTGCCATCAACTCAACCACATTTGATCCTTTCTCTCTTCATATAAGGTTCTTCATAGTATATTACATCAATGAACTTTAGATATGTTTGCCTCCTTTTCTTGTACATGTAGTTGCTTTGTAGTTTGTCTTTTATACCCTTTTTAAACATATCTTAGGTGGTTATATTGTAATTGCTCTTTTGTATTTTAAATTATTTCCTTTTGTTGCCCTAAGAGTTTTACTATAAATAGCCTCTTATCTTGTAAGTCGAAATCATATGACCTTTCATGTATATCCCTCTTTTCTTATGAGGATACTCTCCAAGCTTACACTTACACTCTTATCTAACCCAACGAGTAACAAAGGTTAGTGGCAAGTAGATCTTACCTTAAGCTTATGCATCATATCTAGCATGACCTAAGTTATGTTGAACTCTTTGATGAGTCACATCCATAGGGTTGCTTCACTAAGCTACTATTGTATTCATTCTCCTTACCATTTGTTCATTGTAGTGAAGGACCCACTTCTCCTCTAGTAAATCCTAATGATTTCCTAGCTTCTAGATATACTATACAAACTTAGTATTAAAGCTCGAGGTTATGACCAAAGGACCTGTTCATGTTCATCTGTTAAAGTTCTGACATAAAGGCAATATAGTATAGTGGTTATGCTCTATGTATTACATTGTGCTATTGAGTATTCAAGTAATTAGGTTGTAGGTGTGGTACTTATGTTAGTGTACAGTACCTATTCTATGAGTGATTGAGTGCTCTATTTTGTTATTGGAAGTATTGGACAAATGTTATGTTAGTTTTGATTTTAGGTTGTTGGTTAATTATTGTAGTTAAAATGTCAAACCTTAGAGTCTGAGGCAGAGTTGGTGATGTAGAGAGTAATGATCGCAGCCGTGGCTACCATGGTGAATAGACTCTATGATCGATGGATAAGTACAATCAGGACTTAACCGCCATGGTAGCTAATTCGGTTGTCACACAACAATGCTTAGTAGATGCCTGACCTATTGATGGTGTCCTACTAAATGACCAAGTTAGTATAGCATGATAAAGGTATATTTTTTATGTTTTAAAGTGCAAATTAAGATACAATTATTATTGATTTTATAGAAATCATTAAGAATTGGTACTTAATTATTTTCATTTGGACATTTGAAAAATTAGAGGATTCAAGAGTGGAATTAAGGACGATTTAGAGTAATTTTATGCAAAGGAATGAAGTCCAATTCAATACGTACAAGTTGGGAATGAAGGCAGCCGACCTATAACTTACATCAGCAGCCTTTGAAGTCAACACCGTTAGCCTTGAACTTATACTGCCAGCCTTTATAAAAAAGAAACTTCATGCGATTCAACCCTAATTTTTCTTATAAATAGCTTATGTTTCATCATTTGAGAGACTTTTGAACACACTTTCCTTAGACGTAAAGAGTCATAGAATAGTTTTTAGATAGTTCTTTAAGAGAATCACTTAGATCATTGAGAAGAATTTGCTTTTGTTGTAGAGACCAATTTGAAGTTGCAATTGAAGATTATCTTTTTCAGTATAGAATTGGTGACATCTATTTCAATTATTCTTATGCAATTCTATGAATTGCTTATGCTTTCAATTATGAATTTCCTTACAATTTCAATTAGTATTTGTGTTTTTGTTTCCAAATCCATAGCTAGCTAAATTTATTTGTGGGAATTGATGAAACCTTAGATAACTAAGATGATGATTATGTTCATGTTATAGGATTAAGAGATATATGGATAATTCATGATTTTAATTTCTACGATTTCAATTATAATTGTTCAATTGATTATAATTGTTAGAAACCCTAATGATACGGGAGTTGATATTGGGTTTGTTAGAAATTCTTAATTGATTTGATTAATCAATGAGAAAGTAGAGTTAATTGAATTATTAGAAATTATCTAGAAATTAATGTGATGTTTAGCGATTGATTATTCACTAAGATATTAGGGATAATTGATTTAGGACATTAGACAATCATAGTATCAGGAGATATATGATTGTAATTTAGAGTTTACTGTTAATTGGAAGATACAGAAGCTAACTAATTAATTAAGAGTTTAAATCCTTAAGTTTTAAGGTATAATAATTTCACTTGAATGATGATATAACTATTAATCTATATAACATGATAATAATTTGATTGGCATAATCTAAGGTGGATTCTGTTTTCCCATAGTTTTCAATTGATTGCTTAATTTTAGATTTTTCATAGTCATTTTCTTTTTAATAGTTTTAGAGTAATTATTAGATTAATTAATTTAATTTTAATTACCTGAATATTGATAAGAACTAGCATATGATTAGTAATTTTTTAGTCATTGAGGGATCGACAATCTACTTTCTCTATATTACTTGATTCCAACCCAATATACTTGCTAGATTATTCACGATATATATATATATATATATTTTAAGCGAATCAAGTATTTTGCGTTGTTGCCGAAGATTGGAAATATTAAACCTTTTAGTTCTGTTGGTAATTTAGGCGCAATTGATAACGTGTATTATTTTTTTTTTTCTCTTTGAAGGTGTTTTATGTGCAGGAGTAGAAGTACTGAAATTCTACCACTAGATTTAGAAATAGAGCGCACTTTACATCAATTAAGGTGAGAGAAAAGAAGAAGGATAGAAGAGATGGCAAGTAACGAGGGTAATAATAAGATACAAGGAGTTCCACAGGTACTACAAGATTATACAGTACCTATGGTGGTGGGTTCAATTATAAGAAGGCCCACTATTCAGGCTAACAACTTTGAGTTGAAACCGTCCCTTATTTAGGTGGTTCAGACAAATCGATTTGGAGAATATCGAATATCCTAATGAAAGTCTTAATGAGCATATTGTAGGATTCCTTCATTACTGCAATAAAGTGAAGATGAACAATGTGACAGACAAGGTTATCAGATTATAACTCGTTCTCTTTTCACTGAGGGATAAAGCTAGAGCATGGTTTCATTCACTGCCACAAGAGTCTATCACCACCTGGGCTAATCTTTCATTGAAGTTCTTAAGGAGATTTTTCCCACCAGCACGAAAGAGATTCAAGGAGGTAATCAGAAAATGCCCACATCATGGCTTGCCAAACAATCTTCTTATTGAAATCTTCTATCTCAATCTAGATGAGAAATTAAGGTCCCTTATTGATGTTGTAGCTGGAGGTGCTCTAATGGGTAAGACATATAATGAAGCAAGTGCACTGATAGAAGAGATGGGCTCTAGTGCTCATAATTGGCAAAATGAGAGAAGCAAGTTAGGAGTGGCAGCAACTAGTGACAATAGCACTATATCTCAATTAACGGCTCAGATTATAGCTCTTACTACTCAGGTAAGTAAACTCACCTCAATATAATCTTTTAATGCTAACCCATTATTTTTTGTGAGTTATGTTTAGGACCACATTCGACTCTTGAGTGCTTAACTGGGAATCACTCAGCTCTAACCAGTGGAGAACAGGTGAATTTTGTCAACAATTTTCAATGTAGCAATCAAGGACCATATTCGAATACATATAATCCTGAGTGGCGTAATCATCCAAATTTTTCATGGAGAAATAAGACCAATGCATTCTAACCACCACTTAGATTCTAGAAGCAACGACCTGCTCAAAACGCTCCACCTCAGCAAAATTAGTCTAGAATGGAAAAGCTCATATTGAGCTATATGCAAAAGACTAACACCATGCTACAGAATCAATAGGAGACTATTTGAAACCTAGAGAATTAGATTAGTCAGATTTCTCAACAGTTGAGTAACAGACCATCAGGGTCTTTACCCAGCAATACTGAAGAGAATCCTAAAGGTGTTAATGCTATTATGCTGAGGAGTAGAAAAGCATTGGAAACAGTTGACAGATGAGTTGAAGAAAAGGTGAAGATTCTAAGGTAGAAAAATGGAAGGAGGTAGAAGAGGAACCAACGTAAAAGTCACCAACAGTGAAACCATATGTTCCTCCAGTCCCCTTTCCAGGAAGATTGAAGCAATAGCAGTTAGACGCTCAATTTGCCAAAATACTAGATGTCTCCAAGAAGTTGTAAATCAACATTCCTTTTGCAAAAGCACTTCAGCAGATGCCTTCGTATGCCAAATTGATGAAGGATTTGCTTACTAAGAAGAGAAAGATTGATGGGAATGAACTGGTAATGCTTACAAGGGAGTGTTCCATGATCCTTCAGAAAAATTTATCCACTCTACCTAGAAAACAAAGAGATCGAAAGTGTTTTACTATTCCTTACACTATAGGAAATTTTCACTTTGATAAGGTTCTTATTTATTCAGGTGCAAGTATAAATTTAATGCTTTTGTTTATTTTCAGGAAGCTGGGACTTAGAGATTACAGGGAGACTTATGTCACCTTGTAACTTACTGACAGGAGTATCAAATACCTAAGGGTATTGTTGAGAATGTTCTAGTGAAGGTAGACAAATTTATCTTCCCAGTCGACTTTATAGTCTTGGAGATGGAAGAAGACAGAGATGTACCCATGATCTTAGGCATACCGTTTCTTACAACAGGTAAGGTGTTGATAGATGTGAAATAGGGTAAGCTGACTTTAAGAGTTATGGATGATCAAGTAACGTTTAATGTTTATAAAGCCATAAAGCATTTTGATGATTGTAAATCTTATTACACTATTGATATTTTTTATGAGATTACCTGTGAGTCTATAGAAGAGAAACCAAGATTAGATACCATGGAATAAGTTCTTAGGGATCTAGATGATTGGAGCGATGATGACGAGCCTAAAGAAGAAGGTAAGGAATAGGTGTTAGAAATCAAAGCTCGATACTATGAAGAACTAAGCACCAATAAGCAAAAGCTATTCCCATCATTGACACAACCCTTGATGCTTGAACTTAAACCTTTACTTAGTCATTTAAAATATGCTTATCTTAGAACAATTGATACTTTGCCAATAATTATCTCTTCCTCTTTAATAGGTGACTAGGAGAAATAACTTCTAGAAGTTCTGAGAGAGCATAAGAAGCCATCGGGTGGACCATTGCTGATATAAAGGGGATTAGTCCCTTAATTTGCACTCATAAGATATTGCTTGAGGCTAAGTGCAAACCCATAGTACAACTATAGAGACGACTTAACCCAACTCTTAAGGAGATAGTGAAGAAAGAGGTACTTACATTGTTGGATGCAGGTATTATCTACCTTATCTTAGGTAGTAAGTGGGTTAGTCCCATTCAGGTAGTACTAAAAAAGGGTGGTATAACCATGGTGAAAAATGAGGATAATGAGCTAATCTCTACTTACACTGTGACCAAGTCGAGAGCTTACATAGATTATAGGAAACTGAATGATGTTACTCATAAAGACCACTTCCTACTCCCTTTCATAGATCAAATGTTAGAAAAACTTTCAAGGCATGATTATTATTGTTTTTTAGATGGATATTCTGGTTACAATCAAATTCATATTGCACCTGAGGATCAGGAGAAAACCACTTTTACATGTCCTTATGGTACTTTTGCCTTTAGGAGAATGCCCTTTGGTCTCAATAATACACCCCATAACTTTTCAAAGATGCATGATGTTTATATTTTTTCACATGTTAGAAGATTTTATTGAAATATTTATAGATGACTTCTCTATCTTTAGGAAGTCATTTGATTCATGTCTGACTAATTTAGGTTGTGTGTTTAAAAGGTGCAAGGAGACTAATTTACTTTTGAATTGGCAAAAATGCCATTTTATGGTAAGAGAAAGAATAGTCTTAAGTCACAAGGTATCAAAAAAGGGGATTGAAGTTGATAAAGGTAAAGTGGAGATAATAGAAAAGCTACCACCACCCACTTTAGTCAAAGGAGTTAGGAGCTTCCTAAGGCATGCTGGCTTCTACAAGAGATTTATCAAGGACTTCTCTAGAATCTCTAGGCCTCTTTGTAATTTACTCGAAAAAGATTCTACCTTTGTTTTTTATGACAGTTGTTTTCAGGCATTCAATTTATTAAAGAAGAAACTTACTTTGGTACCAGTGATCGTTGCACCAGATTGGGAGTTTCCTTTCGAGATGATGTATAACACTAGCAACTATGATGTAGGAGTAGTACTTAAGTAGAGCAGAGGTAAGTTATTTCATGTTATATACTATGCGAGTAGAACTTTGAATTAGGTGTAGAGAAACTATGACACGAAAGAGAAAGAACTTTTAGCAGTTATATTCACTTGTGACAAGTTTAGGCCTTATCTCATAGGTCCTAAGATCATAGTATACACAGACCATGCTGCTTTGAAATATTTGTTTGCTAAAGTTGATGCTAAACTTAGGTTAATTGGATGGATCTAATTACTGCAAGAATTTGGCCTTGAAATTAGAGATAAAAAGGGAATTGAAAATGTAATTAGTGATCATTTATCTTGATTACAATTGCAGCATTTAGAGCTACCCATTAATGAAAAGTTCCCTGATGAGCAATTGTATGCAGTAGAGATCCGAGGATTACCTTGGTATGCTGATATAGTCAATTACCTGGTTAGTAAAATCATACCATATGGTTTCTCATTTCAAAAGAAAAGAAAGTTTTTACATAGTGTGAAATTTTATTTCTAGGATGAATCGTGTCTTTTTAAAAGTTATGCTGACTAAGTAATTAGGCGTTATGTGCCTAAAACAAAACAGCTTAGCATAATTCAGCACTATTATTCTAAAGAAGTGGGGGGCCACTTTGGTATGGAAGGAATTGCAGCTAAAATTTTATTTTGTAGATTTTATTGGCCTAGTTTGTTTAGTGATTGCAAGAATCATGTTATGTCTTGTGTTTAATGCCAAAGGACCGGGAATATTTCTAGGAGACATGAATTACCACAAAAGAGTATTCTGGTAATTGAGCTTTTTGATGTATGGAGAATAGACTTCATGGGTCCTTCCCCTTTATCTTTTTCAAACAAATATATACTTTTGGTAGTAGATTATGTGTTGAAATGGATAGAAGCAGTAACTCTACAAACTAACGATGCCAGAGTGGTAGATGCCTGACCTATTGATGGTGTCCTACTGAATGACTAAGCTAGTATAGCACATCATAGGATGTAGTGTATTAGGCTATGAGCCTACAATGGTCCTCCCCCAGTACAGGATGGAAGGTTAGTTAGATAAGTACAGAAGAGAATTGAGTTGGATGATGTCACTGACAAAGAAGATGATAATTTTTATGAGTTTGATGAGAGATGTGCTCGAGCTCCGAAGGGCATGGAGAGTGTGAAGGTCTAAATTCCAAGCTTTACTGTTGTAAGCAGTACTGATGAATACTTTTATTAGGAGGAGAAGATGGAGAAGATTTTTGAGTGCTATGATTATGAAGATGTAGTCTATGCTCAATTAGCCTCCTTAGAGTTCAAAAGCTATATGCTGATGTAGTTAAAGACTATGGAATGAGATGAAGCGTGTGATGAAGAGTCGCTTTATTCATAACCATTATCAATAGGATACTTTTAAGAAACTTTAGGAACTAAGGCAATGAACTACGAGTATGGATGACAATGTTTGTGAATTTTAGATTTTGATGCTAGGTGCGATGCAGATGAGACTAAGAAAGTACCATTTTAAGGTTTATTTCTAGCTTAAGTTATGAGATTAGGAACACTATTGAAGTTAAAAGGGTTGATAACTTAGATGAAACCATTAAATTGTGCGAAGGGTTAAATGGTAAAGATGAACTCAACCGAGCTAAGTTCTTGTGGCTAGACCTATGCCACTTAGTTGACTTAAGTTTAGCCAACCTGAGTGTAGTCGAGACGTGGATTGACGTAGTCCAACCTATGGATGACTTGACGATGGTCGTAGGAAGGCTAAGGTCAATGAGCCTGAGGTGAAGAAAGGTATAAGGTAAAGCTTTGGTTGAAAGACTAAGGTAATTAAACGCTTCAAGTGTCTCAATTTTGGACACATGGATAATCAGTGTCTAAACCAACGAGTCATGACCATCATAGGACATGTATTACAGTTTGAAGTTGAGAGTGTTAATGAAGGAGAGGAGGATAAAGAGGTAGAACATTTATTGGATGAGTATTAAGACAGCCCTGCAGCCCTTGTTTGACCTAAGCATAGGCTGCACTTGAATATGGTTATCAAGTGAGTACTTAATAATACGATGTTAGAAGAGAACGAGCAAAGAGAGAACCTTTTCCACATCAATTGTAGGGTGAAGCGTAGTTTATGAGCTATGATCATTGATGAGGGTAGATGCAGTAATGTTACTGCCTAGAACCTAGTTGATGCCCTAAAGCTGCCTACTATTCCCTATCCTCCACTAGATAAGATCCATTAGCTAAATGAGAAGGGGCGACTGACAGTGACTAAGTAAGTAAGAGTACCAATCTCTATTGGAAAGAGGTACAAAGGCAAGGTGCTATGTGATGTCTTGCTGATATGTGAATCATATGGCTTATTAGGCTAACCTTGGCTCTTTGATTTAAGGTGTTACATGATGGATACAAAAACACATATATGTTCTAAAGAGATGGCAAAAAGGTTATGTTGTCCCCAAAGAGTCCTAAGGAGGTTTAAGAGGTCTAGTCATAGATCTCTCAAACTATCAAGAAGAAGTCCTTAGTGATCTCTCAAGTTGAATTCACTATTACTATTAGGTTAGAAGCGTTAGTCCCATTAAATAACTAAGAAAGGGGGTTGAATTGATTGTAATGGAAAATCTAATTTTAAATAAGTTTTACTTCTTGATGTTCAAGATTAATTATTTATGCTAAATTTTTTCTTTTATTCCCAGTGCATCAGAAATATAAACCAACTTAAATAAGAGATTTGCATGCAAATGCAAAACTAATTAACTCTTAATCTGATCGTTCTGCTAAGATCTAGTTACCTAATGATGCTTTTGATAAATATGTATGCATTATTAATCAAACAATCACCAAAATAATAAATAAATTGCAACTAAAGTAAAAAGATATAGTTTAGAAGATCAGATAGTTATTTATAGTGGTCTTCCTTATGAGTCAATCCACTCTTCCAACTAATGGCCGAAGATATGGTTCTTCATACCATAATTCTACTATTTAAAAGAAACTTATATACAAAGGTTAACAATACCTATAGTTCTGCCTTGCCTTTAAATCACAAATCTATAAAATGTCCCTCTAAGTTCTCTTAAACAATCACTTCAATAGTTTTTCATTTCTTTGTCTTGCTATACTATTCATAATTCACTTCTTATCTCAATATGCACTTTTGATATATGCTTCCATTTACTCCTTATACTTCTAGTTAGTCCCTATTCTTTTGAATATTCTTTTTGTTTCTTCCTTCATCTTTAGAAAAATGCAATCATGTCTTCATCAACTCTTGGTGATCAAAATATTGTCATTATGAGTGGTAGACATTTCTCTATTCAGTTCTATTTTTCACACAGCTGATTAGCTTCTAAGAGTAGTTGTCTCTGGTTTTAAGTCTACTATTGACACTACATTCCTTGTTCTTTATGATTATTGTTCTCATTATTCCATGTTCAAAACTTGTCTTTATTTCTATTCAAGCTTTTGATCCATTCAAGTACCTTCAATAATGTAATTTGCTTATATTTCGCACTAGGTAACTTGATTAATATTATTAGATACTTTTGTTTAAGTTAAAATATATTTGTTATCACCAAACTATATTTCATTTAGGTTCTTGCATTAATAAGAACTTTTATTCCTTTTAGTTTAGAGACTAGGTAAGGAAGATCAGATCGTTACCTGAAGAAGTCTAGAAGTTACTTAAGGAGTTTGATGGCTTATTCCCTAGTGAGTTACTGAAGGGACTACCTCTAGTGAGAGGGATTGAACACCACATTGATCTCTAAGCTAAAGCTACCCTACCTAATCAATTTGCTTATAAGCTCAATCCTAAGTAGGCTACCGAACTCAAGAAGTAGGTAAACGGGATCATTAATAAGGGGTATGTCCGAGAAAGCATGAGTCCCTATACCATACCAACCATTTTGGTTCTCAAGAAGGATGAATCCCAACAAATGTACATAGATAGCTGAGCCATTAACAAAATCATTATCATGTATAAGTATTTGATACCTTGGTTAAATGATATTTTAGACAAACTCTGTAGTGCATAGATCTTCTCTAAGGTTTATTTGAAGAGTGGCTACACCAGATTTGTATGAGGTTGGGTAATGAGTGGAAAATAGCATTTAAGATGAAGGATAACCTCTATAAATAGTTAGTTATGCAACTTCGTAGCCTTGCTACCAATCGATTGGTATGCCTTGAACCATCAGGGTTACAACGATTCCTTAGGCAACCAATCGATGGAGAGGATGGTTTAGTGAACAAAATGTGCAGGAGTAGATTCATCTATGCTGATTGATTGGTACCACCTACATTGATGAATCGGTAGAAGAAATTAGGGTTAAGGTTTTTTTTTTTTTTATCTAAAACCCTAATGTCCTTAGATGTCGCATTTCATAAAACACAAACATGACCTAATGCTGATACGTATCTAGCGATCAATCGATAGACCTTCACACCGATCAATTGGTACCCTAAAATTATATATGCTTGCATTTGTAGAAAAGAATGTGAGTCACAATTAGGTTTTTAGTATTGTTTAGTCTAGATTTGCAAGCTCATTGTTTATTTTACTATCTTATTGATGTGTTTATTATATTTAGTGAATGTTTTTATGATTTTAATGCACATTTAAGTTAGTTTAATGAGCATGTACTATCTTCCTATCATTTAATCACTTATTCTCTCATTATAATCTTATTATCTTGTTCTCTAATGGAGTTTCCTACTATTTTTCCATCTTTTGTTGTCGTTATTGTTAATACTATGAGTGATTTAGTAGTTTTTAGTGGGTTTGTGGTAATGTAGATGTTGTAGATGGTGTAACTTTATAGTTTTGATATGGGTATGTGTACTTAGATGGAATTTCAATGATTAGTATTTCATTTGAACTCCTTAAGGGGCTTACTAATGAAATTTTCAATGGGTTTTCTTGTGCTTATGAGATCAAGAGGAGATTAGTCTTGGGAAGTACTCTTGAGAGTTAATGGGTTTGCATAATTCTGAGACTGAGAGGAGATTAGTTGTGTAATTCCCTAATTGAGTCATTGAGTTGATGAAGTATCAATAATGGGAACTTATAACTATGAGACCAAGAGGAGATGAGGTGTTTCCTGTTAAATTCACATTACATTATATGGTTCTAGTAGAATAGGATAGGCTATGAGACTAAGAAGAGATTGACCCCTTAGTCTCTAAAACTAGAATACTTAATTTGTGATAGGAATTACGTATTTAGCTGAACGTATAGGGAAATGAGACTGAAAGGAGATTTTCCTCTATATAGTTATGTGAGATGAGGACTCGAGACTAGGCTCAAGTGAATTCTATCAAAACCTAGTTTAAAACCATCCTCGATAACTTAATAGTATACCCTCACCACTATATTGGAAACATGTCACAAGCCCACATCTTTATTATTTATGTTAATTGTTGCTTTTGACTTGTATTTCAATTTTAATTGCAATTCCAAATTCTCTTTTCGATTCACCTAAATTAGAGTAGAAAGTTAGGATCTAGTACTTAACCAAATCCCTTTTCCTTAAGGAATTCAACTTGGTGAATACTCACTAGTATTATTACTGCAAACTATCCGATACACTGGTCGATCAAAATAACACTTGTTTTGAAAATCTCCATTTATAAAGTGTCTTGAAATCTATCATTTGATTAGTGCACCTTGTTATTGAGTACGCTTCTAACACTGTTACCAAAGAAAAGGTAATTGATTTAATATTAGATAAATTGATGAATTTATGAGTAGGCCTCTAGTTCATAGCTTAGTTTAATTTTCATTGATTCTAAGTAGTTTTGTTATTAAAGTTTCAAACTTTATTTATTTCATTGTTGAATTGATCTTGCTATTTTGTTGTTAACTTGAGATGAATTAAGGATAAGGGTCGGAACTTTATTGCTGAATTTGTTGGAAAAGTCTTGATTTTGTCCCTGGCCAATTTATGTTGAGCTAGGAAGAGTGCTGTTTATATTCTTGCATCAAAATTTGTAGGTCGTAGTTCTCGTAGTTTAATTGGATTGGTAAGGAGAAAATTAAGTATTGTTGACTTGTATACAAAGAGGGATAAGAGAATTAGTGGAGGAATTTGATCCCAAAATATATCAAACATTTCAGTAAGGACCCTTTAAGGGAAGAGATGGAAATAGAGTTAATCGGAGTATAAATAATGGATATGGTGGAAATGGAAATGGGAATGGTAATAACCAGGCCTTGTGGGAATATTGTGTCCTAAATTTGAATGAAGTTGCACCACTTATTACTTAGCTAACTATTTAAGCAAACAATTTTGAACTCAAACCTACTTTGATTTGGATGGTACAACTTAATCAATTTAGTGGAATGTCATCCATTGACCCCTCTGAACACCTTCAAAATTTTTTGCAATTTACCACAATGAAAACCAATGGGGTGTTGATGCAACATATACTATACTATTAACTAAGTGCACCTATTAACTAATAGTATAGAGAACTATAAGGGTCTTGGGTTGTTGATCTTACAAGGATCAAACACTTACACACTGATCCTAATTACTCTAATTTATATCAAATAGCAATATTAATAGTGAATTAGATGGAACTATGAAACAAAAACTAAATTAAAGATTAACTAACAATGTAATAATAAAATAGGATTAAATAAACATGAATTGAGATATCTAGATCCTAATCACCATGAGTGTAATATATAGAATCTTTAGGTTTTTAATGAATCTCTTATTTTTATTAATCAGAGGAATTCAAGCGCTAACCTAATAGAAATTGCTTCTCTATTATATTTTAATCTTAATTACATCTTCCCTAAATCGCTTCTAAGATAAGACTCCTTAAAATAACATTAAGAACAGGAATTCCATGTACAAAATGAATTAGTTTTTAATTCCAAAAGAAACATATAACTTACTACTAAGCTTATAGCAAAGTCCTTTAATTGCAATAAATCTATTTATGTATTGGCCTCGTTACATTAATAAATTAAATCAAATAGATTAAGTTGAGACTCTAGAAATAACAACTTAATCTAAAATAAATACTTAGTTGAATTAATAAAAATAAGAAGGTTGCATTAAAATAAAACAATTCATGTACACTACATCGTTATCTCAATGGTTAACATATCTAGATATTGATGCTTCTAAGCTATAGTCACAGAAAAGATAAAAACTTTCATGATGATAAGAATGTTTTTATTCCCTAATCTCTCTTACTTCTACCTTCTCTCTCCTTGGATACAATTGTTTATCTTCTATTTATAATGTCTAGACTAAATAATCTGTAAATGGTAAGTGTATCATAGCAAACTAGAAGTACACGGGCGTGAGTACGGACATGGTGGCTAGGCGTGAACAACATCTTGCAATAATTCTTGAGAAAACAATCTTGAAATTATGGCTGAAGAACATGGCCATGGTGGGTGACCGTAGTCATGCTTCTGTCAAAAGTCCTTCAAAATTCAATTTTGAAATTAAAGAAGTGGGCTTTACGGCTAAGGAACATGACCATGGTGTACAGCCTTGGTCATCTTTCATGCTTGTTTCTTGAACAAATTCTTTTTAATCCTCGTTATCTTTAAATTCTTCTAAAAAATCACCTAAATTCTTCTAAAAAAATCATATTGCTTCATTTGAGTCCTAAAATAAAAAATGACTCAAATCAATAGAAAATTCAACTAAAGTATATTAAAATAGCTCAAAATATTCAGGAAAATAGTATAACTAACGAGTGTAATTTTGCACTCATCAAATTTTTGCACACTTAATCATTTGCTTATCTTCAAGCAAATAAATTGATCCTTAATAGGGATTGATAAGAAAAATTACAACAAGAGCTTCTAAGATGAACTACTATTATTTAGGAATCATAAAAAAAAAAAAAGAATTATCCCTACAAATAGATTTACATCCCTTAAAATTGCTTAGTCACTTGTATACTCTTCTCCTTATTCACATTTTCAATGCATCATGGACATCAATACTAGAATCAATGGCACACTCTTGTAAACCGATGTTTAATCATATCATTTAACCAAGGATTCTCTTCCTAAACTAGTCCAATTTTTATTTAGTCAGCAAAAACCATATATGACTCTTTTCTATTTAACTAAGATGTATACAAATCTCTCCACAAATCTCTCCTAACTCTATTGAATACCATAATCAAGAGTAAATATATGTTGTATCTACCCATCCCTTACTCATTCCCTTACAATAAGGTTATGTTAATCGGCTTTTTAATTTAATTGATTGTCGAAGCTTCATTAGTAGTGGGAAGACACCTTACTCTTCTAAGGGACCAAGGTCAATCCTTGCTTATTTAGTTTTTTTTTTTTTTATAATTAACATTAATAGTAAAAAAAAATCTTGCTCTTCTAAAGGACTAAGGCCGATCTTTATCAAATTTTCATCATTAATTTTTCTCCTTTTTGTTTTTTGACCTAAAAAAATTGGCAATGGGAAAGAATGTTACTCTTTTGAGGGATTGAGACCTATTCTTACGAATCACTATCTATTAATTAACTTTTTATTATGCCCCTAGCAAAATTAATTTTTGAAGGGAAAATTAAAAGATATAATTTTCATCTACTTGCTTACTTAGAATTATGGAATTCTAAAAATCAAAAGGGATAAGCATACATCTAAGTAAATTTCAGAAGTAGCACATGACTAAAGCTCAATTGCAATAACTAATTATCAATATCTAGGAATCCTACGCTAAATAATATGTAACTTTCACTCCATAAGAATTTTACTATCCAGTTCTAATAATATGCTCCATGTGCAATAGTAACTTAGGAAAAAATTCAGTACAGGCACTATTTCTATCAATAATGAAAATTGCAAAAAAAATTTTTTAGAGAGTCAAAATAAATGATTTAGGATAAACAATGATTTCTGACTAATAGTATTATACCCCTTCCCTACACTAAATTGAGTACATTGTCCTTGATGTACCTAAACTTAAATTATTGGAAGAATTATTGCAAATAAAACAGTAGAGAAGCAAATATAAAAATGGGAAAGACAATACTCTCTTGAATATGTAGAATTTGCTCAAATTGTCCATTAATAATTTCGTACGATTTTGTTGGAATTTGTCAATGCTAAAGTTCTAAAAACACACTTAAAGGAAAAGATAAGAGCATATGCAAGAAAAGAAACTTTTATTAATTCATTAAATTGGACTAACAAGAACATTAACATGAAACCAAAAACATAAAATTTGAAAAAAAATTCTACAACTAACTAATGAACTAACCACTTATTGAAATCGAAACTGAATAAGAAAATTGCAAAACTGAAAAACATCCAAGCAAAATAAAGAACTCTAAAATTGTAGAAAAAATCTAAGTTTTCCACATTGGTTTCATCTTCTAAATCCCCATTTCTCGGTTCTTTTTCTTCATTGCCCTTAGATGATTCTTCCCTTGGGTCTTAGATGTTGCTTCCTCCTCTTCCTCATCATCCCCTAAATTCATCATTCTCACCACATCAATCAACTCCTCATTTGTTAGTGAAGGGATTTTTATCTTGACTTGGTTAGTAAGATTGCTACAAAATTCCATCATCTGACTTTTGTCTCTTAAACAACCTTTTTAGAGATTTCTTAATAATGTCTTGAGATTCAACCAATTTCTAAACTTGTGTTTTTAATTTCTTCATCTCCTTAACAAGTTCATCATTAGTAGATGTCTCAACTCCTTCCTTATAGGGGGTGATTTGTTAACTTCAGTAGGAAGAAGTCCATCTGGCAAAATGTATAAAGATTCATGGAGGTAGCATTTTAGATCACAGTAAGTTAAGGATTATCAACTAAAAGTTTGAGTTACTTATCTAAGATGGTGATAAAAGGTCTACAACTTAGTTGATTTCATGGGGAATTTGTCACTTGATGTCGCATGTAGAATGTAAGAGAAACTACAAGATTGATGGGGGTATCCTTCTATAAGGATATAGAGGTAAAAGACCTCATGCATAGCCATTACTTCAGTGCTTTTCTCTCTCGCGCTAATTTTGTGTGTGAGAAGCCAATAAAGGATTATATGAGTCAAATTTTTCAAGTGAAATCCCCTCATAAATTTGGGATTGTGGATCTTCTCACTTCTCACCACTCAGTTTAAACCAGTAATTTGAAGGAGTAACACCATGAGGTAATTCATATAAGAGAGTGGAGAACTTTAATACAAACAAATTTGTTATCATAGATTCCCATCAAAACCCCATACTTAGCAATTGAAAGGTTAAAGTCAATGTTTCAGAGTTAGAAAGAAATTGTGTTTTGGGCTCTCCAAGGGACTTGGTTGTGTTCTAACTACATGGTGGTTAGGAATTTGAGGGTTGATTCTTTGTAAATCGGTTCTTGAATTGTGAGCAACCTATCCAACCCCTTCTTTCGACCATGGTACGGATCTCAAATTTTATATTTGTAAGTTCCAATACTTCCCAATCTATGAAACTTGATTAGGAAAAAGTCATTTTGGAAAAGGCTTCATAATGCGTTTGGTGATTGGGGTTGTTGAATTGCAACATGTGTTTTAGGTATGGTAGTATTGTAGATGGAGGATCTTCTTCCAATATTGTGTTAGAAGAGTTCCTACGGCTAGTTCAACTAGTGGTTTGTGGTGCTATTAATGGTGATTGGTTTTCCTTTTTCCCCACATTTAGCTGATGGACTAGTGTTTAGGATGCAATAAGGTTTTGCAAGATGTAAGTTAATTTTAAATACTAATTTTTTAGATTATCATTATAATTTTAAATGAAGCAACTAAATTTTGAGGAAAGTCGCAATAATATCTTAAATCTAGGCAATTAACAAATTATGAGATATTTGAATATTCATTGCATCTTAGTATTAGGAAAGTGAATTAGGAAGAGGAAAGTGGATTTTACGTAAGAGAAATTCAAAATAGAAAAGTGCACTTCACTTTCTAAGAAACAAGATTCAAGCAAATCTTATTCTTTTGGCAATTGGAGTACATAGACATCCCCATGGTGGTAGTCAATGGCCATAGCTAATGGCCGTAGTAGCTACTAGGGTCGACTTCCTCTAATTTTTCAAGGTGCAATTTCTCAACAAGAAGAACATGAACATAACTACAGGCATGGTCACTGGCTGTGGTCGTCTTGTAATTCAAAACTTCAAATTTCGATTTTAATTTAATTCATGGCAAGAGGAACATGAGGATGTTCTTAGACCATGGTCTTTACTAGACTCAAATTTACCTCTTCTCCTTGAATTCCATGCTTCGATTCACGATCATCATCCTTCCAATCTCTTCCTTAGTCATCATAAGTCATTGTTTTCCATGATCGATCCTAAAACACTTTAGAAAAATCTAGAAAACACTTATGCAGACTTCGTGTGAAATTAAAAAGATGTAAAATGGAAAATTTAGCAAAACAAAAATCAAACATGCTTGGGTTACCTCCTAAGAAGTGCTTTTAGTTAACATCATTCACTTGACGAATTAAGTACAAAATTACCCATTTTCTATGATCAGATGGAGGTGATACTTGAGGTTAGTTTCCTTCTTGAACTCTCCCCTTAAGTATATTTTTAGTTGGTGTCCATTTACCTTAAAAGTTCCTTTTTAGGGACTTGAGATTTCCACCACTCCATATGGGAATACTTATATGTTACAGTGTAAGGTCCTGACTATCTAGATCTAAGCTTACTTGGGAAGAGCTTTAATTGGGATTGATATAATAGAACTTTATGTTTGACTTGGAATTGTTTTCCTTGCCTAATCTAGTTGTCATGAAATCGCTTGTCTCTATCCTTGAATATCCTTGAGTTCTCATAGGCTATATCTCACCATTCTTCTAGCTCATTCAGTTGCAGTTTTCTATACTCACCTATATGTTCAAGATCAAGGTTAGTGCATTTTATGGCCTAATAAGCCTTAGGCTCAAGCTCCATAGACAAGTTAATATGGCATTGTTCCAATTAGAGTCTTGTACGTAGTTTTATAAGCCTAAAGAGCATAATCGAGCTTCTCAGACCAATCTCTAGGATTATGCTTGATGGTCTTTTCTAAGATTTGTTTAAGGTCCTTATTTGCTGCTTCCACTTGTCCATTAGTTTGAGAGTAGTATGGAGTTGCAATTTAATGGTTGACTCCATATCATTTCAACACTTTCTCTAGTTAGACATTGCAAAAATGGGTTCCCTCATTACTTATCAGTGCTCTAAGGGTAGTAAATCTAGAAAACAAGCTTTTTAAGAACCGTCTTACTATCATAAGTCATTAGTTGGTAAAGTTTGCCCTTCAACCCACTTAGATACATAATCTATGACTACTAGCATATAGTTATTTCCATTTGAGTTTGGAAATGGTCCCATAAATCTATACCTTAGGTATTAAAAATTTTGCAAATCAAAATTAGGTTTTGTTGCATTTCATCTCTTTTAGATATGTTTCCTTCCTTTTGACATCTATTGCAAAGTTCGACAAACTTATGGGCATCTCTAAATAGTGTTGTCTAATAAAAACCACATTCAAGGACTTTATGAGCCATTTTATCGATGCTTAAGTTTCCTCCTGTTAGTCTTAAGTGATAATTTTCTAGAATTTTCCAACCTTCTAAATGAGAAACACATTTACAGACTATTTGATTCGCACCAATTTTAAATAAGTATGGGTATTTCCAAAAATAGCTTTAATATCATGGAAAAGCTTTTTTTTCTATCCAAATTCTAGTCTTGAATGGATAATTCTAACCACTAAATAGTTAGCTATATCAACAAATCAAGGAGTTTCCTAAGGACTTACCCAGTATAGCTTCTTGTCTAGGAACTCATTATTGATCTCTTGTTCATCAAGTTCTTTCAATGAAGGATTTTTAAGGTACAAGATATGATCAGTTGCCAAATTCTCTGCTTCCTTTTTATCTCTAATTTCTAGGCCAGACTCTTGGAGTTAAAGATCCCACCTGATTAATGTTAGCTTAGCATCTATCTTATTCAACAAACATCATAAAGCAAAGTAGTTAGTATAAACAATAACTTTAGATAATATAAGATAAAACTTAAATTTATCGAAGGCAAAAACTACTGTTAGGAGTTCCTCTTCCATAGTAGTGTAATTCTACTAAGTCTCAATTAGAGTCTTGGTTACATAATAAATCAGCTAGAAATGCTTTTCTTGCCTTTAACCTAACACTACCCCTACAGCATAGTCACTAAAATTGTTAATCAATCCAAATGGTAAGCTCTAATCCAGGACTACCATAATCAGGGCGTTAGTCAATTTATCTTTTAATATATTGAATGCATTCAACCAATATTAAGAAAATATGAATGGAGTATCCTTTTTCTAATAAAGGGTTAAAGGTCTAGCTAGTTTAGAAAAAATTTTAACAAACCTTTGATAAAACTTAGCATGTCCTAGGAAACTTTGTATAGCTCTTGCAGATGAGGAAAGGGGTAATTTAGCAATAGTGTCAATTTTAGTATTATCAACTTCTATACCTTTCCAAGACACCTTATATCCTAACACTATCCCCTCTTGTACCATAAAATGGAAATTCTCCCAATTCAATACTAAATTAGTTTCTTCGCACCTAGCGAATACTTTTTCAAGGTTCCTAAGGTAATTATCAAACGAATTCCTAAATATTGAGATATCACCCATAAAAACTTATATTATATCTTCTATGAATTCATCAAAAATTATCATCATACACCGTTGAAAAGTCGTAGGAGCATTACAGAATCCAAATGGTATTCACCTATACACAAAGGTACCATAAGGACATGTAAAAGTAGTTTTCTCTTGATTCTCAAGAGCAATAGGAATTTGAAAATAACTAGACAAATCATCTAAAAAGCAATAAAGCATATGAGCTAATAGACGTTCCAACATCTGATCAATGAATGGCAAAGGGAAATGATCCTTTCTTGTAATGTCATGGAGCTTTCTATAACCGATACAAAGTCAATAGCCTATAACCACTCTCTTCAAAATTAGCTCGTTCTGTTCGTTCAGTAATACTGTTGTTCCTCCTTTTTTTGGTAGAACTTGCATAAGACTAACCTAAGAACTATTAGAAATAGGATAAATACCTACATCCAAAAGCTTGATTACTTTTGCCTTAACTACTTCTTTCATGCTTGAGTTTAAATGTCTTTGCAGTTGTACTACTAGTTTATAACCTTCTTCAAGCAAGATCTTATGTGTACAGAATGAGGGACTAATTCCCTTAATGTTAGAAATTTTCCATGCAATTGCTGTCTTATGATCCTTTAGCACACTAAAGAGTTGACTCTTCTATTAGATAGTTAGCCCTAAGGAAACTATCATTGGCAACTTTGAGTTTTCCTTTAAGAATGCATACATTAGATAATTTGGCAACTACCTCAACTCGAAATTTGGTGACTCTTTAATGGAAGGCTTTAGTTTTTCTTCCTTCACATGCTCAAAATGTTCAACCCTTTGCTCTTAAATTTGAGGATTGATTTCTAGCTAAACTTCTACTTTAGTTATATTCGGATCACTAGATTCTTCATCAAGAATTCCTTGTACCAAGCATGATTGCAAAGTGTTTTTGGATAGTAATTCCTATAAGGTATCAGATACAGAGCAATCAATGGACTCTAGACTATAACATGTATCGTCCTATTCAACATATTATCTTATTGATTCTTTAATTTCAATTACCATCCCTTCTTCTCTAACCCTTAATGTAAGCTTACCATCACTAGCATCTATAATAGCTCTAGCTGTAGCTAAAAAGGATCTACCTAAAGTGACTAGTACCTCAATATCCTCGTCGATATCTAATATGACAAAATCAACAGAAAATATGAACTTATTTATTTTAACAAGCATGTCTTCAATTATTCCTTTAAGAGATGTTACTAATCCATCAACTAGTTGTAAACTCATCTTAATTGGTTTAGGTTCACCTAAGCCCAGCTGCTTAAACAACTTATAAGGCATTAAATTTATGCTAGCACCTAAATAAGCTAATGCTTGTTTAATAGACAATTTTTCAATAAGACAAGGGATAGTAAAACTCCTTAGATCCTTTAGCTTTGTAGGAAGCTTGTTTTGTAGGATGGCTAAGCATTCCTCACTAAGCATGACCGTAGATAATTGCTTTAGCTTCTTTTTGTTAGAGAATAGCTCCTTTAAAAATTTCACATGTTTAGGCATCTGCAGCAATGCTTCAACAAAAGGTGAACAAATATGTAACTATTTAAATAGGTCTAGAAACTTATTGTACTACTCATATGTGCATTCCTTCTTTAGTCTCTAAGGATATGGAATGGGTCGTTTATATTCCTTGACCTTTTGGGGTTCTAGTTCTTCTTTAGGCAGTTCAGAGGTTTTTGCAACTTTATCCTTTTCATCCTCCATTACTGGTTTGAGGTCGATTGGTGTCTTTTTGGGTTGCTTAGCAACTTGTAACTCCTTTCCACTTCTCAAAGTCATGGCTTCAGTTTGAGCTTATGTTGAAGGCTTTAATTGCTTTTCGATTGCAATCTTAACAAGTTGTTCTATGCACTGTTCAATGCTCAATAATATAGCATCATTACTTTACATGTACCTAGTCAACAACTCTTCTAGTTTCAAGTTCTCCCCCCTTAGAGGGTGAGGTTGAAATCCATAAAGAACACTAATATTCCTTAATTGATTTAGAAAAAAAAAAATCACCTGCATAAGAAAAATACTCCTTACCCCATTCTTCATATAAGGTAAACATTGAAAACCCCATTGATCCGTACCATGATAAGGTGGTCTCTAATAATAAGGTAACATATATCCTCCTTGGTTAATTATATTAGGCATCATAGAATGTTGTACTACCATAGGATAGGAATTTAATTGTTTATATAGTGCATCCATCTTCACTACTACAACTACAGTAGACTTTGCATCCTTCACTACTAATTTCATCCTACCAAGTTTATCACCTTCCCAATGGTAGCTATGAATAGCTAAGCTTTCAAATGAAGTGTAAGCTTCATTGGGTATCTTTGAGTTCAACGTACCACTTATAGATGCACCAACAACTTACTTAGTACCAAAATTTAATTCATTGTAAAAAGTTTGTACTTGTATCCAGAGTGGTATAGTGTGATTTAAGCACTTCCTAAACAACTCCTTAAAACACTCCCAAACATCATAAATTGTTTCTTCATCAAATTGAGTGAATGACTAGATGCTACATCTAAGCTTAGCTATCTTAGTTAGAAGAAAATATTTTTCTCTTAGTAAATCCTAAGAAGTGATAGAATCCTTTTATAATGAGGCTAACCACTGCCTTGTGTTTCCCTACAAAAAAAATGGAAACAATCTTAACCTTACTACATCATCCATAGCTCCTTCTATTTTGAAAGTTATACAAATCCCCAAAAAGCTTGCAAGATGTGCATGTGGATCATCTTCTAGTGAGCCTTCAAATTGCAATTTCTGCTCAACCATTTGGATAACAATCGATAATATCATAAACTCATTTGCATTGACAACTAGTCTTGTAATATAGGAGTTAGCTCCACTAGTCGACCTTTTAATATAGTCGATCATAGTTTTATGTGCTTCATTGTTATTGCCAATTGCTTCAAATTTCTCCAAAACAAAACAACAAATTTCAAGTTAGATTTTTAGTTTACTAAACAAAACAAACAAAAACAAAAAAACAAAAAAAAAAACGAAAATTAAAATGATAGAGTAATAAGGAAACGAGTTATCTTGATTAACAGTCCCTAGCAACGATGCCAAAACCTTGATGGTGCGTAAATCATGCTATTAGGCAAGTGCATTTGCCTTGCCAAGTAATAATATAGAGAACTACAAGAGTCTTGGGTTGTTAATCCCACGAGAATTGAATACCTACTCACTTGTTCTAATTACTTTAATTTATATTGAATCACAATATCAATAGTGAATTAGATGGAAACAAGACATAGAAAATAAATTAAAGATTAACTAATAATAAAATAGAATTAAACAAACATGAATTGGGATATCTAGATTCTAAGCACCATAGGTGTAACATGTAGGATCTTTACGTTTTTAATTAATCTCTTATCTTTATTAGCTGAATGAATTCAAGTGCTAACCTACTAGGAATTGCTTCTCTATTAGATTCTAATCCTAATCATATCTTACCTGAATCACTTCTAGGATAGGACTCCTTAAAACAACATTAAGAATAGGAATTTCATACACAAAAGAATTATTTTTTAATTCTATAAGAAAGCTATAACTTATATCTAAGCTTATAGCAAATCCCTTCAATTATAGTAAATCTATTTATGTATTGGCTTCGCAACTTCAATACCTAAAATTAGATAAATTAAGTTGAGACTTTAGAAATAATAACTTGATCGAAAATAAAACATACAATTGAATTAATAAAAATAAAAAAAGATTGCATTAAAATAAAACAATTCGTGTACACTACATCATTACCTTAATAGTTCATAGATCTAGATAGCACTACTTTTAAGCTATATAACCATAGAAAAGATAAAAACTTTCATGATGATAAGCATTTTTCTATTCCTTACTCTCTCTTGCTTTTGCCTTCTCTCCTTGGATACAATTGTTTATATTCTATTTATAATGTTTAGACTAAATGATCACTAAATGGCAAGTATATCATAGCAAACTGAAAGTACGTAGGCATGATCACGAGCATGGTGGTTGGGCATGAATATGGGCGTAAACAACATCTTGCACTTATTCTTGTGAGAATTGTCACGAAATTAATTATGAGAACCCGACTAAAGAGCACGACTATGGTGGGTAATCGTAGTCATGCTTATGTCAAAAATCCTTCAAAATACAAATTTGAAGTTAAAGACATAGACTTTATAGCCAAGGAACACAATTGTGGTGTGCAACTATGGTCATCTTCCAAGCTTGCTTTGTGAACAAATTCTTTTTTATCCTTGTTATCTTCAAATTATCCTTCAAAATAGGTGAAATTTTTCTCAAAAATCACCTAAATTCTCATCCTTTCATCACATCGCTTCATTTGAGTCCTAAAATAAAAAATAACTCAACTTAATAGCAAATTCAACTAAATTATATTAAAATAGCTAAAAATATTCAAAAAAATAGCATGACTAATAAGTGTAATTTTGCACTCATTAGGTACCTGACAATACAATTTTCTTAAGTTTATTTCCATTTTCATCAAGGGACAAGGCTAGAAGTTGGTTGAACTCTCAACCACCTCAATCTATCGTTACATGGGATGACCTAATGGAAAAGTTTTTTATCTTATTTCTTTTGGCCAAGTAAAGTAATGAAGATGAGAAATGATATCACCATATTTAGACAATTTGATGGGGAGTCATTGTTTGAAAGTTGGGAAAGGTTTAAGGAGTTGCTAAGGAAGTGTCACCATCATGGTTTACCAATGTGCAGGATTTTAAACACTTTTTATAATGGTCTTAGGAGTCAATTAAGGATGATGGTTGATGTTGTTGCTAGGGGAGTATAATGAACAAAAGTATTGAAGAAGTGTATGAAATGTTTGATCGAATGGCTTCATATGCTCATAGTTGGCATTCTAAGAGAGCTCAACCAACGAGGATAGCAAGTGTAAGTGTAGAGAAAGAACTAAGTCGATTTAGAGAGTAAGTCACCTCGCTTGCCACTTAGCTTGCTCAAATAGAACAAGCCAAACAAGCTAAGACCCCCATTAGAAACAAGCAACCTTATGAATCTTCATGTCATCATGATTTCTTTCCAATAAAAAATGCAATCCCCTTGTTAAATTCTACTAAGTGCCTTACATCACAATCCCATCTCCATTTTTTTTCTTTTAAATCTTTCTTTCTTTCTTCTTGATGTTTTGAACTCTTAATTCCTACAAATAACACTTCTCAAGAATATGATCACGTAAACGGCGAAAGTAGGACCTTTGTTGTAGTAACTGTGAATTAACAAATTATATGATAGCAGTGGTAGCAAGTTCAATTTACACAAGCCTAAGAGCATCCACAATTCCAACAATTCAATATAATCAGTCTCCTTCACTTGGTTGTCTTTTTAAACACGTTGACAATGGCAAGTATGGTGCCCATACCACTTTGATTTCTTTCTCACTCCTTTTTCTTCTTCTTTTTTTTTTCTTTTTTCTTTTGCTTAATAATTCAAAGGTGTAATATACGCATGTCATAACTTTCTAATTAGCCATCCTTATTAGTCCCTCATCCTTTGTATATTACTTTCACATGGATTACGTTGGAAAGAAAAAACAAGCTATGTTGTACAATATCATGGATAGCTATTGTGCATATAAGATGTATTCTTCTATTCCAATGAAGTGATGGTCCAATCATAAAGCTCTTCATGTATAATTCTTGTAGCCTCCTTTAAGTTGACCTTATGTTACATAAAGACATTTGATATATATATACATATATAAGTTGTGTGAGCTCGTTAAAATATTCAATTGACAACCACAACAACAAACAAAGGCAATCAACAACTACATCACTAACATCCATGGTAAGAGTCTCCTACGTAAAAGCTATTCATAATTCAATAATGACTTCTACAATAATAGAGTGCATTTATCTATGTCAAGGGGCAGCTATGTGCTTAAACTTGATGAACCACTAGAAATACCATCGTTCCATAACAATGTGATTCAACCAACAGTAACGATAATTTTTTTGCCATAAAGGCAAAATACTAATGGCAAGCCAAATTCTTGATCCTTATCTTCTCATTTATTCTTGCCGTAATTCTTCTTCTTTTCCTTCTTATACTTTCTTTTTCCTCTTTTTTCTTTCTTTTTTTAACAACTCTTATTATTAGCTTTCAATAGATAAAAGAAAACTCGACATAAAAAAACTCATACACTCAAACCTTGATAGAAACAATTGTGCGGATCTTTTTTCTTACCTTCTCTGACTATTCTTAAGTTGTGAGTAACCTTGGCTCTTGTGTCTCGTATATGATTTTTTTTTTCCCTTTTTCTTCTTCTTCTTCTTCTTTTTTTGTAGGACGACTCTTATTGTTATTCCACTCCAAGACAAGGCTTCATTATTCTAATGGCTCTATGGGTAAACTTTAGGTATTGGCTTACATTCTCAATACCTAGACATCAATACAAACCCACGATTGATCTTAGGTGTTATCACGGATTCCTAATATTTAATGGGCCTTGGCTAACTTTAAGTGTTAAGCCAGATTCCCTAAATACAATCGTCAACATAAGCCCTTGGTTAACCTCAGGTGTTACTATAAATTCCTAACCTCCAACGGGCTAATAATTAACTTTAGGTGTCACCTAGATTCCTATCTCGACCATCTTATAGTGAAGTGTTAAATTGCATATCCAAGAAGTTTGTATTCAACTAACTCAAACATTGCCTAATTGTCAAGAATTGTGCTACTTAACATGGATCAGGACAACTTTAGTGTTATTTAAGCCTCCAAAAGTCATTTGTCAAGCTTAAAGGTATATTACTCTCTAAAGCACAAAGCAAGAGTGTAGATTTAATTAAAGGATCCATCAAGCTATCAGATTACAAGAATCTCGATGATTGGTGCCTATCCAAACCTTCCATAAGCATAAGTACCTCACTTTAAAGTGCCAAGCATCACTCAGTTGTCTAAGGAGATATGGCTATCCAGCCCTTTCCAAAATTTCAAATGCCTTATTTTGGTGTACAAAGTGTCATTCAACTATGTCCATACATAAACAACATAGGATCATTACTCAAACTTCACTTCATGCTAAGATGTCACATAAGATTCATTTAGGAGCTTGTCTAAGGCAATGTCACAATGGAGTTTTCTTTGAATTTGAAACATTGAAGCATTGGCTTCTTCTCCCCCATTCGATGGTGCATCACAGTATGATGGGACAACAACTCATGTAATGATTCAAAGGAAAGCTTCTCATCTTATCATGTGACTCCTTCTATACTTACTTAGGTAATAATGAATTGTCAATTAAAGTACATCATGGGGTTGTTTCAACTCCTTTATGATTAGTTGTGTGCTTAATGATGATGGCATTGCAGTTATACGACTTTACTGAAGATAGGATCTAATGGTAGACTATTTTGAACTTGCATCAAATGGACTACTTTGATTACTTTGATTTTGGTGGTAGCAAAAGAGTGTTGATGGAGGGTGCGACAACTTTAGCCTTTCCTTTTAATGTGACAACTCCCATGCCGACAGCCGCTTCAGTAGACAATGGTATGTTTAAGTGCTGCTTACTAGTGAAAAGGTCACTTTGACCATTTGCATAAGAGATCAATTTGATCTTAATAGTTGACAACTAATGTCAACAAGAAGACATTAGTTGATGAAGATTGCAACTTCAACATTAGAACTTTGACTTTAAAAAATAAGCATGTCATGGACTTGCTTCAAACCTTCATGACCAAGATCACATTGATGTCGCGGTTAGATAGTAGCATTGCAATTACTGAGCCTACTATGGGATTGCTTTGATCCATCACAACAAAAGTCACTTCGACCCTATGATTGCATAGAGTTGCAGAAAGGCATTGTCCTACCATATGCTTAAGATTGAATGCCTCTATTGAATGAGAGCAAGTACCATGAAGCGATTAGTTCAACCATTCACAAATAGGATTATTTCAATTGTAAGTTTTGCAAAACTGCATTACGGCAACTAGGCCTATTGTGGGATCACTTTGACCCATCATAGCAAAGATTACTTCGATCTCGTCAGCGATACTGTAGAAAAGGGCATTGCACCCGCTGCATCCTCAGGAGCATATGCTTCTACTAAGTGACTATAGCTATCATGATATAATTGCTTCAATCAGTCATAGATAAGGTCTCTTCGACCTTAAGTTCTGCAAATAGGCATTACGGCTACCAAGCCTACTGTAGAGTTACTTCAACTCATCATAGCTAAGATCACTTTGATCCTATGAATAATGTCGCAAAATGGGTATTATACCCACTGTGTGTTAAGGAGCATATGCTTCTACCAAGCAACTACAACTACCATGATATGATTACTTCAATCATTCATGGATAAGGTTGCTTCGACTTTGACTCTACAAAAAGGCATCACAGCTACCAAGCTTACTATGGGATCACTTTAACCCATCAAAGCAAAGATCGCTTCAATCTCATGAGTAGTGTTATGGAATGGGTATTGCACCTACTATGTGCTCAAGAGCAAATGCTTCTACCAAACAATGACAGCTATCATGATATGACTGCTTCAATCATTCATGGATGAGGTCACTTCGACCTCAACTCTATAAAAAGGTGTTATGGCTACCAAGCCTACTATGGGATTGCTTCGATCTTATGAGTAATGTTGTAGAATGGACATTGTGCCCACTATGTGCTTAGGAGTATATGCTTCTAACAAGCAACTATAGCTATCATGATATGATTACTTCAATCATTTATAGATGAGGTCGCTTCAACCTCGACTCTATAAAAAGGTGTTACTGTTGCCAAGCTTGTTGTAGATGGCTTCGACCTATCACAGTCAAGATCGCTTCGATGCCATTATTGATGAACATTAGATAGTGATCCTAGTTAAATCTATATGTCTAAGGATTATAGTGGTAATCTTAGCTACACTTGATTGTGCTCTTGAATAGAGCACCGTAATAGCTAAACCATAGTGGTTAAAAGGTGCTTGTTAAGAGGATGCTTTAATAGCTCGACAACAAAAGGGTTATTAGATGGCGATATTAGCAATGCCTATACATTATGGGCTTATGGAAACAATGTTGGCCACATGCGATGTAAGGGATTATCTGAGCTTTGAAGGTGCCGCTTGTATTTGTCTCATGTAATTGTCCATGTCCTCTTTTGTTACATAAGACAAAGCAGCAATTGCAGGATTGATTATTGCCTAGAGTGTCGATACGAGGTTATAGGGTATAACTATGCTAGTCATTAGTAGCTATAGGTTACATCTCAAAGAAGAGAATCCTTTAGGATGGACCCTCAATTCTTCAATTGCAGGTGTCTAGTGAGTTAGGTCAAATGCTACAATAGGTGTACAGGGTCCACTTATTGCCCTTCTTCACCTTCGATGGAGGTCGAGTCAACTTATTCATGCTGTCAAGCATCTTCTGGGCTAACAACAAGAGGCATAGATCTTGAGACTTGTACACTTTTTGTAGGTATGGTTGTTAAAATCGTGAGTCAAAAATTACGATTCTACAAGTATATAAAGTTTTTCTTAGTTAAAATGGGCATAAAATCATTTATGCACAGATTTTTAGTAAAATTACGAACTTTTATGTACGATTCTACAAGTTTATGATTTTACTGATTTTGTACGGTTTTGTACAATTCTATGCATTAAAATTAATAGTAAAATCATGATTTTGACAACTATTCTTTAGTTACAACCATCGCACCATCACAGATAATGCACCAACAAGTGCAACAGTAGCAATAGGTGCCTATAGGTTTACCCCCAAATAATGCTGCAACATTTGCTGAAGTGGTAGTTGTAATAGCCAAAGTTGGTAGAGTCGTACCAAGTAATACACCAATATTCGTGGCAACTACAGTTGCTATGCCTAGTAGGAACTACATGAAAGTGGTAAAGAGCCGATTTATTATATAAGTATTTTCTTATATGGCGTATAGTACAAGTGAAGCATTAGTAGCAAGCGGTTGCATAATTCCAAGTACTTGCACGACCCTATGTACTTATACAGTACCAAGTCCTAGCATAGTTCTTGGTGCTTGTACAATTCCTAATGCATGCATAGTGGTTGGCACACTAGTATCTTGCATTACTTGTGTTTGCTTAAGCCTCTCATGTTCCTAGACGTACCTGTCATTTCTAGTCTTCTTACATGCAAGTGCCATTCCATTAAGTCTCTCCTTCTCTAGTGAAGTCACTAAATAATATATGGTGGGGTTACTATAGCTGATCGATCACGTACGATTAGCATACCGGTCGACTTAGGAGACGTCTTGAGTTAATGATATGTGGAAGGATATCGTTAAGAAGGGGCATGAGAGGAAGAACGGGTGAATTTGGTATCTCAAATGCGTGCATGTGACAGTGGATCAAACTCAATGTTTTTTGTCATTCTTGATCAAATTGCTTGTTTGATCTGCTCAAGAGTGATTTCAATAGAGCTCTAGTGTTTGTCTTAAGCTTGCTAATATTCTGAATCACTCAAATGAGAGAATGACTCTCCTATTTATAGAGTTCGGAAATTGTTAATATCCATTGGATGACTCCTTTCCTTTAAGATTATTAAAGCTCATCCTTTCCTTTAGCCTTCATGGGCTTAGGCTTACTCAAGGGTTCATAATAGTTAATGGAAGCTTATTATTGTTGTAAATAAGCCTAGAGCACATATAAACTCCCTTAAGGCCCATTAAAGCTAGTTGAATCCCAAATGAACTCAAAAAAACCGTTTCTAAGTTTATTTCTTGTGTGCAAGATAACCAAGTAAGGCTGAAAGCAGAAAATCTAGTTCAACGATCTCTGTTTTGAGTCTAACAAGTCAGATCTCCTTAAAATATCCCTAAGTGGGCTAATTTCCCAAGTTTTGTCACTAGCTTGATATATTGGTTTGTGGTATTAAATTGGGTTAAAAACCCAATTACTAAAATAACCCTCTATAGCCTTACAAATGGTAAAAAGGCATACATTTTGGTTATTATTAATAAGTGATTGCTCTTGGTTGACCCTTACTACTTAACCTAAGAGCAAGCATAATTAATTAATTAATTTATATAGAGAAAAGTGAAAAAGTCCTCATAGTGTTAAACTTCTCATATAAAGGGAAAAAAAAAATGGGTAGCAGGGATTGTTTGTAAAATAAATATATCTTCAATCAAAATTTATGGAGGGATAAAAAAAAAAATCAACATGCGATGCAGGGCTTCAGTGTGGGGCCAGTTATACCTTTCAATAAGTCAATAGAGGATCTAGATAAATATAAGTGCAATAAGTTCCACTTACCTCGAAGAACTCTCTCCCACTGCGAGAAGTCTATGCATAGAGTGATTCAGTAATATCTAAACTAATTAATTTTCTGGTATGATGTTCTGACTTCCTAGTTCCGACCATGACAATGGGCTAAAAGTAATTGACCGTCCTCCAACGTGAAGCAGTTCTCTTTCTTGTCACTGCGAAAGCTAATGCACCATCTAAGCCTAACCGATTTTATATATTTATTAAATTTTTTTAATAAATGATAGGAGGCTTCATTACCATCATGACCAACCATACAAGATGTGTCCCCAAACGGATGAGTATAAGAAAGAGTAAAGAAACAAGCGAGAGAAGAGGAGATGCGGTGTGTACTCATATCTGTACAAGAGCCACAACCGGTTTTCAATTGAACAGGCGATCGATCCTACTATTCCACTCCACTAGTAAATATGCACAAAATGAACCTTTGGGGAGCCTACTGCAATCTGATCGATTTCTTTTAACTCCTATTGCTCTAATATACACAGCTACTAGGCTTTGGACCACAGAATCAGAGTCAGATTCTAATAATATCAGCTCCTGCCATCCTCTATAACCATGTTCACTAGCAAGACGAATATCTAGCGACAAAGAAACCTAACCGAATTCAATCATAAAAAAGTAATTCAATCAATACGGATCCGCCAATGTGCAATACGAAAGAAAAATCATAAGATTAAGGTAATGCAATCTTACCTTTTCGAAATACATTTAGGATTACTCAAAAAGGATTGAAAAATTCTCTACTAAGAAGAATTCCATTATCTTTCACCTACAAGCTATTTGATACGTATTACAAGTATTATCATTTATAGTCAGTACTCCATAGTCTATTGATCACATGCCAAGTGTCATGTCTCATTCATGATTTACAATGGAATTTTATAATCTATCCGGTCTTCACAATATTTTGGTGAAAGTATGACTACTATTGATTTGCTGGAGTAGTAAGTCTATTTTTGTTGATATGAGACTAATTATCGCGTTGCATGTATTTTAAATATTAAAAAAAATGATAATGATGAAGTCAAATCATGTATTCACTGAGCCAAAAAAAGGGGGAAAAAAGAATACCTTTTTTCAAAATAATCCCCAAAATACGTCTTGATAAAACTAATCCTTAAAATTAGATATCTTATATTGAAAATACGATTTCACGTTAGCTTGAAATCATGTCTTCAATCAACCTTTCGAGATTTATAATTCTTTCGTTGATTCATGTAAAGTCCGTAGTTTTTCCTTCTTGAGCATATACTATCAGCTTGCAAGGTGATGAATTTCAATGTTTAGACGAGTAGAAAGAAATATTGGAGTATAAACAAAATTTCGATTGTGCTATCACCATTTTGCAGTTGTAACCTCCTTGTAATGCAATTGTGCTCGACGTTGAAAATATTGAGTAAATTATTCCCTTCGGTATCTACTCCTTTTGGGGTATATGAATTGGAGCCTGGGTTGCTTAATCTGAGTCACGGTTTCTCCTTATTTAGAGGGGACTTCAAGTGTTGGAAGAACAACTAGACATGGGGGATCCTTCAATTATCTTGAGGTTTGCAATTATCATTATGAGCACCTCCTATATAGGTAAGTTTTTTATCAATTAGGATTACTTAGGTTTCTATTGTCAGAGGATCTCTTTTAAGAAAGAAGTGGAAAATACTATGGAGGTTTCTAAGAAGACAAAGAGGAGGTAGAAAAAGAAACGTAAAATGTAAGACAGGCAGGGTTTTGATTGCTGCTATATATTTAGGATGTTTAAGAAGAATTGTGTTGGAATCATGTTTTCAAAAAATGATTTTGATACAACTTTGAAGAAATTATTTCTTAAAGGTAGATTTTAAGTTAACCTGAAATCGTGTTAGACACCATTTCATACAAGCAAGTTTTGAGATTGCTATATTTTTACTATATATATATATTACTCTTTTGCCTTTTCCCTCCATCAAGTTGATAAATTATTATTGGAAATCGATATTTCTTCTGTTATCTACTTATGGAAATATTAATGAATTGCCAACAACTTTTCAAATGCTGACTTTATCATCAATCAAATCCTTTAAAAGCCCAAGCAAAGATGGGCTACACTCCAAATTCTATAAGTAGTGTTCGTTGTTATGGGAGAATATGCTACTAAGCTTATAACAACCATCTTTCAAATACAAGCCATCCCCTCAACTTTAATCGAAACCTTGTTTGTTTTAGTCCCTAAGAAAATAATAGCTAATCACTTGAGCCAATTTCACCTAATTAGTCTGTGTACAACATTTACAAAGTAATGTCTCTATTAGGTCACCTCATACACCCCATGTAATTAAGTTTCAACCCAAATAAAACTACAATGGATAACATCCTCCTACTCCAATAGACACTTTATGGTATGAGGAGAAAAAAGCAGAAAATAGGATTCATGATTTTGAAGATAGACCTAAAGAAAGCCTTCAGTAAAATAGAATGTGATTTCATAATCCATGCTTCAAAAGGCTTCAATTTCCCACCAACTTGCCAAAGGCTAATAGCTTCTTATATCTTTACCATAACAAGCCAATACTCTTTAATGGCTCAGCCTTACCACTAATAATGCCTTCTAGAGGCTTAAGGTAAGGAGATCTTATAGTTCTATACCTTTTTATCATGGCCATGGAGATTTTGAGTCACTTAATTGAATACATAGTTAGTTAAAAACATGGAAGCCCATAAAAGTTAGTATCTCAACAGCAAGGTTGTTGTCTATATTCTTTGTTGATGATATAGTGCTCGTGGTTGAGGTGGATTCTACTTCTACTAAAGTCATCTTTAAAACCCTCACCACTTTTCATCAATAGTTGGGTGTATCAATGAATTCATAGAAGTCATCTATACTCTTCTCCTTAATAAACCTACACACATAGCACATGAAGTGACACATCTTAGAAGTTAAAAATGTTGTTGAAATTTGGCACATATCTTAGCTACCCTCTCATTTATGGGCAAAAACCCAAGGCTTAAAAACTTCGAATTCCTTGTTTCGAAAGCCTTAAAAATATTTACAAGGTACAAAATGAAAACACATTAGTATGGTTAGGCAAGATATATTGATTAATTCAACTTTTAGATCCCTACCTACATATTATATAAAGGAGATAACTTCCTTTAAAAAATAGTTAGTACTATTGATCAAATAGTAAGGAATTTCTTTTGGAATAGTATTCAAGAGGCTAGGAAAATACATTAGATAGCATGGGACAAATTAACTCAATAAAAATCTCAAGGTAGCTTAGGCTACCCAAACCTACCATTGAGAAATAAGTTTTTTGAAATGAAGAGAGCTTGGAAATTTGATCATGGAAAGACAACTTGGACAAGATTATGTAACTAAATACAAAGGCATTATAAAAGAGAAAAAGAACTCATCTTCCACATGCCACCTTTCTAATATGGAAAAGTCTTGTATAAGGGGGTGTAAACTTGAAAAAGGAGGGCCTATCTAATAACCATGAGAAGTGGAAAATACATGAATTTTTGGTATAATAGGTGGCTGCCTAAAGAAAAAGTAAGGGAACTTATCTAGACCTATTGGTTAATACAAGGAAAATCTTTGTGTAAGAGATGGTAGTGCACTTCATCTTAAAATGAATGTTTAATTAGATTCACAATTTTTACACTACTTTATCAGGAGTTTGGACCATGTTTCCTTTAAGATGATGATTAAGACATATTTAACTCAAGAAAAGGTTCCAATCGTTTCATGATAAACTAACTTTAGTCATTCTTATGCCTTAAAATTCCTATTAAGAGGTTAACCTTGTCATGGCTATCAAAACTTCCAATTCCATCAAAGCCGCAAATTTTCTTGTAGAGAGTTTTTTCAAAATGGTTTACCAACTACAAGCAACTTGATTATAAGGAATTTGCAAGCAAGTGGATGCCCAAGATGCACCAACCTAAATGAAGACATAAGCATGTTTTTTTTTTAACTTGTCCACATGTCTAACACTCCTTAAAGGATTAAATAACAATCAAAATGTTGCAAATTACTTGCCATAATGGCTTACAATAGTTTTGTAGCAAGAAAAATTTGATAAAGGCAAGCCACATCCCCCAATGAGCATCATCTTGGCCTTTATATTGTAGAAAATTTGGAAAGACAAAAATGACATATGGTTTTCTAAGCAAATATATATAAACAGCTCAATCTCCTTAAATGATGAGAATGGAGGCATATGACTATTGAAACCGTACCATATATGATAGAAGACAACATAAGGATACTAGTTACATGGTTGTGGGAAGTACCACCTTCAAACTAAGTAAAGTTGAGTAGAGATGCCTCTTACGATCCACATAAAGGGGTTATGACAGTAGCATAATAACTATGGGATGAAACAAGGTAGTGGATTTTAAGTTACCAAAAGGAATTAAGCAACATAGATATACTTACAGTTAAGATTTGGGACTTATACTTTGGTATTGATCTATGCCTTAAAAGATAGATATTACAACTAACTCTAAGCTACTTTTTGAGCTTTTACTATATAATAAAATGTCATGTAACCACCATTTAAATGGTATGTTTGCTTATAGGGTATTGTTTCAACAATTTGAAGAAGCAGGCAACATTTTGCTACATAGGAAGTAAACTCATTGACAAACCAATTAACTAAGGATGCTATGAATACTTTAGATGATAAAGTACCTATGTTCTGCCATCCTATTAGTGTTTATCAATTACTACATAATGATATGTGTCAATGTAAATATGTAAGGAAGTTAAGGACTTTTGGTGTACCTAGGAACTGGGTAATCACTAGGGCTTATCGGAGGGAAGTGGGTCCTTTACTTCAACGAAGAAATGGTAAGCAGAATGAATACAACAGTAGCTCTGTGAAGCAACCTTAGAGACGTAACTCACTGAAGAGTTTAGAACAACTTAGCTTATGCTTGATATGACACATAAACTTGAGCTAAGGTCTACTTGCCACTAACCTTAGCTACTCGTCAGGTTAGATAAGTATGTAAGTGTAAGCTTAGATAAGATTCTTACGAGAAAAGAAGGATATTTAATTCATCAAAGGTCAGGTGATTCCGCTTTACAAGATAAGAGGCTATTTATAGTAAACCTTTTAGGGTAATAAAAAGAAATAACTGAAATTACAAAAGAGTAATTATAATATAACTACTTAGGATATGTCTAAAAAGGGTATAAAAGATAAAATACAAAAGGAACATTAGTACATGTACCAAAAAAGGAACGATGCATGCCTAAAGTTCATGATCATTATATTCAACGGAGAATCTCATATAGAGAAACAAGGATCAAGCATGCTTAACTCGATGTAAGTCAAAGGCTAGGTGATTAGTGTAAGATCCACAATTAGGTATTTGGGGTTCGGTTTGTAGAATTTTGGGGCGATCGAACAAATTGCTTGATTGCTTGATCTAGCCTAAATTTTATAATGAAGTTAGGATTATTAGTAAAAGTGATCCCGTAAGTTTGAATTTAGGAAAATAAGTAATAAAATGATTAATTAATATAATATTGAATTTTATGAAGATTGTCCGTTATTTATCAAGAATGCTTAAAATGAGTTCCAATAACTAACGAGTCGCTAAAGATAAATTATATACACACTAAAAATCATAAAATAACTTAAATAATATTTAAGAGTATTTATTTATAGTATATATGAATTTACTTGTAGGTAAAAATACTTGTAATTACTTAAAATACACGAAATATGCCACAATAATGTGAATTAATTAAATAAAATTCATAAATAATTAATAAAAAATTAGGAAAAATAAGGAATGATCCAAATTTGAGTTATGGTAACAGGGAAAAAGAAGAAAAAAATTAGCTAATTATATTAAAATAACAAAAAAAGCAATTTGGAAGAGCATAAAGCAATTGTCTAATCAATTTAATGCATTATAATTTCCCTAAAGCTCTATAAATACCTAAAAAAATTTTAAAAACTCATTTGGACAGTTAGAAGAGTAGAAAAAATAGAGAGGGTCAAAATAAGAGAGTTAGGGTTAGTTTTCAAAAATTAGACAAAAATCTATACAATTAAAGCTTGTAAAGAGATTCCCAACTAGACGATCACCTACGAGTGGAAGGCCACTACAACCACATGGTGGTAGTAGCACCCAGACTGACCAATAAGGCCTTGGTAGCTGGTAGTGACTGGAGCAACCAATGCTAGTAAGTTTCGATTTCCACCCGATTTTGCTTAAATTGTTAAAAATATAAAAAATGTTTAGAAAATTATGAAACTTGTTATTATGAGATATTTTAGTATGCATATTTAGGTAAAAATTTTATTTTGATAAATTTATGTCTAGAAATATACTGTTCTTAAGAAATTGCATAAAATCGAACTTTGTTTGGTTTAGAAATAAACGACCACAGGAGTATAGTTTTAAGCCCAAAATTTTTGTGTAAACTAGTTAGAGCATTTAAAATAGTTCTATGAAGCCTTTTTTCAAAAATGAATTTTCAAAATTTTTAAATAATTTTTAAGCCTTAAAATGATGCATAAAATGGGTAATTTTGGGTTAATTAAGTAATTAAATAGATAATTATTGATTTAGTGCATAATTATATGTTTTAGGATGTTGAAATCTAATAAAATATGATATTTATAGCATTTAGGGTGTTACATGCAATTATTAAGATATTATGTAGTAAATATGTAATAGATAAAAATAGTATATTTTAAATTAATTTTGTAATTTAGGGTAATTAAGTGTAAAATATGATTTGAGATGAATTTAGATATTTTGAGGTATTAGTTGATGTTGAGGAATAATATTTGAAGTAATAGGACTATTAGATATGTATATTATGTACATATTAGGTGATAATATATAATAGGTAAATATAAGAAATAAATGAGTAGAAAGATATTAGGTTAAAATTGATATTCTAATAATAATAAAAATATTTAATAAATTTGGTAGTTAAATTAGGATACAGGGGTATACCGTAAAATTAAAATACCGATTAGGGGATAAGTATGATATTTAGGATATCCAAGAATAATGTGATTAATTTCATATTATGAGTTGGAATGATTTCTTAGGTTTACAAATAAAATCCATAATCGAACATCGAGTTAAAAATCTAATTTAGAAACTGATTAGGAAATTGAATTAGAACCCAGCTCAAAATTAGGAATTGTTGTAAAAGACTTAAAAACCTGAATGAATGAGTATATTAAATCCTAAACAAAAGATAATAATAAGCGCTATAAGATAAAACCAATCTATAATGGTTATGTAGAAAATTGAAACAATATTTGTATTATAGAGATTTTTAGTAATGGCCAATATGAGACACACCTTGAGTAAGTAAGCAAGGAGTCTAGGTAAGTTGAGATTAATACATTACTATATTTTAAAGTACTAATTTACACTAAGAGGCTTGAAATTGTATTGGATTGTTATTGTTAGATAATTGATTATGTGCATATGCTTGTTCTAAGCTGCTAATATGATTACTAATTTACTGCTTTGGCTTATATTTGTGTGATTTATTTGAAATGATTGAACACCTTAAATTGGATTTAATTGAATATTTCACTCATAAATTTAAATTGGATCTGCATAATAACCTATTAAGGGAAATTAGAATTTTCTAGCCAAATACCAACTTTTTCAAAAGGGATAGCGTTGGATAGCATAATTGGTCTCTTCTTTATCCTTAGTCGAACTAAGTAATAAGTGAGGAGGTTGCGACAAGGGTAAAGTTAATAGTTCGAAGGTAGTCGTGGGAGGAACGGTGTCTCTATTGCATAAGCTTAGGTTTGGTCGTGAGTTATTGCATTAATTGAAACTCCTCAACCCGGATTAGAGCGAGTATAATTTCTCTAGTCTTACGACGAGCTAGACAACGTCATGTGATGACATTTGCTTATACATGCATAGCATCTAACTAATTTAGTTGATAACCATGTTTCTGTTTATTATATGGTTTTAAGTCTCTATCCCAACTTATTGAGCTGTGGTTGCTCACATCCTTATAAATGTTGTTACAGGTGCTAACTAAGAAGTAGACATATAACTACTCCAAAGCTAGCAATTGTTGAATCCTAAGGAGTGAAGATATAAATTGAAGACCGAATATACTCTCAAGTATAGATTACTCTTTAAAGCTTTTAGTATTAATTTACAAATTACTTAAGTAGATTAGGATTAAGTTGCTAAATCTTATAAAGATACTCAAGTTATTTCAATATAAGTATGTATCTTTCTTAAGTTCATAAGTAAATAACATACTTAATTTATGAACTGTTTATTTCAAAGCAAGTTAGTCATAGACACCTTGTGTAAATCAGGTCTAAGATAGCGATTGTATGGTTAATTTATATCTTAGAATGGTTTGCACGGAGAAACTGTTACAACTCTGTCGCTTCAAGACATAACAATTAGGTTAGCCATTGCTAACACTAATTAAGGATTAGGGCAGAAGAAGTATCCATAGTACATCCAAGTGATTATTAGTCTTTGCTGAGTTGTTGAGGGGGGGTGGATGAACCTTCCAATGGAAGCTTAGAAGAATGAAGCTTTGAGGTTGGAATTATGCTTACTTAGTAGTTTCCTTTTATAGGTTAAATGAAAGGCAAGTTAGATTCTCTAATGACCAAGTTAAAGGTCAACAACAATGATTGAGCTTAGACTAGAGTGTAGACTTTGGACTAACTAGGGAAGGGGTATAGCAATGCTCGGCTTGGTATTAGAATTTGTCTATGGCTAGCTATAGGGATAGGATCCACTTAGCTAGTCCTTGAAGACCTTGGAGTTGAACTCGAGTTAGTGGTCTACAGGTTGAGATTCCATCAGCTCCCTAGAGGTTTGTTCTCCAATCTTGGTGATCTTTAACTCTTTCTTCTAACAATAAGGTGTTAGGTCAACAATAGCCCATACCTTTTGAGTAGCTCGAGCCCATAGGTATTGTCATTAATTCTCCGAAGAACCTTAAAGGATCTATTTGCTTGAGGTAAGAGTTTATTGATTTGTTTGCTTGAAAATCTTTGTTTGCTCAATTGGACCTAAACTAAGTCTCTAAGGTTATAAATGACATTCTTTCAACCTTTGCTACTAAACTCTTGCTACCTTGCCATAGTCCTTACAAACCACTCAATAATCTCCTTACTTTGCTTCTGAAACTCTTCCTATACGATCTACTCATTACCAATTATCTTCCTTTGAGGTTAAACCAGTGATTATATCCAAGGATAAACTCGGCTTGATTCTATAAACGACCTTAAAAGGAAACTTGCCTGTCGAGTTGTAGATTGAGCAATTATAAGTAAACTCAATAGCCAGCAAACGTAGGTCCCAATTGCTCAAATCTTGCCTACAATGGCTTAAAGTAAGCTCCCTAATGTCTTATTGACCACTTTAGTTTAGTCGTTGGTTTGGAGATGGCAAGAGGCGCTAAAAATCAATTTGGTGCCAAGTTTCCTCCATAATGTCTCCCATAAGAAGTTTGTGAACTTGGTATGATAATCAAATAAGATGCTTCAAGGAACTCTATGTAAACGTGCAACTTCCTGCAAAAAAAGGGTAACAATAGATACAACATCATTAGATTTGTAACAAGGATTAAAGTAGCCTATCTTGTTGAATTGATCAACTACTACCATAATAGAATTGTACTTTTGAAATATTATTGGTAGTCTAAACATGAAGTTTATGCTTAGGTCGATCTAGGTTGTTCAAGTATGGGAAAGGGTGTATACTTACCATAAGGTTCTTATCCCTTAGCTTGTTTACACACCTTACGCATTTCAAACACTTTACGGACATCCTTCATCACTTCTAACCAATAAAAGTGCTCATTTAATAGCTCGTGTTATCATCTTTTCCCTAAGGTGTCTAGCTAGGCCCCTAGCATGGGCTTCCTGAATTAACAACTCTCTAGCCAAGCTATTTGGGACACATGGCCACTCTCTTAAATAGAATTCCTTAGTTCCTGTAGAACCCATCCATAGCTATCCTTATACTACACTTGGCTACCATGGACCCAAATAATGCATCCTACTCATACTACTTAGGGAATGTTCCAAATCTTAATATTTGTACTTATAAAGCTATGATAAGTACATGGCAGCATAAATAAGGCATCGACTATACCATTTTAACTATCTTTCTTATACTTAATAATGTAGGAGAATGTTTCCAAAATTTCGACCCACTTGACATGACGTCAGGATAACTTTTGCTAACTCTAGAGGTACTTCAAGGACTTATGGCTTATGTAGTTGATGAAATCTTAGGGAGGAAACAATTTAGCTAGACTTAAAGAGCTCGAATATAGGAGTGGAACTCCTTATCAAATGATAAAGAATTTCAAGTAACCCTGCCGAGCTTCTAGCTAAAGTAGGCAACGAGTCATCGATCTTCCATTAGGATAGCACCAATGCCTACCTCCAATGTATCATACTCAAGTTCATACACCTTGTTGAAATTTGGCAATATTAGCATAAGGGCCAAAGTCAACTTGGTTTTAATTTCCTCAAAGCTCCTCTTAGCTTTCTTCACTCTACCTAAAAGTTGTAGATGAACTGTCTAGAGAATGAAGTGACTCGATGACACAATGCACTAATAAAAATGATAGATTTCAAGACACTTTACAAATGGAGATTTTCCTAAAAGTGCCATCTTAACCGACTAATGTGCCAGATCATCTATAATAATAATATTAGTGAATATTCACAAGGTCGAATTCTTTAGTGAAAAGGGACTCTCGGTTAAGTAACGAATCTTAACCTACTACTCTAATATAAGAAAATAAAAAAAAGAGACTTTGGAATTGCAATTGAAATAAAAACACAAGAGAAAAGTGACAATTAACACGAATAATAAAGACGTAGGCTTATGACATGTTTCTAAAGTAGTGGTGAGGGTTTGCTGTTAAGATCTCGAGGATGGTTTTGAATTGGTTTTTTATGGAATTCACTTGAAATCAATTCTAGTTAAGGCATCTCAATCAACTATGTAGTGAAAAATCTCTTCTTGGTCTCATTTCCTTATACGATCAACTAAATACGTAATTCCTATCATGAATTAAGTATTTTAGTTCTAGAGAGTAGGGGATCAATCTTCTCTTGGTCTCATAACCTATCTTAATCTACTAAAACCATAAAATGTAATGTGAATTCAACATGAAACACCTCATGTCCTCTCAATTTCATAGTTATAAGAAACCATTATCGATACTTCATCGACTCAATCACTAAATCAGGGAATTACATAACTAATCTCCTCTCAAACTCATAATTATACAAACCATTAACTCTCAAGGGCACATCTTAGGACTAATCTCCTCTCGGTCTTATAATTACAAGGAAGCCCAATAAAAATTTCGTTAGCAAGCACCTTAAGGAGTTCAAATGAAATACCAATCATCAAAATCTAATCTAAATACACATACCCATATCAAAACTACAAACTTACACCATCTACATTATCACGAACCTACTAAAAACTACTGAGTTACTCATAGTATTAATAACAACAACAACAAAAGATGGAAAAATAACAAGAAACTCCATTAGAGAACAAGTGATAAAATGAAAGGAAGATAGTAGATGCTCATTAAACTAACTTAAATGTGCATCAAAATCATAAAAACCTTCACTAAATATCATCAAAAGTCAATAAGACAGTAAAATAGACAATGAGCTAGCAAATCTAGACTAAACAATACTAAAAACCCAATTGTGGCTTGCATTCTTTGCTGTAAATGTGAGTATATATAAATTTAAGCTACTAATCAATTGATGTGAAGGTTTACTGATTGATTAGTTGATACATGTCAACGTTAGGTTATCACCATGTTTTATGAAATGCGGTGTTTAAGGCGATTAAGGTTTTAGACGAAAAACCATAACCCTAATTTCTTCTACTGATAGATCGACACAGATGGTACTAATTGATCAGCATGAGTAGATCTACCCCTTCACTTTATATTCACTACATCATCCTCTCCATCAATCAATCGCCTAAGGAATCGCTTAACCTTAATGGTTCAAGGCATACTGATAGGTCGGTAGAAAAGGTACCGATTGATTAGTAGGCCAAATTCACTAATACCCTCGACTTTAGCCTCCTTGATCAAACGGTAGGTGTGAGACCTTACAAAACTGGTAATTAACTTATAATTGGTTTATTTGGAGATAATTCATAAAATTTAGGGTGATCACGTAAATTATCCGATTGAGCTTAAATTTTACGATAAAGTTAAAAATATTAGTAGAAATAACCCCATAAGTTTAGAATTTAAAAAAAATAATAAAATATTAAATTATTAAGTTATATGTATATTACCCATTATTTATTGAAAACACGTAAAATGAGCTCCAATAATTAGCAAATTGATAAAGATAAATTATATATACATTAAAAATCATAAAATAAATTAAATAATATTTGTGAATATTTATTAATACTATATATGTATTTACATATAGGTGAAAATACTCAAAATTATCTAAAATATCTAATTTATACTAAATAATACTAAATAAATATAGAAAAATAAATAAAAATTCAAAAAAATAAAGTAAGATGCTCGAATTTATTGGAAAGAAATGTGGCAAGTGGGATGTGCATTGGCCAAAATAAAAAAAAAAAAAGATAGGGATACATAAAAGTAGGCTAAATAGAAAATTGACATATATTAAGGAGCAAAAAGTCTCCACCAACCCTCAATCTTTCTCTATAAATTCAAAAACCCACTTCTTTAGCTTAGTTAAACACTTTAGCATATAGGAAAAATAATAAGAGTATTTAGAAAGTTAGAGAGAAAATAGGAAAAATTATAGAAAAATAGGGTATATTATGATCTAAACTAAGGGATGAAGATCAAATGAAGACTTGACATAAGGCCACCACCACCACTCGACGGTGGAGACAGTGCCTAGTCTAATTAACAATGGTAAGGTAGTTGGCTGTGGCTGAAGCTAGCAATGCTAGTGAGTGCTTAAAACCACTGATTTTCATAAAATTTAATAAAAATATCAAATTGTCTCTAAAAATTATGAAAATTTGTATTCTAACATGTTTTTGTATGAATTTTTAGAGAAAAATATTATTTTGATAAAGTTGAGTTTCAAAATATATCACTCTTAACAGATTACTAAAATTGAACTGATTTTGTTTTTGTTTTCAAAAGCCTTATTGATGTTGTTTTCACTTCGAAAATTTTCTATAAAATATTTATTATGTATATTAAATTTCTATGAAAAGTTTTTTGTGAAAACTATTTTTCATAATTTTATTTGAATTTTAGGCCCAAAAATTCTATTGAAGTGACTATTTATCAACACATAATTAGTAATCTATCAAGTAATTGGCTCAAATTCTAATATAAGGTGAATTATGATATTTTATAAAGTTAAATAATACTGACTGATGAGTTTGGTGGTGTTAGGAGCAATAGATTTGAATATTATGGATTTAGGGTGTATATATGGGAAATATGTGAAGTAAATAAATGTTAAGTTAAGTGGAGTTAATTCAAACTAAAGGTGAAAATAGGCTATATGATGAACTTTGAAGTTGATTGTGAATCAAATTTATAAGTGGTTATGCTAAAATATGGAATAGCTTCATATTAGAAGCTAAATTAGAAACTAGGTATATAGGGCAAATTATGGAGTTGATTATCAACTAAATTAAAGACTTGCTATACTTGAAATATAGTTAGTTGAACTTTACAAAATGGATTGGGGGAAGTTTCTAGGACTTATTTGTAAAACCGTAATTAATTTATAAGCTGAATTAAAAGTTAATTCATAAGCTAAATTAAAACCAAGATGAAAACTAGTAAACTAGGAAGTTGGTTGGAAACTAATTAGAGACTATATTCATTCAAATTAAAGTTAGTTAAACCCTCTAAAATAGGTTAGAAAGTATTTCTAAGATTTAAGTGTAAAATGAAACCAAGAGCTAAATCAAAAGATCGATTAGAGGTTGGGTTTATAGAGTAAATATAAATAAGACTAGTGTATAATTTAGAAACTCTTATATCTATAACGTAGTTGGATAAGCTCAAAGAGTGGAATAACGAATGGTTTAAGGCTTGTGAATAAAATTATAATTAGAAGCTAGATTGGAGACTAAATCAAAAACTGAATTAGAAGTTGAATCATAACCTATCTTAAAATGAGGATAATTGTAAGAGACTTAAATACTTGAATAATTACATATAGTAAAAAACCCTCAACTAAAGATGACAAATCTTAATTGCAGAATAAAGTTTGTATATAAATAGTAGTTATATGAACACTAAAATAATATTTGTATTATAGGCACCATTAACAAAGACCTATAGCAAGTTGCACCTTAAGTAAGCAAATGGAAAGTTTAGATAAGTTAGGATCAATACATTACTATATTTTGGAGTATTATATTATGGTACTTGGGGGCTTAAGATTGCGCTTACAGGTAAATGTTTGTGTGTCTCTGATTATTTGGTTATATATTGATGCTTTGCTATAGTGGTTTGTTGGGATTTGTGTGGAGTGAAATTGTTTAATCACTCTAAACTAAACTTAGCTATATTCAACCTAAACTCCTTAATTAGATATGGATTGCAACTTTTTAGGGGACGACTAGGATTCTTTGACCAAATATCAATACTATCGAAAGGGATATCACTATAACATAATAGTCCCTTCTTTATCCTTAGTTAAACTAAGTGATAAGAAAGGAGGTCGCAACAAGAGTGAAGATAATGGTTCGAAGGTAGTTACGGGAGGAGCGATGTCTCTACTGTACAAGCTTAGGTTTAGTTATGAGCTATTAAATGTGCACTAAACTCCTTAACTCAAATTAGAGTGAATGAAATTTCTCTAATCTCATGACAAATCGAATAACATCGTACGATGGCACTTGATTGTTGTATTGCATTTAGATAACTTACATTTAGTCTTATATCTTGGTCTCAACTTGTTGAGCGATTAGTTACTCACATCCCTATAAATGTTATTATAAGTGTTAGTTAAGAAGTTATAATATAACTACCTTAAAGCTGCTTACTGTCCTAAGGAGTGAGGATATTAAACCAAAGAACAGTTACATTTCTAAAGTTTTAGTTCCTAATTTAAAATCTTCTATTGTCAAACCAAGTATTACTTAAGTAAAAATATGTTACGAAATCATTCAAACATTACTTGTGTATTTGAATTATAGTATACATTCTTCATACTTCTGTAAGTAATTAATACTTTAAATTTGTGAACTATATACTTCAAAGTGAGTTAATCGTAGACATTTTATGTAAATCGGATCTAAGATAGAGACTGTACAATCAGTCTCTATCTTAAAATAGTTTATATAACGGGACTGTTACGACTCTATCACTTTGGAACATAATAGTAGGGGCTACCAAGATTATGGTAACCTTCGTACACTAGCATGTAGGATATAAAATTCATCTTAATTTAATCTTTTTTTTATGGAAATTTTATATAAGTTGGTCCATTTTGTGCATTAACTCTAATTTCACGAAAAATTAATAAGTTTTTGCTTAATTTATGCACAAATGCGGGTTTCAAAATTGGGAAAAATTGTGTCTTTTGAATGACAAGCACTACCCCTAACTTTAGACACTTGTTTGTCCTCAACAAGTGAGAAAAGATCAAAATTTTTAGAAAATAATGGGACACGCATGCACTTCCTTAATGCTTACATATAATCGAGAGTATACTACACCATTGAAAGCTCGAAGTTTGCATGTACTCAATATAATGCAAAAATCCTTAGAAGTGATGTCAAAATTGTTCCACTTGTGCTAAATCAAATGTTCATAAACTAAATACCATATGATTAATCTAAGAATCAGTGCTTAGTAAAGTTAACTTCTCATTTAGGTTAGGCTTAAGAAATTTGAAGTCAAGTCAATATTTCAGATTAAGTGAGAGATCTTCTCCCTTATCAGTCTCTTAAGTATGCTAATACCATGTAAATAGAGAGTGATCAGTAAATCATATCTTACTTCGCCTCCCTAACTTTTGGAATAACTTTTGTACTTTGTCCATTATTCACTTTTTAGATTTTTAATTTCTTTCTTTTTCAACTTCATTTTTCTTTTGTGATGGGATCATACTTTTGATTTGTAATGATTGTAATAACCCAAGATTTGGAGCTAATACGATAACCGTAGGATCCTAGCCCTTAAATTTAAGTTATTGGGCAATATTATCCATTTTATTTCAAACTTCACAATAAAATTAGAAAAGTTAGACAAAATAATACTAGTAAAGTCAATTTCTCAAAATAAGCTATATAAAAGGATTAATTTAAGAAAAATGTTAATTTATCAATAAAGTAATAATTATCAAAAACGTGAAATTTGAGATGTTAGATGTAGTGAAATATTAAAGATAAGTTAATTAACTTTCAAAAATGATAAGTGAAGTTAAATTATAAATAATATACATGTGATATGCATTACATGTATTAAATACAAACATATAATAATAATAAATTATCAAAATAAGGTAAAATAATATAAAATAATCAAAGATTAATTAAAAAATGAATGAATGAGTCACCAAATGATTTGGTAACATGGGAGCAATTAGAAAACATGAGTCATCACTAGAATAATAAAGGGATGACATATAGTACCTAGGAAAATGAGGAAAAGACGTGTTAATTCACTTTTTGACATGCAAAAATCCTAAAGCCTATAAATAGGACTCTAAACCTCATTTGCAATATTTTAAAAATATAAAAACACAAGAACATAATTTTAGAAAATTTGAAGAAGTTAAAAAAAGAAATAAATAAAAATAAAACAAGAAATAGGGTCAAAACTAGTATAGGGTGGTTCAATAGGTTATCCACAACTTGACTTGGAGCGGCTTAGGAGTCCAACAGAGGGTAGCCAAAGAAGTCTTTCTAACAAGGTGTAGTAGTCCAGTGGTCGCCGAAGGCAGCCGATTTAGGTGAACTAATTTTTCGCTTATAATTTGTCTAAATTTCTAAAAATGTCAAATTATGTTATTTAATTATGAAATTTGGTTTTCTAGGGTTATTATAGATGTAGATTGATGTAGTAATTTTTTTTAATTAAATTATTACTAAAAATATAGGGTCCTTAAGAAAATGCCTTATTTGGGTGAAAATTGAAATAATTTTTAGAAATATTACATGATGTTATTTCAAGGTCAATTTTTGTGCATAATACACTTAATATATGTATTTAATTTTAGTAACAATAATTTTTTAAAATAAGTATGTTTACTATTTATTGTAATTATTTTGGATAAAACTATCAATTTTACTATTTTGTTAAATTAATTAGTTTTTGACTAAATCAAAGTATGAATAACTTATTTTAAATACACTTTAGATGGTGATTTTATGGCATTTTTCTTATATTTTTGGTTGTTTTTAAAGAAATTGATACTTAATTGAGTAAAATTTTGATTTTAAGATTTGAATGTGTTCTTGAATTGAAAACGAAGAAAAGGAATCAAGTTTCACTCAATTTAGAGTTTAAATGAATGAGTTATGAAGTTTTGAAATTATATAATCAATAGGAGAAAGTGACAATTTTTTGTTAAAAGGTTATATAGTTTAAGATACAACTATGTCCCTAGGCTGTGTCCAACTAGAGTGATTTTTTTTTTTTTTTGTTAAGGTCAATAAGTTACACAACTATATCCGAAGCTATGTCTGGTGATGAAAAAAGAATATTCACAACACATTATATAAGAACTTGTAAAGGTTTTGCATAGAATTTTAGGACATTTAAAGGAGAAGAGACTTGGAGAGAAGAAGGAGAAAAAAGTAGAGGCAATACCTAACTTTAAGATTGAAGAGAGTTCTCATCAATAAAAAAGGGTTTTTTATGTTTTACTTCTTGATTTTACTGCACTTTTGTATTAATTTCATCATAATAGCTTAAGATTCTTGTATTTAGGATTGTGGTAGTTAGGGTTTGGAGAGAATTACATTTGTACTTAAAGATAAGATGCATCATTCTTCTAAAAAGTTATTATTTTTTGTGTGAGAATTCATTATACATTAATATGATTCTAAATTATATTACTAAGTAAAAAGATTTCGGTAAATAATTTAGGATTATGGTCAATATACTTGAGAAAGGTATTAACTTCAATTGTAAATCCCTCTAATTAAGAATAATAGAGATTGAATTGGATACATTTAAAGTAGTCACATGTTAAACACTAGGTGAAACAATTCCTAAATACGATATGTACCTTCTTGAAGTCGTTCTTAATTTTATCGCTTTCTAAATTGCTTAGTCAAGTCTCATTATTAGATTAGTTTGTTAATTTCGGTATTTTTAATTTATTCAACCCATCACAATTTTTTAGTTAGATAATAAAGCTAAGGTTAGTATTTGTACTTGAGGTCTTTGAAAGATCAACTCAAACTCGCATCCGCTATATTAAAACTAATAGGTACACTTGCCTCGTATCATTGAACCCTATGTATTTTGACTTTTGGAAGTTTATGATAATATTTGGAACACTTAATTTTTATCTCATACATAGATTTGTATATTTACCCTAATTTGTCATAATTTCAAGCTAAAACTACTATTTTCGTAAAAATAAATAATAGCTAGTTTAATGTAATTTATGGTCAATAATTAAACCACAAATTTTTGTGAGTATAGGATTTTTGGTAAAATTAATTGAGCTTTTATACTAGTTATTATGTATTTTCCTAATATAAACATATATATTAGCCTAATGTGCGAAATAGTGAATAATAGTATTAAAGTAATTGTTAGGTAATGTAAGATCGGTAACTATGACATATAATTGATATTAAGCATGTTGAAAAGTATAAAATTTTAGGATTTCCAATTTAGAATTAAAGCATATTTGAGTTAATTATAGAGTTATGATAACATACAGTAAAGTCAGTAGTAAGAAAGAGTATTTTTGGGCTTTTGATAATATTGATTAGCCTTTATTCTTAAGAGATCTTAATAGTACTTGAAATAATGATCGTAACAATATAAAGTTTACTGAAATCGAATAAGGAATGAATAAGATACAATTAAATGGAGTTTAATGATACAGTAGGGAAAGTTTATGAGAATTTAGGTTTGACTAGTACTTAACTTGGAGACTATATTTATATTTTCATAGGTGTAATAAGTAAGGAAGAATCATGTCACAAAGTTTAGGATTCTACGCTATTACTAAGCCCATTTAAGTGAATCTAACCCATGTTTGGAGTAGATATATTGCTACTCATAACATTATATGCTGTTTGATACTGTGTTGATTAAATATGGCTATATCTTGAGTCAACTAATATGCTACTATGGTGGATGTTGATGTTATGATTTTGAATGACAGTAGCTATATCTTGGTTAAACTATTATGTTACTTTGTTAGGTGTTGATGTGGTGTTTACAAATGATTGTACTAACTTGGAGAGTTAAGGGAATGCTAACTCAATCTTCTGAATGTTTACCTAAGTGAACCCTAAGTGAGATGCTAGATCTTTACTAGGGAGAGTTTGAAAACTAGAGTCAAATAACTGGGTTAAATAAAACTTGAAGATTGGTTGTGCTGAATGATATTCCTAAATTGTTACTACACAGTATGGCATGGCATGGTATGGTATAAAAGGGACCTACAAGTTAAAATTTTGGCATTACAAGCCATTCATATAAACCATGTCATGCCTTGAATGCGGTCTTCTACCCATCACCTTCACGCATTTGAATCTAATGATACCCAGCTTTAAGGTCAATCTTGAGGGACACTCTTGCTCTACTTAATTCATCTAACATGTCATTAAGCCTGGGTATGGGATACCTGTACTTGATGGTAATTCGATTGATCATTTGGTTATCCACACACATCTTTCAAGAACCATCCTTCTTAGATGCTAACAAGGCCGGAACTACACAAGACCTAAGGGACTCATGCACATACCCTTTCTTCATAAGGTTGTCTACTTACTTTTGTAACTCGGTAGCTTATTCAAAGTTCAGCCTATAAGCAAGCTTGTTCGGTAGTGTGGCTCCTGATTGTAGGTCATTTGCATGCTCAGCACCTTGGATTGAGGGTAGGCCCTTTGGTAGCTCCTCCGGAAATAGGTTGGTAAATTCCTCTAGTAGGGTTTTTACCTCGGCAAGCAACTCCTCCTCGAATCTCAACTCTAGAATTCTTCGAACCAGTAGATAGATCGACCTTTCAAGCTCTATCTCTCTCTTCAGTTTAGCTCGAGTCAATACCAAAGCCTCCTTCTTCAAGGCTCGATTCAGTTAAGATTGCATGACCTTCACCTGTTCAGTGGTCATAGGACTCAATTTCATCCTTCTTCCTTCATGCTCTACAGAGCATGTATTCCTCCTTCTGTCATACATAATTGCTCGATCAAACATCCATGGTCATCCAAGTAGAATGTAGGATGCACTCATAGGCAGCACATCACAAAGCACTTCATCTCAATACTTACCAATGTAAATTACTACAAACACCTGTTTGTTCACTTGTAGGGCTCCCTTATCACTAAGTCAGTGAAGCTTATAAGGTTTCGGGTAGGGCATGGTCAGCAATTTCAACTACTAGACCATAAATATAAAGGCTGCATGGGTACAGCTCCAATTGTTAACAATCAGCACACACAATGAGTCATTCACCTTATACCCAATATGGAAGAGATTTTATCTCTATTCATCTTTGGGTATAAGATTGATACTCATTGTCTTCCTCAACACTAAAGCAATCGACATAAAGTTGCATTCCTCACTATAGATAACTTCCTCCTTGGACAGCTTTGTTTATTCGTCCTCCTTCAACTCCTTTACTTCCTCATTAGTACAGTTAACCTCAATAGTCAACACCTCACCTTGGATCACCATTGTTCACCTGTTCAAGCACTAAGTGGCCATATGTCCAAATCCTTAGCATTTACAACACTTGATCTCACTTGTCTTCCTCTTTAAACTCTAGCCTTTCTCAATCTTCCTTGGGGGTTCCTTCTCCTCTGCTCGGGTAATCTGAGCAAGTCGAGTCTCAATAGCCTTGCTTAGTTCCATTCACACAGGTCTGCTCGAAACAGGTTAGTTACTACCAAGATGGTTGACAGGTGGTCGAAATCTTCCTGTTTGGCGCCTTTCTATCCTCAAGGTAACTTGAATTGTATCATCAAGTGTTCTAATGTATAGGGTTTCCAAGACATCCCTAATCTCATACTTTAACCCGCTAATGAATCAAGACACAGTTCGATCTTCAGGTTCTACGACTTTGCATCAGATCATTAGCATATAGAATTCTTTAATGTAAGTGTCTACGCTTAATCCTCCTTATCTCAATTCTTGCAATCTCTTGAAGTCATCTTGTTGATAATAGCTTAGTATGAACCTTCTCTGCATAACTCTCTTCATATCATCCCAACTCCTAATCTCTCATTCTCCTTCCCTTTTTTTGATGGCTTGCAAGTTCTTCTACCATAAGGCAGCATAACCAGTGAACTCCAACACAACAAGTGTAACCTTTACATTATCATGCACTTTGTGACATTCAAACTACTTTTCAATCTTATCTACCTAATCTAGGTAGTCCTCGGCATCACCACTTCCAAAAAAACTTGGAATTTGTATTCTCAATCCCTCAACTCTAAGGGGTCGTAAATTTCTTTCCTCAAGTTCATAGTACTCCTCTACCTCATCATTTCCTTCTACTTCCTCCTCAATCTCTTCAAGCTCTAGCCTTCATCTAGCGTCCTTGCTAATCCCTTCAACTTGGGGTGGTTGAACTAGGGCCTTAATTCAACTAAACTGACCATTGCCTCATCCTTGTTATTCGTGTTCCCTAGTGGGGCTATTTCTAGTTCGCTATTTGTCTTCTTAGATAATAATCACCAGACTAACTACCAAGTCGATAAGCTTATCCAAGCGGTCACCTACTAATTGAGGTGAGAAGCTCCCTTCCTATCCTTGGCCATGTCGAGAACCACTTTCTTGGTTTCTCAAAGTTCCTTATACACTTGAATCTGACATTAATGGTTACTTCATAATGACAATTTCACAACAAACATATAGTTAACCACACTCTATTTTGGCGCATAAAAAATAGGGGAAAATAGAGTATAGAACACTCCTCAACTACTAAACTTCATAGCTAACAATAGAACACAGTCGCACGAGAGTAGTGACAAACTATTAAAAGAACATAGTAATAGAATCTAGCTTCGATCATAGCTAAGCTTTAATACTAAGATGATATGAACTCATAGATGAACATATGAACCCAATGTCATGCATAACCAAAGGGGTAAGTCTAAGCTACAAGATGGCTCGAAAAGTAAATGAGAGTTAAGGGTGAGCAGGGCTTCCTATGCACCGATGATAGATATGATGCACCAATGCCTTACACGAGCTTAGGTCACACTTGATATGATGCACAAATATGGCTGGAGGTCACTCACCACTAGTCCATATTCGAATGGGCTAGATAAGAGTAACTCAAGAGTAAGTAAAGGAACACTTAGCTCAAGAGAGGGTAAAAGCAAAGTTTAGTGTATTCTTCTGTATATTCTCCTTGCGGCTATTACATTATGTGATTATTTATAGTACTTTGTTAGGGAAAGTTCTACATTACAAATAATTACAAAAAATGAATCCCTAATTGCTAAATAAAAGGAAAATAATTTACAAGGAAAGCATGAAATCGTGTTCGGTGAACTTCTTCTGTCAGAAAGGATAGTATGGTTGTTAGAAAGGACAGTATGGTTGTTAGAAAGGACATTACGCATGCATTTTTAATCTGCAATTCTAACAATATTATGGGCTAAGCAGGGGCGGGCCTCTATCTAGGTTTGTGCAATATCGAAAGTTCAGCATTATGATTACCTAAGGTTGGACTGGGGTTGGTTTAGGGACTATTCACAGTTGAGTCACCCTCAAATGGTCGACTCCTAACAATTATTAGCTCAACCTCAACATCGTGGAGATTGCTATATTCAAATTTAGCGCTTAGATTAGTGCATAGTGAATGGTTCAGTTCAACACATCGGCTGATCACCTCGACAACACCTTGGATAACATAGAGAGTGAAGTAGCTTGGCAAATCGAGTTAGGGCAACCACTGCTCCTTGGCGCTTAACTCACTTCGAACAGCTTGGCAAACCATTTAAGAGAGCCTTCGGGCTTGGGAACGTATAATCAATCCTTGATCTCTATTACGTCTCCTAGGTTGATTGTTCTGCCTATTGCTCATGATCAACTAGCTATAGCAACCCTACTACACAAAGGTTTTTTCCCCCATTGAACCAATTGTATATTAGAGGATTCAAACTTGTTTCATTCATGAAGGAAAATATAACATACATGATGCTATAAAAAATACAATGATATTATTAGCTTTACGAAGCCATGGCCCAAATAACTACAAAACCTCAACCTAATCCGTCCTTCTTTAAACCACTAATCCTCTAGGTTCACTGAACCATAATAACACTAGTAAGCTACCTACACCTAAACCGCAAGTTAACTAGTAAGATTTGTATTAGATTATGCTACTAATCAATCGGGTGAAACTAATTCACATTGGTTTAAGTTGCAAATCAATAAAATATTAGAAATGAAAAAGTTTAGATGATTTTATAAGCATTAGGAGAAAACTAAAATAAGATATATGAAATTACAAACTAAAGAGTTTGTCGACAAGTACTAGTAAAAAAATCTTAAGTATATTTTTGAAGTAGAATAAATTATAATTTTTTTAGTGAAGTTGAGAAATATGAATAGTTACAAAAACATAAAGTCTAAGAACAAATTTACATGGAGTTACAAACTATAATAACTACTTCTACAAACTTAAAATGGATTATTACAATTACTTGGCCTTTTTAACTATTAAATAGATTCTTAAAATATGAGAGGAGTTATGAAATTACATAAAAATTTGGAATAGATTTTTTTATTTTTAGATGAAAGGAAACTTTATTTATGATGATAAAGTTTGGCCCTAAGTAGATACAGTACTTGGGCTTACATAACACTGACATAAGTTCATATGATTTTCAAAATAACTCCTTACAAGCGGGGTGTAAAACACCATACTAGACTTTATTGTTGACCTTTTCCTAGTTAAACCATCGACAGCACGATTCATGCCTCTGTTGATGTAGTTGATAATGAAAATGTCAAATTTCCTACGCAAGTCCTTGTATAGAACAACCACATCAACCAAGTTAGAATCATCAAATGTTAGGTTTTGTAAAATTGATATTACTTCCAAACAATCCGATAGAAGATGTGAGTGTTTGAAAAATTGATCACTTGCAATTTTAAGAGCTTTTGCTATCCTCCATAACTCAGCTTCTAAGGGAAAGGTATAAGCTATTTGCTATACAAATCCTAATATGAATTCTCCCTTAGCATTTAGCATAATTCCTCCAATTTTAGCCTTCTTTTTGTTCAAAGTTAATTGATGCATCAGTAAGAATGAAGATTGTGACACTATGCTGCACATTAGGTAAAATAACCTTCCCATCAGGATCGTCAGCCCTTATGAAATTGTTGTTTGCATTCTTTCATGTACTTGAGCTACCCAATGTAAGTCTCACAATTTAGTGTTTAAGGTCAATCCGTAAAATTTAAGGTAACTAGACAAGTGGTCTAATCAAGCCTAAAATTTAAGACAAAGTTAGGAATATTAGTAAAAATGATCCAATGAATTTGAATTTAAGAAAATAAGTAATAAAATAATTAAATATTATAATATTTAATTATAAGCATATTACTCGTTATTTATCGAAAATGTATAAAACAAGTTCTGATAATTAACAAGTGGATAAAGATAAATTATATGTACACTAAAAATTATAAAATAATATAAATAATATTTAAGAATATTTACTTGTACTATATATGTATTTACATGCAAATAAAAATACCCAAAATTACTTAAAATACCTAAAGTATGCTAAAATAATACTAAATAATTAAAGAAAAATAAAAAAAAAAAGGAAAAAGTATGGAATTGTCCAAAATGAAGTTGTAACATGATAGGATTTAGTAAAACACAATTAGCCAATTGAATTTATCTAACTAGAAAGTAAAAAGAAGAGAGAATAAGGGACACATAGCAACAATTAATTCAATAAATCATCAAAGCAGCTATATATATTCAATAAGGTTCTATAAGTATTTTTTAAAAAAAAAGAAAGAAAAATTATAGTGTAGTTAAGGCTTTAAGAGAGAATCCATGACCAATGACCAGCTAGGGAAAGACGGCCACTATCACCACACCTTACCACTACCACCCCTCTCTACCAATACTTCTGGAGCCACTACTAGTAGTTGGAAGCTGATTGGATAGATGAGTCTAACTTCTAATCCGATTTTGTTTAATTTATTAAAAATACTAAATGCGTTTGGAAAATTATGAAATTTTATATTATGAGGTTTATATCTATGTGGATTTAGGGAAATATATTGGTTTGATGAATTTAGATCTAAGAATATGTAGTGCTTAAGAAATCTTAAAACCCGAGCTTATTTTCAATTTAGAAATAAATTACCTTAATAGTGTAGTTTTGAGTCCAAAATTTTTGTGTAAGCTATTTAAAATATTTAAAATAATGCTATCAAGAGATTTTTTAGAAATTTTTAAGCCGTTAAATTATATATAAAGAGTGATTTTTAGCCTTAATTTAGTCATTAAATGTATAACAATGCAATTTGGAGTTTTGGGATGCAATTTACTGATGTAGAATTATATTTATAGTATTTAGAATGTTAGATATAATTATTATGTGTAAATTAGTGATATGTAAAATTGGAAATGTAATAAATAGAAAATATTTGGTTAAAATTGATGATGATGATGATGATAATAATAAATCTGATACGAAACTTAAATTTATATGAAAAATGTAAATTTTTCTCACATTAAGAGAAAATTCAGTAATTAAATTAGGATTACATATACCGTACAAAGGAGAATATTAGCTAAAGGCTAAATACGCGATTTAGGATACTCAAGTATAATGTAATTAATTTCACATAATGGTTTGAAACGAGTTATTAGGATTCACGTATAAAGCTGAAAAAAAAAATTGAATTAGAACCTAAGTTAGAAACAGATTCAAACATTAGCTTAAAGTAGATTGGTAATAAGTAATATATATATATATATAGATATATATATACACTCGGATAATCGAGTAAAATCATAATTTAAAGTCTTTATGATATAAGGGTATGAATACTAAAAGAATATTTATACTATAAGATAAGTAGAAACGAATTAAACTGTAACGAGTTGAGTGAGCAAATCGAAGATTTCAAGTAACTTGAGTTTAATACCTCACTTTATTTTGGAGTAATATATTAAGTACTTAAAGGCTCAAGATTGTATGTGATTGTACTTGTAGGTAGTCATATGTGTGTATGCTTATATGTCTTTGATTACTTCCTGAATATTGATAACCTGTAGTGATGGTTTCTTGTGAATTGAGTGGTGTGAGATTGTTTGGTTACTCTAAACTAAACTTAATTATAATTGACTTAAATACCCCTATTGGACATGCATTGCAACTCTTTAGAGGATGGTTAAGATTCTCTAACCAAATATTGACACCTTCGAAAAAGATAGCATTGGATAGCATAATGGTTTTTTATTCATCCTTAGCCAAACTAAGTGATAGGAAAGGAAGTTGCAGTAAAGATGGGGGCAATGGTTTAAAGGATAGTCTTAAGGGGAGCAGTGTCTCCATTACATAAACCTAGGTTTAGTTGTAAGCTGTTGCATAGACACTGAAACTCTTCAACTTGGATTAGAGCAAGTGAAATTACTCTAATTTCACAACTGACTGGACCTCGTTGTGTGGTGGCATTTGCGTATTGCATTTCATTTAATTAATTGATTGAAAACCCTATTTATGTTTGTATACAGCCTTATGGCTCTATCTCAACTTACTGAGTTGTTGGTTGCTCATACCTTTATAGATTTTCTTATAGGTACTAATTGAGATGTCACTCTATAACTATCTCAAGGTTAGTTTCTTTTTGAAGTGCCGTGAGGAAGTGAGAATCAAACTGGCTAATCAATCAAGTCTCTAGAGTTTTCTTATTAACTCTTAGGTTTATGTAATGGTCTTGTAATATTTTACTTACCAGACTATTATAGCTTGTAAATATTTCTTAGGATCATAAGACCGTATAGATATATCTATATAAATATGACTTAAAGTTTCTAGTTATATATATATATATATATATTAGTAATCTTGAATGAGCTGTTTATTTCAAAGTGAATAGTTATAGATGCCTTGTACAAATCATATCTACAATAGTGACTCTGTAGTCAGTTACTATCATAGATTGGTTTACACAATGGAATTGCTGCAACTCTACCGCTTTAGGGCATAATAGTTCTCAGTTGGTATTAGAGTGTAGTTTTAGTGAATTCACTTTAAAGCATCATATTTTAAAAGAAGTAGACATCATAGGAGTATAGTGAGAGAGGGTAGTCTTAAGTGGGCAATAAAAGATTGTATTGAGCACACTGAAGTAGAAGTAAGTATAATATTTAGTGTATTGAATGTTAACTAATCTTAAGTTTAATTACAAGGTTGTAAGGGAGAGTTGATAGCTAGTTAGGTACGTTTTGATTGGAATGGAGAGGAGTCCTCCCTTGATTATAGGGTTAAGATACAATAGCTATTATTAGAAATGGTTGATTTGAATATATTCAAGACTATTGATGAGATCATTGATAAATTTTATAATAGAATGTGTTATAGATGGCAAGATCAGTGGGCATGGATGGTGATCAGTTTAGGACCTTAATATGATAGATGTACTGCCATAACAGCCTTCGAGTAGAGGTAGTTGGAAAGAGAAAGGATTATATCTTTGATGATGCCAGTGACATGCTTTTCGGCTAGACTAGAAGAGGGGAGACCTTACCCAATTAGTATCACACATATTCCTATCGATGTACCATACATTCCTAAGCATTATTTACTGGGGATTATTGATTGCTTTCTTTGTTTTCCTGAACCAATCAAGGAAGGCATAAAGACACCCCTAGAACTAAATGAACTTAATCCAAAACCTATGATGCCAAGACCACTACAAGAAAATCCACTACCCATAGAGTCGTAGGAAGCAACTCATTCAAAAATGCAAAGTAGTCATCAAGAGAATGAGGCTAATATTGGAGAGGATCCAGAGGAAAAGGTTTCAAAGGAGGAAGAACCCAAGGAAGAAGAACCTAAAGAGAAGGAACGTGAGATGGAAAGTGAAAATGAATCTGGTGTAGATATTCATACTTTAGTCATGCAAGTTATAGTTAATACTAGGATAGTTAGGATAGGAAATGGACCAGGAAGACAAGTAGAGGTAGGACCTGTACAAAATGAAGAAGTAGAACATGAGGGAATAGGAAATGGTTGTGCAATTAAGCTTAAGGATGATAAGGTATATAAGGTGATTGTGATTCCCGACAGCCCAGAATTAATATCAATAAGTTCTAAATCTACAAGTGATGAAGAAGATAACATAATGGGTGGACACATGGAGTGGGTTCCCTTCAATCAAGTTGTTGCTACAGATAGTTCTTCTGATGAGGATTAGTTATAGCTGACTGACTTGTTTTATTAGATCCTTAGGTATGATATAATAGTATTTTTGACTGTATATGATGTATCTTTTGACCTTCTAATGTATCTTCTGACCTTTTTGATGTATTTTTTTACTTTTGATGTATTTTGTAGCTCTAAGGTCATGTCTAGAAGTTGTAAATAGTTAATGTAATCAAGTCTAATGTAATCTTTTATGTTGTACAATTGTAAATATCAAGTCTATACTAGTCAATGATGTAATCAAGTTTGTAAATTCTAAGTATGTACTTAAAGGTCTATCAAGTTATACCTTTTGTTCCTGAAGTTGTAATAAACTATGATGATGTAAAGCAAAAGTCAAGCTAATAATGAAAGTTAAATCTAATATGCATATTGACTGGAATGATATTGTTATTATTATTATGTTATATGAGCACAAATCAAGGGAATTCAGTAATTTTTTAAATGATTATAGAAATAAGGAATTGGATAACTTATAAATAAATATGTATGCAAGTTTTATAAGTTATAAATACTAAACGAGTATGGTTGAAGCTAGAGATGAGAGTTGTAATGGAAAGATCGAAGGAAATCAAAATCTCTCACTACTGTAAATACCTAATTTTTACCCCTCCATAATCCTAATTTTTTATTTTTTATTTTTTACAAAAAGGGGCCTAATTCAAAAATAAAAGTAATAAAAAATTAATAAAAGATAAAAATAATAAAAATTAACAAATGATGAAAATACTAAAAAAAAATAAGAAAAGGAAAAATTATAAAGATTTTGTACATTTTATGAAGTAACTTATATTAAGAACAAATAGTTTTAGTTTTAGTTTTAGTTTTAGTTTTAATTTAGTATAAATAATTATTTTAGGGAATCGGGTAATTTAAGTACAATTTAATTGTACTGAATATCAAGGCATAGGCCAACGGCTTAACGGATAAGCATTGGAGTATTAGATTAGATTTAATTTAAGGTCTTGAGTTCGAATCTCACTAGATACTTAGGTGTCTTTTATTTCAATCTTTTTATTTTTACAAAAAAGCGAATTAAACGCACGGGATTCATATCTAATTAAAAACATTTGAATCTAGTTTGATTAGATTTGGATTGATATAAAGGATTCGGATCTAATTTAATTAGATACAATAGATATAATTTGATATGATCTTGTTTGGCTTTTATAAATACGTATACTCCCTCGACGAACGAACACGATGACCACCTTCTTATCTACACGGCTACTCTCTCTACTATCACGACCCTACATCTTCACCCTCGGTGCTGCACAATCAGTTCACACATAAATACGTTTATACAGTCGCCAAGACAGTAACTCCTGATGCTAAACAATACCAGCAAAGGGAATTCCATCTATCCCTAACACGATTTCATCTTCATTAAGCCCACTACCATACGCCGCCAAATTCTACGAAAGATCTTCCACATATTAGTCCCTAAAGCCTAAACAGTACACTTGAATAGCTTACGACCATACGGCTATACTCCATGGTAAACCACAGCTTCAAGCAACAATTGACATGCATACACGAGCACTTCTTCACATCACAGCATGTTGATTGATTCACACACTACAACTCCACTACTGCAACTAATGCCAGTAGCCCCACGATGCCAATCACAATCAGCTGCACAACCCAAACAACACCAGGTCCCCCTTCCTCATGTGATAAACCCACTGATCACACATCCTCTATTGACCGATAGCAACAACAGCAACCACACACCCTTATCAACACACATGTTCAGCCTCGCCTAAACGCCCACCATTGATTGAATCTTTTCCATCAATTGCAATCACAGTCCACGACGAAACACACTGCAATGCGCTTCATGCATAACCTAGTCCAATCATAGCGGCAACCACGCAACTCAATTCCTCTCTTACCACGCTCCATCAAACACAGCACGAACTCATAATCCACGATGGTAACTGACGAATAACCAACACCCTACTGATCTGAAGTCGGGCACGAGCTCCACATTCGCTGACCATTATCCCTTGACCAACGTCCTTGGAAGTCCAATAGTAGCTGAACAATTCACCACACATTGGCATGATATCTACAACGTGTTGACAACACCAATCATTGCTCAACACCGTGCTTCACTCGACTACACACAAGCGCTTCCATTATTATGTGATCATGTGAGTTTTGTTAATTAGTTAGTCTTTTGTTTTTTTCATTTGATTATTATTATGTTATTGGTTCCTTATTTATTTAATATAATATATGTATATATGACTACATTAGTTTAGGAAACTTTAATATTAGTTTTTATGTTAAGGATATCTTCTGGTATTGATGATTTACTTAGATAGATAATGGTTTAAGTAGCAATAATATAAATATATATATATATATATGTATTAGTTTAGCTTAGGCACTGTTGGAAATGGTTTTTTTTTATTATTATTATTAGTTTATTTTAAAGGATTCATTACATAAAAATTTTTTTTAAACAAAAATAAGACTTTAAAAGAATAAAAATAAAGAAAACGTAATAAGAAAATAAAAATAAATAGGATTTATTAGGGGATTTATTTATAAAACAAAAACACTCAAGAGTTAGGAGTTTTTAGATTTTTTTTAAAATAAACCGAATAAATTAAAAATATAAACTCGGGCAGTTTTCAAAATTAGAATAAATTAATACATTAAAGATTTTTTAAGAGAACTACGATCATCTGATCCCGATTAGCGGGTACGTAGGCACCTTCGAGGCGACGTTAAAATATGTAGAAACTTAAGTTCTTTTTTCTTTTAATTATTTATTTATTTTTTAAATATTATAATTAGAAGAATAATCCTAATTTTGGTAAGTAGATAGTGATACTCGTTAGGGTTTAATAGGTTAGCCCCTGAACTCGAAACCTTCTGATTCTTCATTCAAATTGAAATCAAAGACCGGTCACTAAATTGTAATCAATCCACCCAATTGATTACAATTTCTTTTCTTTTTCTCGACTTTGGTCGAGTGGCAACTCTAAAAATTATTTTTAATAAAAAACTGGAATTTCTCAATTTTCTTTAGTTAAGGATTAATATTAAATGGGTTAGGGTTTAGCATTAATTGGAAATGGGGAAATTAATTTTAAATAAATAGAAAGCTGAAAAATCAGGCTAGACAGTTTGGTAACTCCACTGGAGACGCTAGAGGGCTAGCCACTAGAAGTTACCGAAAATAGGATTATTTTTTTCAAAAAATAAAAATAAAAAGATGAAATAATTAAAAAAAAAAGAGAGAGAGAACTTAGGTATGTTATTTTGTGTATTTGTTTATTTATTTTTTTTTTTTTTTACTTTCATTTTTTTGTTGAAGTTTATTTAATGGGGGTAGCTTTGGGGGTTTACTTTATTTTTATTCTATTTTTCTATATCATAATTGCATGGTAGATACGATTAGAAACAAGCCGTCTTAAGACCTTAGGCGGGGGGCCATTATGTAAGTTTCGGATGTTGTAGGGCAACCACCTTCCGGGGTTGATTAAGCTACCCCACTCAAGTTCAGATACGACCACAGAACCGTTACTTTGAAAAAATGCGGTGGTTACAGAACTTAAGGACCTTTAGAACCCACCTATTGCATCATATGAAAACATTTTTAAAAAAAAATCACAAGAACCTATGATGTGGCGAACCTAAATAGATAAGGGCAGTTGTGAAGTTGCAATTATAATATTTCTCCATAAATAATTTGTAATAATTCTATGTAAAGTTTGGAATAGGTGATGATTGTAATTTTGATTTTTTTTTTTTTACATAACTATAGCTAGATCGAGTCAAGGAGCTTCTAAACAAATCTTCGTCTACCTACCTCATTGGCCTTAAAAGATACTCTAGATATGGTTCTAACTTTTTAGTCCAAATAAGTAAAAATTTATTAGGAACAAGATTAGGCTCATCTTACCCCTATAAAAGAGCCCTATAAATATTACCTTAGTGCAGGCCTTTGTACATTTATGGGAGCTCGAATCTATCACTTTTGGGCTTACATCAGTTGAGCCCAACCTTCGCAAAGTAAATAAATAAAAATAATAAAAACAAAACAAAAAAAGAATCAAACCTATAAAAATGATTTAGATTTTTATTTAGTCTTTTTCCTTTAGAATTCCTCATTTGTAAATAAACCCTCAGTAATGTTGTTCTAGGTTTGTATATAGAATTTTAGTAAAGCAACCCTCCATTTACAATTCCATCACTTGGGCTCCGTAATATAAAAGCCTCAACTTTTTCTCTCTCTCTTTCAAAAAAAAAAAAAAAGAAAGAGAAAAGAAAGAAAAAGAAGGAAAGGAATGGAAAGAAAAAGAAAGAAATTTGCTCATGGTTACAGATCCTTATGAGATTCAGGATAAACACAATCACTTGGCCCATTAAGGCAGCTAACCTAAACAGATCTACTTGGCCCGAGAAAATAACCAACTAAACCCAAACCCTAGCCCATTAAGATGATTCAACCAACTCAGAGCCCCTGAGCTATCGAGTCCAAACACGAATCAAGTCAAAACACAAGACTGTGAAATACTATCCTGAGCTTGATCCCTAGTACAAATAAAAAAAAAAAGGGGCAATTTATTAAACCCTTCCACTTCAAAAGTTGTCAGCTCCAGCCCATTTGAACTCTAAAGAACCTAACCCAAAATCACATATGGAAGCTCAAAGGCGTTAAAACTTATAAGCCTAGGGCATGGGGCATTTAGTCTTTGAAATTTCATAACTGGGGCATGTTCTAAGGAATTAAGGAGTAGGGTCAATACCCTAAGGTTAATCAATCCTTATATAAGGAATTGGTAACTTACTTTTAAAAAGTTTTGAATGAAAAGAGGTGAGCTATATCCTATACACTAACCCTTAAACACTTTGAGAGATGAGAGATATCAGGGTAAGGATATTTTGGACTCATTCCTTAAAGGAGGTTCATTTTGAACTTGATATGCATACCGAAATAAAGTTAGGCATTCATTTTCAAATCCCAAACACAATTATCTCTTGTTAACCCTATTCAACTGTTTTAGAGTCATTTCAAATGTAAACCCTATCAAGAACCACCCTATAGTAGGGGAATTCAGAGGATAGGGTTATTAATTAGGAGAGAAGGATAAAACTGATTTGTGTTTACCTCAGTAATAACAATTCAAGGATAATTTTTGTTTTCAATAAATTTTTCCTTTGAAGAAGAGCTAACATTTTTCCAAATACCCTAAAGGCCACACGTACCTTACCTAAGCCAATGCACTCTAAACCTATGGATTTAGGGCCTTAATTCATCTAGAGACAAAAACTTGACAAAAGAGATAATTATTTTTGGGGAGAGAAAAGAAAGAAATGAAATGAAAAAAAGAATAAAACTAGGAAAAAGTAAAATGAAGAAATACCCAAATATTAGGCTTGAGAAAATCTCTAATCAAAGAAGGCTTAAGTTGCTCAAAAAACACAAAGCCTTGAATCGCATTCACAACTAAAAACACAAAACCTCATATTCATTCAGAATCATGTTCTCAACGACAAACCAAAAACTCCATATTCAGTTCAAAATCACACTTCAAATCATGAACATTAACCCTTTCTATCCATTCGATTCTCAAACATAAGACCTTCCCACCCACATTATCTCCCTACTCATAGCTCTTCCAATTTTGAAGAATAAATTATCTAAGATAAAAATTATTTTTGAAACTGGGGTAAGCGTACATCTAGTTCATTCCTAAGGGTTCTTAAATTGTATCCCCCGAGTTGGACGAGAGCACTTCTTTCAAAATAGGCCCTCTCAATTAACTTCTTTTGAAACCATTTGACCAAAAGCCCAATTTACAATACTGAACCCAAAAAGACCTAACAGATCAATCAGAGCGTATCACTTATAGACTGGATTATAATTTTTGGAATAGTCATCAAGAGTGAAATCCAGACCGAGAGTGCATAAGGAAGTCCTCTTCGACTAGACTAATCATGAGTTACCTTTTCCTTACGAAGTGAATGTTTAAGGCCTATCCAAGAAGCTCATTGTCTAGGTTACAAACTAGGGTGGATATGAGATACCCTACAAGATTATAACGTTTGCCTTTTAAATAAGAATTTGTATCCGTTAGCAAACTTTCAAGAAAAAAGAAGGAAAAAAGAAAATGAAAAGACATGAAAAGAAGAGAAAGAAAGTGGAGGCTTGTTACAACTTTTTCCATTCATTTTCCAGTCCATTTCATCCATAGTAGCCAAATTTTTAATTCATGTTATGAACAATTTTCACCAAATTCCTTGTTTGTAAATTTCTCAAATCAAGAGTTTTTTTTCAAGTCAGCTATGTTCCTTAGTTTTACTTTCAACTATTAATAGAGTTTAAGCGAGTCTGAAAGGTGCTTACCCTTTATCCATTTTCTCAAGGATATAGCTAGCTCATAGAGCACTGCTCCTATCCATATCTTCTTTAGTGCTTTAGCCAGTTCATGGAGCGCTATCTAGATTTATATTTTCATTTAGGGATTTAGCCAGCTCATAGAACACAGTCCCAATCTAAAGTTTCTAAAGCTTCTGGCTGGCTCCTAAAACATAATCCCAATTTATAATCTCTTAAGGAGCTAGCCAACTTATGAGTATAGTCCCAATCCAAAGTTTCATAGGCTCCTAGTCGCCCAACTCACAGAATGTTGCCTAACTTATAATCTTTTAGGGATTTAGCAAGCTCATAGAGCGCTATCCCAATTAAAAGTTTCTTCATTCTTTAGGTCATAGTTAGTTCAAAGGGCGCTTTGACCGCCCTGGTCAGTTAACTCATCAAGGCACGACCAAGTTTTCCTTATTTTTAGGTTTTAGCTAGCTCAAAGGGCGCTTTAACCACCTTAATGAGTCATCTCATTAGGGCACGACCAAGTTTCTTTATTCTTTAGGTCTTAGCCAACTCAAAGGGCACTTTGACCGCCTTAGTTAGTCAGCTCATTAGAGCACAACCAAGTTCCTTGTTTTTAGGTCTTAGCCAGCTCAAACGGTACTTTGACCGCCTTGGTTAGTCAGCTCATTAGGGCACGACCAAGTTTCCTTCATTTTTAGGTCTTAGCCAGCTCAAAGAGTGCTTTGACCGCCTTGGTTAATCAGCTCCTTAGAGCATAACCAAGTTCCTTGTTTTTAGGTTTTAACCAGCTCAAAGGGCGCTTTAACCGCCTTGGTTAGTTAGCTCATTAGGGCACAACCAAGTTTCTTCATTCTTTAAGTCTTAGCCAGCTCAAAGGGTACTTTGACTGCTTTGGTTAGTCAGCTCATCAGGACACGACCAAGTTTCCTTATTTTTAGGTTTTAGCTAGCTTAAAGAGCGCTTTAACCGCCTTGGTTAGTCAGCTTATCAGGGTACAACCAACTTTCCTCGTTCTTTAGGTCTTAACCAGCTCAAAGGGCACTTCGACCCCCTTGGTTAGTCAGCTCATTAGGGCATGATCAAGCTTTCCTTATTTTTAGGTCTTAAGCAACTCAAAGGACGCTTTGACTGCCTTGGTTAGTCAGCTCATTAGGGTACAACCAAGTTTCCTCATTCTTTAGGTCTTAGCCAGCTCAAAGGGCGCTTTAACCGTCTTGGTTAGTCAACTCATTAGAGCACGACCAAGTTCTCATTATTCTTTTAGGGATTTTTGCCAACCCACAAGGGCGCTACCCCTCGCTATTCTTCGTTTCAAACTAATTGTCATCAAGTGTCTTAACGTTCATTAGGATAGAGTCGTCTTGAGGTAAAAACGATGTCTCTTTTGTCTTTGTGGCAAAGTTTTGCTCAAACTTTACCATAAATAGGGGCAGTTATAGACACATAATTTTTGTCCCTCCATAATCCTAATTTTTTATTTTTTACAAAAAGGGGCCTAATTCAAAAATAAAAATAATAAAAAATTAATAAAAGATAAAAATAATAAAAATTAACAAATGATGAAAATACCAAAAAAAATAAGGAAAGGAAAAATTATAAAGATTTTGTACATTTTATGAAGTAACTTATATTAGGAACAAATAGTTTTAGTTTTAATTTAGTACAAATAATTATTTTAGGGAATCGGGTAGTTTAAGTACAATTTAATTGTACTGAATGTCAAGGCACAAGCTAACGGCCTAACAAATAAGCATTAGAGTATTAGATTGGATTTAATTTGAGGTCTTGAGTTCGAATCTCACTAGATACTTAGGTGTCTTTTATTTCAATCTTTTTATTTTTACAAAAAAGCGAATTAAACGTTCGGGATTCATATCTAATTAAAAACATTTGAATCTAGTTTGATTAGATTTGGATTGATATAAAGGATTCGGATCTAATTTAATTAGATACAATAGATATGATTTGATATAATCTTGTTTGGCTTTTATAAATACGTATACTCCCTCGACGAACAAACATGATGACCACCTTCTTATCTATACGGCTACTCTCTCTACTATCACGACCCTACATCTTCACCCTCGGTGCCGCACAATCACTTTACACATAAATACATTTATATAGTCGCCAAGACAGTAAACTCCTGATGCTAAACAATACCAGCAAAGGGAATTCCATCGATCCCTAATACGATTTCATCTTCATTAAGCCCACTACCGTACGCCGCCAAATTCTATGAAAGATCTTCTACATATTAGTCCCTAAAGCTTAAACAATACACTCGAATAGCTTATGACCGTACAGCTGTACTCCATGGCAAACCACAACTTCAAGCAGCAATTGACATGCACACATGAGCACTTCTTCACATCATAGCATGCTGATTGATTCATACACTACAACTCCACTGCTGCAACTAATGCCAGCAGCCCCACGATGCTGATCACAATCAGCTGCACAACCCAAACAACACCGGGGCCCCCTTCCTCGTGTGACAAACCCACTGATCGTGCATCCTCTATTGACCGATAGCAACAACAGCAATTGCATACCCTCATCAAAACATATGTTTAGCCTCACCTAAATGCCCACCGTTCATTGAATCTTTTCCATCAATTGCAATCACAGTCCACGATAGAATACACTACAATGTGCTTCACGTATAACCCAGTCTAATCACAGCAGTAACCACGCAACTCAATTCCTCTCTTGCCACACTCCATCAAACACATCACGAACTCACAATCCATAATGGCAACTGATGAATAACCAACACCCTAATGATCTGAAGTTGGATACGAGCTCCACATTCGCTGACCATTAGCCCTTGACCAACGTCCCTCGAAGTCCAATAGTAGCTGAACAATTCACCACACTTCGGCATGATATCTACGACGTGTTGACATCACCGATCATCGCTCGACACCGCGCTTCACTCAACCACACACGAGCGCTTCCATTATTATGTGATCAGGTGAGTTTTGTTAATTAGTTAGTCTTTTTGTTTGTTTTATTTGATTATTATTATGTTATTGGTTCCTTATTTATTTAATATAATATATGTATATATGACTACATTAGTTTAGGAAACTTTAATATTAGTTTTTCTGTTAAGGATATCACCTAGTATTGATGATTTACTTAGATAGATAATGGTTTAAGTAGCAATAATATAAATATATATATATATATATATATTAGTTTAGCTTAAGCATTGTTGGAAATGGTTTTTTTTTATTATTATTATTAGTTTATTTTAAAGGATTCATTACATAGAAAGTTTTTTTTAACAAAAATAAGACTCTAAAAGAATAAAAATAAAGAAAACGTAATAAGAAAATAAAAATAAATAGGATTTATTAGGGGATTTATTTATAAAACAAAAACACTCAAGAGTTAGGACCTTTTAGATTTTTTTTAAAATAAACTGAATAAATTAAAAATGTAAACTCTGGCAGTTTTCAAAATTAGAATAAATCAACACATTAAAGATTCTTTAAAAGAACTACGATCGTCTGATCCTGGCTAGTAGATACGTAGACACCTTTGGGGCAATGATAAAATATGTAGAAACTTAGGTTCTTATTTCTTTTAATTGTTTATTTATTTTTTAAATATTATAATTAGAAGAATAATCTTAATTTCGGTAAGTAGATAGTGGTACCCGTTAGGGTTTAATAGGTTAGCCCCTGAACTCGGAGCCTTCTGATTCTTCATTCAAATTGAAATCAAAGACCGGTCGTCAATTCGTAATCAATCCACCCAATTGATTACAATTTCTTTTCTTTTTCCCGACTTTGGTCGCGTGGCGACTTTAAAAATTATTTTCAATAAAAAACCATAATTTCTCAATTTCTTTAATCGAGGATTAATATTAAATGGGTTAGGGTTTAGTATTGATTAGAAATGGGGAAATTAATTTTAAATAAATAGAAAACCGAAAAATCAAACTCGATAACCACGAGTACCATCACCCTCAAGGGAACAATATAGACAGGATATACCCCCATTGCCTTAAGAGGTTATACTCATTGGGCAAATACTTGCCAGTATGCAAATGATGATGAGGTAGCTAGGAATGCTAATTCAACATCTTATTACTAGAGATAATATGGGTAATAGAGGGCCACAAGGGGCTAAATAAAGAATGGAACAATCAAAAGAAGTAAATAAGCTTCTTGAGTGTATAAAAGCAAATTGTTACTTTGAAGGAGAAATGGGTGAGTTAGCCTTAGTTAACAATTGGTTAGCCCAAATTGAATGATGTTTTGAGGCCTTTAGAATCCTAAAATCTCAAAAATTAGCATATAGCAACTTTATGTTAATGTTAGCTACTTGAGTTTAGTGGGACTCGAAAAGCAGACAATTAGGGAATAATATTACCTAGCAGAGGTTTAAATAAGAATTCAACAAAGACTACTTCCTTCATAATGTACAAAACAAGATGGTAAGAGATTTGTTTGTACTTAAGAAGGGAGGTATAAGTGTGACTCAATATGAAACTGAGTTTAATAGATTGTTGCAATATGCACCTCATTCATAATTAGAAAATGTTGAATTGAAGAATGATTTGTTCCTTACTAGGTTCGAACCTACAATGTGTTGTAAGCTAGAAGACTATGGTTTCACTACTTATATTAAAGTAGTAGATAAGGCAAGACAAGTGGAGAATAATTACATAAGGATGCAAGCAACATAGGGTTAAAAGATTAACAAGGGTTATCAACCTAGTTCATCATTTAAAAGATCATATCTTGGTGCAACTAGTAGTTTTGGACATAAGAGAAGGAAACCAACAACTTTAGTTGGTAGCCCAGTACAATTAGTGCTTAGTTTGAGTTTTTATGATAAGGATGGTAATGTTAAGTGCTGAAAGTGTAGCACAAATCATTTCTAGAGAAACTATGCTTAGCTTAAAGGAATTTTGAGATTTATTGATGAAAGTTTAGTTAGTAATCATAGTATTAATATATTCCAGGAAATGTGCTTATAAATTGACAACATGCTTTTGCGTTATTTGATATTGGTGTATCTTATTCCTTTGCAAGCAAGAAATTTGTAAATGAGAAGGAGATTAGTATGACTAGGATTAATATGACTTATACAGTTGGAACTCTTACTAGGGAGAAGGTAACAATTTAAGAAATGGTGGACAACGATAGAATTAAGATTCAAGAGAAGGAGTATCCTATAAGTCTCATAATATTACCTTTATAGAGTTATGATATAATTATGGGAATAGATTAGTTGTTTAAGCATAAAGCAACTGTAGAATGTAGAAGTAAAACTATTACTCTAAATGATGGAGAAATGGTATTTCAAGGAAGAGCTGGTAGGAGCAAATTGAACTTAACTGTGGTTAAAATATGTGATGAAATGCACGAAAAAAATTGGAAATTTTATTGGGTATATGCTACCAAAGTAACGAAAGATGCACCCAAAGTAGTGGATATATCAATAGTTTGTGAATTTTCGAATGTATTTCTAAAGAATTTACTAGGTTTAGCTCTTCATTGAGAGTTGAACTTCACTATCGAGTTAGTCTCTAGAACTAAATCTATTTCTAAAGCTCCATATTGAATGTCACCTATGGAACTTCAAGAGCTAAAGAAGCAACTTTAAGAGCATTGGTATTATTTATGAAGAAGAAAGATGGTATCATGAGACTGTACATAGACTACTGAGAAATAAATAACGTTACCATTGAGAATAGGTATCCACTACCCTACATTAATTATTTGTTTGATCAACTACAAGGTGTAATTATGTTTTCTATAATTAACTTGAAATCGAGATATCATCAATTATGAGTTAAGCCGGAGGATGTATTAAAAACTACATTTAGAACATGATATGGTAATTATGAATTTTTTGTCATGCCTTTCAGTTTGTCGAATGCCTCAGCTATGTTCATGGACTTAATGAATTGCATATATCAACTATATATCATGTATAGTGATGCTTGGATAAAATTTCTTTTCTGGGTCATATTGTATCTGGTGAAGAAATTTCGTAGACTTTGAAAAGGAGAAAGCAATAATGGAATGGAAGTGACAAACCACTGTTATAGAAGTGAGAAGTTTTCTATGTATGGCTTGATACTACCGATGATTTATAAAGGATTTCTCTAAAATTGCTAGACCAATGACTTAATTGACCTAAAAAGATGTAAAATTCAAATGGGATAAGGAATGTAAGCTGAGTTTTAGGAGTTGAAGAAAAGACTACTTACGACGTTAGTATTAACATTACCTAATGCAAATAAACCTTATAGTGTATATACTGATGCTTCTTTGAATAGCTTAGGTTGTGTACTAATACAGAATAGAAAAGTTGTTGCATAGACGTTAAGATAGTTAAGGTCGCATGAAAGGAATTATCCAACCCATGAATTGGAACTAGCAACTGTAATATTTGCTTTAAAAATTTGGAGACATTATATGGACAATGGTGTGAAATATATACTGATCACAAAAGTTTGAAGTATTTCTTTATTTAGAAGAAGTTAAACTTAAGACAAAGGCAATGATTGGAGCTAATCAAGGATTATAATTTGAATATAAATTATTATCCAGGGAAAGCCAATTTGGTAGCAGATGCTTTGAGCTGGAAGAATTATGAATAGGTTACATTATTGATAACCTCTCAACATGAATTGGTGCATGAATTTGAAAAGTTGAAAATTGGGTTTAACTGGTGTAAGCCTAATAGTTAGCTAATGAATTTAGAACTACAACCTACTTTATTAGAGAGAATTAAATAGAAGTAAGAGGAAGAAAAAGATATTATGGAAATGAAAGAGAATTTGAGCAAAAGGAATGATTTTTATTTCAAAGTAGATGAAAGGGGTATACTAAAATTTAGAGGAATGATATGTGTGCCCTAAGATATAGACATAAAGAAGGAAATTTTAGATGAAGCACACATTACAGGTTATACCATGCACCTGGGAGGAAATACAATGTACCAAGAATTAAAATTGATGTTTTGATGAAATGGAATGAAAAGAGATGTAGGACAGTACGTGTTAGAATGCATTACGTGCCAATAAGTTAAAGTAAAACATCAAAGATTGGATGGACAATTGCAACCTTTGGAGGTAACAAGATAGAAATGGGATCATATCACAATGGATTTTGTGGTAGCACTATCTAAGACTTAAGTTGGTTATGACTCGATCTGGGTAGCTATAGACAGATTAACAAAGAGTACACACTTCTTACCTTATCAAATAGGTGATTAAATGGAAAAGATGGCTACGTTGTATATTTAAGAGATAGTAAGATTACATAGCGTGCTAATGAGTTCCAAATTAGTTATATTTTAATTAGCGATTTTTCATGATTTTTCCTTAATATCTGAGTTTATCTTTAGATAATAATACTTAATTGAGTAAAATTTTATTTTCTAGGTTTTGAAACGATTTACACAAGAAAACGAGAAGATAGAAATAAATTTCACTCAAATCAGAGTTAAAATGAGTAAGTTATAAAGGTATGAAAATCAACACAGCTAAACAACATGACAATATCATTTTCAGGAAAAATTGGAGCCGATTTTCAGCCGTTACAACTTTAGACATAACCATATCCTCAGTCGTGTCATTTCCAATTTAAAAACAAACAAACAAATGTGAATCACAACAAAAGACACGGTCCTGTCTTTTCCAACTGACTTAATTTTTTAGTCTCTTCCTATATTGATGCGTCTCTAGGGTTGAACATATAGAGAAGCACTATAACAAAGTAAACAAAAAAAACAAATAGGGAAAAAGTTAGCAAAGTTCGAGTAGTTACCAAATGTATATGATGCACCACTCGATTCTACTTAGGCTATAATCTACTACATATGACACACCACTATGAACTAAAGGGTCATTCACCACTATTCCTTGTTAAAGGGAATAGATAAAAGTTGAAGGATAATGAGAACAATAAGATTGCTCAATGTGAATAATTCTATATTGATTATTTGATTGTTTGCATACAAGAAAGTAGGGGTTTATATACCCATCCACTAAGGTCACTTTACATGTACAAAAAGACAAAATGATATTCTACAACTAAGTTACATAAGACATACTAAAAAGGGTAAAAGAGACAAAGAATATTCAATGTGAAGAAAGTGAAGAATCCTTTTGGAAAGATCATGCCAAATGACACATATCACATGGTGAACAAAAGCTAAGACTATGATACAAAGTAGGTGAAATAGAAAGTACCAGTAATTTAGAGCTAACCTGATTTAGACCAAGCCAGGGACCAATTAGTTCTTCTGAAGAGAAGTCAGCTCAATTCGGGGTTGGATACCTGTAGTTGAATTGGGAGTTTGCTTTAGCTATTCTTGGGCTATCTTCTAAGATAAAGCATCATTACTGAACAAGGGTAGATCTAACATAAGTAAGGATCCAATAGTCAAGTCGACAGGAGACCAACTTGGGATAGGAATCCTCATCTCGGCTATGGCCTAGAGGTAATATCCTTTGAGCGAGTCCTTGGAGTCCTTTAACTCTGCTATGCATGATCAGTCTAGGGGGGTTAATTCTTATTATTTACTTGGGGGTCCAAAAGATTTGTCCTCAAATTTGGAGCAATCTCTGCTCTTTCTTCTAGGGCACTCGTAGGGTCTTCTTCTGTTAGTTGGTGAGGAATCAGGTTGGATACATTGAAGGTGGAGGAAACACCATAGTCATTAGGCAACTCGATCCAGTAGGCATTACAATTAATCTTCTTCAAGACCTTAAATGGGCCATCGGCTCAAAAAGATAGTTTACTTTGTCTCAAATGTGGGAATCATTCTCGATTGAGGTGAATCAATACTATGTCTCCTAGTTAGAAAGAAACAGTTTAGTGGCCTCAGCTACTAATTTCTCACTGTCTCTGATTGAACTTTGCAATCTTCTTGATTACAGATTGGTGTAGCTCATGCAATTCTTAAGCTTAGTCCACTCTAGATTGACTTTCTTTAATAGATACTAGGGCGCCGATTATGTCTATGGGAATAGCGAGATTAAGGCCATAGATGACCTTGAATGGGGTCTTCTTAGTAGTACTATGAACAATTTGGTTATATACAAACTTTACGACTGATAGGTATAGATCCCAATCGCTCAAGTTTTTGCCTATAACAGCTCTGAGCAGATTACCTAGCATCTTATTCACCACTTCAATCTAGCCATTAGTATAAAGGTGACTACTAGAGCTGAATGCAAGTTTAGTTCCAAGTTTTCTCCAAAGAGTCTTCCAAAAATAGCTCAAAAATTTTATGTCCCGATCTAAGACAATAGTCTTTGGTACCCTATGTAGTCGAACAATCTCCTACAAAACAAATCAGCAATATATAAAACATCATTAGTCCAATAGCACATAATGAAGTTCGTCATCTTACTGAAATAGTCCACTACAACAAAGATAGAATCTTTCTCTCTAAATGTCCAGGGTAACCTTATGACAAAGTCTATACTGAGGTCAGCCTAAGGTATGGTTGGTGTTAGCAATGGCATGTACTCTCCATGGGGTTCTCTTTTCCCCATAGCTCGCTTGCATACCTCACAACACCTAACTACCTTATGGATACCCTTAGCCAAACTAAGCTAATAAAAGTTTTCCTTCAATAGATTGGCTATCTTGGCCTCCTTGAAATGACTACATAATTCTCTAATATGAGCTTCCCTAATAAATAGCTCACACGTGGAGTAGTTTGGAATATATAGCCTGTAGTCCTTAAACAAATAGCCGTCCTTAAGATAATATCCTCTAACAACTACCCCTTCTCAGCAATGTTCAACAACTGGAACAAAGTGAGGGTCAGTAGTATACTGCTCAATGATGAGTGAGAATCCCAATAATTTTGTTTGCAAAGTGGTCAACAAAGTTTATCGTTGTGACAAAGTGTCAGCAACCACATTTGTGCTTCCTTTGTTATGCGAAATAATCTATGAGAACCCTTCCATAAACTCTATCCATTTGGCTTATCTCTTTGAGAGTTTGTTCTGACTCCCAAGATGTTTCAATGATTCTTAGTCAGTGTAAATAACAAACTCCCGTGGTAACAAATAGTGTTTCCAAACAATGAGGGCTTAGAAAAGGGAGTACAACTCCTTCTTGTATACAGAATAATTCAGGGTAGGGCCACTAAGTTTCTCACTGTGGTAGGCGACGAGTCATCACTCATGCATTAGGACAACACCAATTCCAACTCCTAATGCATCACTTTCTAATTGAAAGGCTTGTTAAAATCTGACAGTAATAAGACAAGTGTTGAGGTGAGTTTTTCCTTAATCTCTCTAAAGCTTTGTTCAACTCAGTCATTCCACCTAAATCCTTCACTCTTCTTTGTCAACTCGATCAATGGGGCGACTATTGTATTGAAGTCCTTAATAAATTGCCCTATAAAAAGAAGCTAGGCCATGAAAACTTCGAACCTTAGTGACATTCTTTAACATTAACTATTTCAGAACAGTTCAAATCTTTTCCTCATCTGCTCAAATCCCTTCCCCTTATACTACAAACCCTAGGAAAACTACCTCATTCTAACAGAATGTACACTACCTCACATTCCCATACAACTTCTCAGTTCATAAAACGTCAAATACGTTACGAAGATATTGAACATAGTTGTCCAGGTTGGTACTATATACCAATATATCATCAAAATACACAACTACACACCTTCCAAGCAGAAGGGGCATCACATAGATCATTAACCTCGTGAATGTGCTCGGTGCATTAGTAAGTCTGAACGGCATAACTAACCATTCATAGAGTCCGTACCTAGTCTTGAAGGTAGTCTTCCACTCATCTCCTAGTCTCATACGAATCTAGTGGTAGCCACTTTATAGATCAATCTTTGAAAATATCGTAGCACTATGAAGCTCATCTAACATGTCATTGACCTTCGATATCAGGTATCTATAATTAACAGTAATTCGATTGATTGCTCGACTATCGATACATATATACCATGAACCATCTTTCCTCGGAATGAGTAAAGCTGGTACAACATAAGGGCTCATGCTCTCCCTTACATATCCTTGCTCTATGAGTTCGTCCACCTATCTTTTCAACTCGATAGCCTGTTCAGGGTTCATTCTGTATGCAAGTCAGGTTGGTAGGCAACGCCTGGCTACAGATCAATACAATGCTCTATGCCTTGGACTGGAGGCAGCCCTCTAAGCAATTCTTCTCAAAACAGGTTTGAAAACTCATTTAGCAAGTTTTGGATCTCTTCTGGAACATTCTCTAATTCCCTTATCTCCAACAATCTCCTAACTAATAGGAACATAGGTTCATCAGCCTCTTCAGTAACTTGAAGCTCTCTTCAGCTCATCACTAAGGCCTTCTTCTTACTAGCTCAAGTGAGCTAGTTATGGGTTTTATTTACTTGGGACAGTGTCATAGGTTACAATACAATCTTCCTTCCATCTTTAACAAAGGCATAGGTGTTCTTATAACAAAATTAAGTAATACAAAGCAAGTAAGGTTATCAATCCCTCGAAGACTATAATATTACTAACCTTATGATAGTTCTTATCGATATTCAGGCAATCAAAAAATAAATTAACTAATCTAATAATTATACTAAAACTATTAAAAAGAAAATAACTATAAAATTTCTAAAACCAAGAAATCACTTGAGAATTGTGGAAAAAACAGAATCCACCTTAAATTATATAAATCAAATTGTTATCATGTTATATAGATTATTAGTTATATAGTTATTCAAGTGAAATTATTATGCCTTAAAACTTAAGGATTTAAACCCCTAATTAATCAGTTAGCTTCCACATCTGTAATTAATAGTAGACTCTAAATTACAATCATATATCTCCCGATACTATGATTGTCTAATGTCCTAAATCAATTATTCCTAATGTCTTAGTGAATAATCAATTGCCAAACATAGCATTAATCTCTAGATAATTTCTAAATAATTCAATTACTGCTACTTCTACATTAATTAATCAAATTAACAAAGAATTTCTAACAAACCCCATATCAACTCCCATATCACTAGGGTTTTTAACAATTATAATCAATTAAACAACTATAATTGAAATCATAGAAATTGCAATCATGAATCATCCCTATAGCTATTAATCCTATAACACGAACACAATCATTATCTTAGCTATCTAGGGTTTCATCAATTCTGACAAATAAATTTAGCCAACCACGGAGTTTGAAACAAAAGTGCAACTACTAGTTGAAATTGCAAGGAAATTCATAATTAAAAGCATGAATAATTAATAGAATTGCATAAATATAATTAAAATAGATGTCACCAATTTTGTAATTAAAAAAGATAAACTTCAATTACAACTCCAAAACTTAGTCTCTAAAGCAAAATCTTTTCAATGATCCAAGCGATTCTACAAAAGAATTCTTCAAGAACTATCTAATGACTGTTCTACAACTCTCTAAGTCTAAGGAAAGTGTATGTCTCCTAAAAACATGTCTCTCAAATGGTGAAACATAAGGCTATTTATAAGAAAAACTAGGGTTGACTTGCGTAAAGCTTCTTTTTAATGAAAGCCTGTTGATAGGCCATGGTGTAAGCTTCAAGGCCAACAACGTAAACTCTAAAGGCTGCCAGTATAAGTGTAGGCCAGCTGTATTAAATTTCAATCATGCCATAGCTCATTTCAAGCCTCTTTGTTTGTGTAAAACTCCTTTAAATCATCTGTATTTCCACTTTAAATCCTCTAATTCCTAAAATGTCCAAATGAAAATAATTAGGTATCATTTCTTAATGATCTTGATAAAATCAATAATAATTCTATCTAATTCACACATTAAAATATGAAAAATATGCCTTTATCACATTGCAAACTACTTCGTCCCTATATTCATTCCCAACACTAAACGACACTGTCACTTATTTAGTCACATACAAAGCACCTTATCATTAAGCTAATGAAGCTTATAAGTTCGAGGATGCTTTGAGGTCAGTAAACCCAACCTTTGCAAAAAGGACTGTGCAACGACATTAGTACAACTTCCTCCATCCACTGTAATCATGCATAATTTGCCTTTGATGGTACACTTGGTATTGAACAGATTCTCCCTCTAGTCCTCCTTAGAGTTCGGTAAGGAACTCAATACTCATCTTAGGATTAGGGCCATCACTTTTCTCTGGTCGGCATAGATACAGTATTGTGGACCATGACCAAGAAAAAATAAGGCTAATCGTTGGATGGGTCTAAGCTAGCAGAAAGCTCGAAAGAACTAATGGAAGAAAGTGCGAAAGGAATGAATGACAAATGAAAGGTAAGCAAAACCCACAAACAGCTTTAAAGGATATGACACACCAACGGAACTTTTAAGAACTCATAGCACAATTTGATATGATATACGAATTGGTCCGATGAGGTTACTCGCCACCTAGCCTTTCTCAAGAGTTAGGATAAGAGTGATATCGTTAGTAAATAGGGTATTTACGCAAGGAAGAAAATATTCAAGTGTATTAAGGATAATTTGATTCTCATAGCTACAAGTATAAGGGTATTTATACCCATAAGTTAGGGCAACTTACCTAAAAAAGAAAAGATAAAAATGGCATTTCCTAAGGAAGCGATGAACAAGATACAAACGGGTAAAAATGAATATATAAGAAAAACAATCATTGGTGCAACAAATTCTACACATGATACTGTATATGTGGCGATGCTACGTTGGCAAGGTTATTAAAAGATGCGAACAAAAAGTACAGACATCTGGCTTGTCCAAGCAAGGATGGCTTAGTTAGTTTGGAGTCTCTCTTTCTTGGCTTCTCAGCAAGAAAGATGCTGACTAATTGGTCGGCTTAGGTGCGAGTGAGTAATCTTCAATTTAGCGTACTATAGAAAGATGGGTAGTCATACGACTTAGCATGAAGGGTAACTCGGCAAGGAAGTACTCGGCTTCGGTAGGGGTCAGTTAGAACAAAAGGATTCGTCATGCTAGTCCCTCTAGTCCTCAGGCTTGGCTGTAAGTCAAAAGTTTGATACCTTGATTCCCATCATTCCCTTTAGGTTGTTTTGGATTTGGGATCAAATCCAAATGGTCTTTGCTCAATTCTCTATCAGGGTGATACGGATTGAGGTCGGCAATGTTGAAGGTGTTAGAAACCCCATAGTCCTCAGGCAATTCTAATCTATAGGCATTATCATTAATCTTCTAGAGGATTATGAAAGGTCCTTCTACTCTTGTAGATAATTTATTCCTCCTCTTGTTTGGTAATTGTTCCTTGCTGAGGTGTATCCACACCAAGTCTCCTGGCTAAAATTGTTTAGCCGTCCTACCCTTGGTCTTTTCTCGTATTCTTCTAGCAGCTTGGCTGATGTGACGAGTGACCTTATCATAGATGTGCTGAAGGGATCGTGCTCTAGCAGAGGCATCGTGATCCTCTTATACGAGTATGAGTGCAGGGGTGTGATCGAGGGGCAACTCAAGCTTGAAACCATAGACCACTTCGAAGGGAGTCTGTTTAGTGGTGTCATATACTATCCGGTTATAAGCGAACTCAACAACAAGTAGACATCCTAGTCATCTAGTTCTTGCCTACTGCAGCTTGAAGTAGAGATCCCAAAGTGCAGTTAACCACTTCTATTTGGCCATCGATTTAAGGGTGGCAAGAAGTACTGAACAATAGTTCGATCCCCATCCGATGCCACAAGGTCCTCCAGAAATGGCTTAAGAACTTTTGGTCTCTATCAGAGACTATGCTTCTCGGCATGCCATGTATTCGTATAATCTCTTGCAAGAAAAGAGAAGCAATAACTGGAGCATTATTAGTTTTTTAGCAAGGCACGAAGTGTGCCATTTTGTTGAACCAATCTATGACTACCATTATAGAATCTTTACTTTAGATGGTTCATAGTAGTCTGAAAACAAAGTCCATACTCAATTCAGTTCATGACTTTATCGAGACAAGTAAAGGCATTGCTTTCCCTTATACAGCTCAGCACTTAGCCTTCTTGCACACAGTACAGCCTTCGACCACTTGGTGTACATCTCTCCTCATTCTTGGCCAATAAAATGAACCATTTAACAGCTCACAGTTCTTCCTTTGCCTAAAATGACCAAAGAGTCCTCCACTATAAGCTCTCTCAATGAACAAATCGGCACACATAATTTTTCACCTCAAAACAAGTAGCCATCCTCTATATGATACTCGTCCACTATCCTCCCATTGATGCATGGTGAAATTATGAGTCCAAAGTATGTATCCTCAGAGTACTATTCTTTGATACTTGCAAACTTAAACAGTTTGGTCTACAGCTCTAATAATAGCACATATCTCCTCAAAAAAGCATTTGCAACTACGTTACTCTTTCCCTACTTGTACTTTATTACAAAATTGAATTTTTCAAGGAATTCAACCCATCTCTCATGCTGCTTCGACAACTTGGTCTGACTTTGAAGATACCTCAACAATTCATGGTTAGTATATATGACAAATTCTCTCAATAGTAAATAGTGCTACCATACTTATAGTGCTCGGATCAGTTCTAAATGTTCCTTATCATACACAGAGTAGTTCAGCTATGGTCCTCAGAGCTTCTCACTATGGAAAAAATTGGTCAGCCTTCTTACATCAAGACAACGCCTATTCCAACACTTGATGCATCACACTCTAATTCAAAGATTTTCTCGAAGTCAGGCAGAACTAACACCAAGGTAGAGGTTAGTCTTTCTTTTATCTCGGCAAAGCTCCTCTCCTCCCTTTCTCCCCATCAGAAGTCAATGTTTTTCTTTTTTAGTTCAGTAAGTGGTATAACAAGGATGCTAAAATTCCTAATGAATCTTCTGTAAAATGAAGTCAATCCGTAGAAACTTTTCACATTGGCAAAAGTAATAGGGGTCGGCCACTCGAAGATTGCTTGGATCTTCTCATCATTGACTCATAAGCCCCCTCCACTAACTACATAGCCCAAGAATACTACTTCTTCCTGGCAAAAGCAACTTTTCTTTATATTGTCAAATAGTCTCTCGGTACGAAGAATATCTAGAACTACTCTGAGATGTTCACTGTAACTCAGCATGTTGGCGTTGTAGACCAAGATGTCGTCAAATTACACCATAACATACTTTCCTATGAGATGTCTCAACACATGGTTCTTTAGTCTCATGAAAGTATTAAGGCATTTGACAATCCGAAGGGCATGACCATTCATTCGTAAAGTCTATGTCAAGTCTTGAACGTAGTCTTCCACTCGTCCCCTGGTTTCATGCGGATTTGATGGTAACCAGATTTAAGATCAATCTTGTTGAAAATCTTAGCTCCACTCAACTCATCCAACATGTCTTCTACCCTTAAGATCAGATACCTATATTTGATCATGATCTTGTTCACAGCTCAGCTGTCTATATACATTCATCGGGTTCCATCCTTCTTCAGCACTAGAATGATCGGCACAACACAAGGGTTGAGACTTTCTCTAAGGTATCCTCTCTCGAGCAACTTATTGACTTGGCATTAAAGCTTAGAAGCCTACTTGGGATTCATCTGATAAGTTAGCTTACTTGGTAATATGGCGCCGGGTACTAAGTCAATACAGTGCTTTATGCCTTGAGTTGAGGGCAACCCCTCGAGTAACTATTTTGGTAATAAGTTAGCATATTCATTTAGCAACCCGTTCATTTCCTAATATAGCTTACCCTACTCCTTCGTTTCCAACAAGAGCATCGGCTCATCAGCATTGATGGCCTCTCGGAGCTCGGCTCTACTCATCACCAAAACCTTCTTCGATTCGTAAGTAAGTTTTCTATGTAACTTATTAACTTCTCTCGGCGGCATCGGATTCAGTGTAAATTTCCAGTCATCCTTCTCGAACATATACATGTTCCTATAGTCGTCATGTACAACTCTCCTATCAAACAACCATGGCCTACCTAATAACATGTGGGAAGCATATATAGGCAGTACGTCGTAGGGAATCTGGTCAAAGTTATTCCCTATAGTGATGGGCAGTAGTATTTGCCAAATGACATGTAATGATCCTTTCTAACTCAACCAATGTAACTTGTAAGGCCTCGGATGTGCAACAGTCAGTAACTTTAGTTTTGAAACAAGATAAGCTGATGCCACATTGGTGCAGCTCCTACTATCCATAATGTGGGCGTACACCTGATTATTCGCCTTATAGGTGGTATAGAACAAATTCTCTCTCTGCTCCTCCTTTCACGAGGGTTCCACGTTCATAGTACATCGAACAACCATAAGTAACTTATCCAAGTCTTCAACAAACACATCCTCCTCAAGTAGCTCTTTCTCGGCATTTTCTTTCTCATTAGAGACCTCCTCTTCTTCAGGTTCTTCATCCGTACTTTCTACTTCTAGCTTTGAGATGTCTCCCTTGATGACCATTATCCTACGATTCAGGCACTAAGCAGCCACATGTCCAAACCCTTAACACTTGAAGCACTTGATCTAGCTCGTCTTCCTACCAGACTCTTGCCCCTTCTCATAAGTTCAAATTGGCACTTCACCATCAGGTTAGCCTTTCTACTTGGCTCGGACATCAATCTTTCTATTCGGCTTTATACTCGACTGACCTTGGTGACTTGCCTATCTAAGTCAGCTAGTCGGCATCGTGGCCGTTAATCGGCTCCTCCTTTGCCTTTCTACTCGTTGGACAATCTTAACAACTTCATCCATTGTGTCAAATCGTTGAAGCTCCACAATATCTCGAATGTCTCCTCTCAACTCAATAATGAATCATGAGACTGTTCGAGCTAGTGGTTCCTCCACTTCGCAACGTATCATAACCATTTGAAATTCTTAAACATACTCATCAACAATTCAGCCTCCTTGTCTCAGCTCTTGGATTCGAGTGAAAGTATCTTAAAGATAGGTTTCTAGTACGAATCTATTCTTGAGTATTCTCTTCATCTTTAGCTAAGTATTAATCTCTTGGTATCCCTCTTGTCTCCTCATGGCCTGAAAATTCTTCTACCATATGGAAGTATATCTAGAGAACTCAACAGTAACAATTCTCACCTTCTCATAATCCTTATACTGATAGTAATCAAACACACACTCCACCTTCTGTTCCCACTTTAGGTATTCATCAACATTCCCAGATCTATTGAAACTCGGAATTCGAAGCTTGACATGGTCAGATGCTCTAGGGATCCATACGTGCTCTTCTTCAAAATATTCCTCTTCTTCAAAATATTCCTCTTCTTCCTTGTCTTCCATGCCTACCAAATCAATCCTTCTCCTCACTCATTCGCCTACTCCTCCACCTCGAATGGGTTGAGCTGGGTTCTGACCTCTAACAAGCTAAGCAACTTATAGGGTGTTTTGCGTGGCCTCAGTGGGTCGACAAGATAATGCATGTACAACTTAAGTTAAATCCATGAAGAGATTAGCTATCTCATCAAGACTTTCGTCGATGCTTTTGGGAGTTCCCTAGGACCATCGTCTATGGTAGACAACTCTACTATCATCGCTAGTATCAACATTCATACTAAGGTCAGTCATTTTTCCCCATAGATTCAAGCTCAAACAAACACTTTAGAAAATTAACGGTTAACAACACATTGCTCAAATGAACACAGTAACTTGCTTCTATTTCACATACGCAAAACAAAGTATAACAAAACTTCGAAAACATACATCAACTCAAACAAAACCTCTGCTCTAATACCAAGATGTTGCGAACCGTAACTAAGAACAAACAAGGCTGGTCGCTAGATGGGTTTAAGCTTGTAGAAAGCTCGAAAGAATTAATGGAAGAAAGTACGAAAGGAATAAATGACAAATGAAAGGTAAGCAAAACCCATGAACAACTTTAGAGGATATAACGCACCAATAGAACTTTCGAGGACTTATGGCATAATTTGATATAACGCATGAATCGATCTAGTGAGATTACTCGTTACCTAGCCTTACTTAAAGGTTAAGATAAGAGTGATGCCAAAAGTAAACAAGGTGCTTACGTAAGGAAGAAAATACTCAAGTGTATTAGAGATAATTTGATTCTCACAACTATAAGTACAAAGGTATTTATACCCATAAGTTAGGGCAATTTGCCTAAAAAGGAAAAGACAAAAAGGACATTTGCTAAGGAAGTGATGGACAAGATAAAAAAGGGTAAAAATGAATATACAAGAAAAAACAATCATTGATGCAATGGATTCTACACATGATACTGTATATATATAGCGATGCTACGTTGGCGAGGTTATTAGAAGATGCAAATAAAAAGTATGGACAGCTGGCTTGTCTAAGCAAGGATGGCTTAGTTAGTCCAAAGTCTCTCTTTCTCAGCTTCTTAGTAAGGAAGATGTCGAGTAATTGGTCAACTCAGGTGCAAGTAAGTAATCTTCGATTCAGTGCACTACAGAAAGATTGACAGTCATACGACTCAGGATGAAGAGTGACTTGGCAAGGAAGTACTCAACCTTAGCAAGGGTCAACTGGAATAGAAGGATTTGTTATGCCAGTCCCTCTAGTCCTCAGACTCGGCTGTAGGTTAGAGGTCCGGTAGCCTGAGTACCATCATATGGGTCTCCTCTTCCACTTCGACTTCGAGTTTTGTAACATCGTCTTCTTTCTCAAGCTCACTTTTGTTGATGCTATCTACTACATCTCCTCAAAGAACCATGACGTATCAGTTCAAACACTCAGCGGCCATATGTCTAAAGTTTAAACATTTAAAGCATTTTACCTCGTTGGTCTTTCATCTGAAGGTTTTCCCTTTCTCATATGTCCTCGGGGTCGGCCTAACTTCGGTTCGGTCCGTCTAATCGACTCGGCCCATCTAATTGACTCGACCCTACTGGCTTACCCAGTAGTCATCAAATCAATCATTCCTATCTTCGGCTCTGTATGGCCTCCTCAGTTTGGCTTGAATAAGTCTGCGCAGTATTGGGACTCACGAGAATGTTGGCCTAAGTCGGCTTAAAACACTTCTCCTCTGCCTTTTAACCTTTTGTGCTATCTCGATGACCTCTTCTAAGGGTTAAAACCTCTATACCTCTACGATATGGAAAATCTTATACTTGAGCCTAGAAATGAACCTCAACACTATATAGGCCTCTGGTTCTTCGACATTGGCTCAAATCATAAGCATTTGGAACTCTCTTACATGGTCATCAACAAACCGGCTTCCTTGGCAAAGCTCTTGCAACTTTGCAAACATATCTTATAAGTAAGTTTCGACTACAAAGCTTCCTCTTAACAACCTTTTCATCTCATCCCAAGTTCTAATACTTCATCTTCCATCCCATGGTCTGGCTGCATTCGGGTTCTTCCACCACATGGTAGCATACCCAGTAAACTCTAGCACAGTAAGTTAGACCTTAACAGCATCTGTATATCCGTAACATTCAAAAACCTTATTGACCTTCTCTTCCCACTCCAAGTATTCATCGGCATCTTTACTTCCACTAAAGAGCAGAATTTGAACCTTGACATTATCTAACCCTTGAGGAGCTCAGCATCCTCGTCCCTATACTTAGTAATAGACAGCTTCTTCTTCTTCCTCCTTAAACGCTTTAATATCCAACTCCCTATCATCTTCCTCAATCTCCTCTAACTCCAATCTTCATTTAGTAGCTCAGTCTGCTACTCCTCCAACTCGTTACAGTCAAACTAGGTGATTGGTTCTATTGCCTTAGTTATAGTGTCTCTCAAGGACATTTTCTTGTAGGTTATGGTGCTGCACACCATAGGGCTGTTGTTTGTTAACTTACATTGCTATGACTAAACTTTCAACAAGGTTGGTTAATCTATTAAGTTTGTCATCAACTAATCCTAGGGTATTACTACCATTATGACCACGACCAGGTTGAGCACCACTACTCTAATCACCGATAACATACTGAACATTCGAATCTGATACAGCACAACACTTCCCGAACAGATTAACAATTCACTAACACTTTAATACCCAATAGTCACTTAAACAGAATAGAAACAAACTTGCTTTGTTTTCACAATGAGAAAAAGAGTAAAAAGAGTAACAAAAAAACCACACTTGCTATTATACAAATACACTGCAATAGCTATGGAAGGAACACAGCAACCACTAACAATAAAGAGAACTAAAACTTCACTACAATTTCACATACTCCCTCTCAAAACCATGCTTTAATACCAGCGAAGCTGATACATCTCTAGGGTCAAACATGTAGAGAAGCACCATAATGAAGCGAACAAAAAAACAAACAAAGAAAAAGCTAGCAAAGTTCGAGCAGCTACCAAATGGATATGATGCACCACTTGATCCAACTCAGCCTACAATCTACTAGATATGATACACCGATCCAAACTAAAGGATCACTCACCACTATTCCTTACTAAAGGGAATAGATAAGAGTTGAAGGATAATGAAAACAATAAAGTTGCTTAATGTAAATAATTCTTTATTGATTAATTAATTGTCTGTGTACAAGAAAGTAGGTATTTATACACCCATCCATTAGGGTTATTTTACATTTATGAAAAGATAAATGGGTATCTTACGACTAGGTTACATAAGACATACTAAAAAAGGTAAAAGAGACAAAAAATATTCAATGCAAAAAATGTGAACAATCCTTCTAGAAAGATCATGCCAGAAGACATGTGTCACGTGGTGGATGGAAGTTAAGACCATGATACAAAGTAGGCAAAACAGAAAATGCTAGCATTAGGGACAAACTTGATTTAGACCAAGTCAAGGACCAATTAGTTCTTTTGAAGAGAAGTCAACTCTATTTGGGGTCAAATGCCTGTAGTCGAATTGGGAGCTCGCCTCGGCTATTCTTGGGTTATCTTTTGGGATAAAGAATAACTGCTAAATAGGGGCGAATCTGATACAGGTAAGGATTTGATAGTCAGGTTGGTAAGAGACCAACTCGAGATAGGAATCCTCGTCTCGGCTATGGCTTAAAGCTAGTATCCTCTGAGCAAGTCCTTTGAGTCCTCTAACTTAGCTATGCATAATTGGTCCGAGGATTGCCTTTTATCATATATAAAGCCTTGTTAGGGTTTGTCAAAAAACAGAACTTTTTTATGTAAATTTTGGAGAGTTTTTTAAGCCTAAGACACTCAAGAAAGCAAGGCATAAAGAAGACTTCAAGATTCGTTTTTTTTTTTTTAGACTTCATGATTTTCTTTCTTACAATTTTCTACTCTTTATTTTTAGCTTCTTATTTTGCAATGTATAGTAAGTAGATATTTGATATCTAGGTCTTGTGGAGCCTATATCTATTCATGTGATATGTTTAGTATTTGATTTATTTAATTCCTTAGTCTTTTCTTAGTTCAACTATGTTTGCTTCATGATTTAGGTTATTATTTCTGCAAGTACTAATCTAAAGTTTGATATCTTATAAGAGAATTGGGAGATTTCTTATAAGATTGAACCTAAGCATAGTTGTTGAAGATTATTGCATGTGCTTACAAGTATTATTTCTAATTGAGATAGTCAGTTTGTATCCAAATTTTGGGAAAGTTTACACAAAGTTTTGGCTACAAAGTTATAATTTGGTACAACTTATCACCCATAAACAAATTGGTAATCTAAGTGAACAATTCAAACCTTAGAAGATATGTTGCATGCTTGTGTTTTGCATTTTGGTGGTGATTGGGATAAATATTTGCCATTGATAAAGTTTGCTTATAATAATAGTTACCATGTAACTATATAGACGGCAACTTATGAAGCATTATATGGAAGAAAGTGTAGATCGCCACTGTATTGGGATCATAAGAAATATGTAATGATTAGACTTGATATGATCAACCAAACAAAATGAGAAGGTTAAGATTGTATGATAATGAATAAAGGAAGCCCAAGACCATAATAAGAGTTGGGTAGATTTGGAGAGAAGGCTATTGGAGTTTGAAGTTAGAGATCATGTTTATGTTCAAATAAGTCTATTCAAAGGACTTAGACGATTTGGCTTGAAAGGAAAGTTAAGCCCACGATATATTGGTCCATTTAAAGTATTGGAGAAGGTTGGTAATGTACCTTATAGAATATCCTTACCTCCAAGTTTGTCAAGCTACTATGATGTATTCCATGTTTCAATGTTAAGAAAGTTTGTTAAGAATCTGAATGCAATCGTAGAAATAAAGCCAGTAGAATAGAAGAGGAATTTCTAAGTTGTAAAGCAACCTATAAAGATACTGGATAATCGAGTTCAGAAGTTAAGGAATCGAGATATGGAATATGTAAAAGTACAATGGAATGAAGGTCTAAATTTAGAGATTATTAAAGAGCCGAAAGCAGTAATAATGAAGTAGTACCTATGGCTTTTCTGACTTTTAAGTTAATAAAAGTATGTTAACTATCGTTTATGGTTAATTTAATAAAATATAGATGTACAGAAGTTTTGAGGATAAAACTTTTGCGAAGGAGGGTGGAAATGTAAACTTTGCAATCTTGTGTTTAGGGTCAAATTATAAAATTTAAGGCAATTGAATAAGTTATCTAATTAAGTATAAATTTTATGATGAAGTTAAGAATATTAGTTAAAATGATCTTGTGAGTTTGAATTTAAGAAAATAAGTAATGAAATAATTAAATATTGTAATATTGAATTATAAGTATATTACCATTTATTTATTGAAAACACATAAAATAAGTTACGATAACAAATGAATAGATAAAGATAAATTATATGCATATTAAAAATCATAAAATAGCGTAAATAATGTTTAGGAGTATTTAATTTTACTATATGTGTATTTACACGTAGGTAAAAATACTTGAAAATACTTAAAATACCTGAAATATGATAAAATAATACTAAATAATAAAAAAAAAGTCAGAAAAAATACGAAAATGTATGGAATTATCCAAAATCAGGTTGTAGCATGCTGGGATTTAGTAAAACACAATTAGCCAATTAAATTTACCTAACTAGAAAGTAAAAAGAAAAGGAGATAAGGGACAAATGGCAACAATTAATTCAATAAATCAACAAAGTAGCTCTATAAATTCAGTAAGGCTTAACTGCAATTCATTTTGGTGAGTTAGAAATTAGAAAAAAAAAAATAGAAAAGATTGAAAAGAGAGAATTGAGTATTTAAAAAAAAATAGCAAAATTATAGTGCAGTTAGGGTTTTAGGAGAGAATCCATGACCAACAACCACCTTGGGAAGGACGATTGCTACTACCATACCTTATCACTATTGCCCCTCTTTGCCAACACACCTGGAGCCACCATTTGTGGTTGGGAGCTGATTGGATAAATGAGTCCATTTTCCAATCTGATTTTTCTTAATTTATTAAAAATACTAAATATATTTGGAAAATTATGAAATTTTGTATTAGGAGGTTTTTATGTATGTAGATTTAGGGAAAAATATTAGTTTGATGAATTTAGATCTTAAAACATATGATGCTTAAATCCTAAAACTCGAGCTTATTTTTAATTTAAAAATAAATAATCTTAATAGTGTAGTTTTGAGCCTAAAATTTTTATGTAGGTTATTTAGAGTATTTAAAATAATGCTATCAAGAGATTTTTTAGAAATTAATTAGTTGATTTTTAGGCCTTTAAATTATATATAAAGAGTGATTTTTGGGCTTAATTTAGTGATGAAATGTATAGCTATGATTTAGCATTTAATTAAGAGTTTTGGGATGTAATTTGCTAACGTAGAATGATCTTTGTAGTATTTAGAGTGTTAGATATAATTATTATGTGTATTGTATGGTGATTATGTGTAAATTAGTGCTAAGTGAAATTAGAAACGTAATAAGTAGAAAATATTAGGTTAAAATTGATAATAATAATAATGATGATGATGATGATGATGATAATAATAATATACGATAAATTTGATATGAAACTTAAATTTAGGTAATTATATAAAAAATATAAATTTTTCTCACATCGTGAGCAAGTTCAGTAGTTAAATTAGGATTACAGTATACTGTACAAACTAGAATACTGGTTAAGGGCTAAATATGATAATTAGGATACTCAAGTGTACTATGATTAATTTCACAGAATGGTTTAGAACAAGTTCCTAGGATTCACATATAAAACTCATAAAAAAAATTGAATTAGAACCTATATCGGAAATGGATTTAGACACTAGCCTAGAATAGATCGATAATAAGTAATATAAATATACTTAGATTATTGAGTAAAATCATAATTTAAAGCCTAAATGTCATAAGGGTATAAACATTAAAAAAGTATTTATATTATAGGATAAGCGAAGATAAGTTGACCTACAATAAGTTAAGTAAGCAAACCGAAGATTTTAGGTAAGTTAAGTTCATTACTTCACTATATTTTGGAGTACTATATTAAAGTACTTGAAGGCTTAAAATTATATGTGATTGTGTTTGTAGATAGTCATATGTATGTATGCTTATGTGTCTTTGATTACTTATTGAATACCGATGACATGTTATGATGGTTTGTTGTGAATTGAGTAGTGTGAGTTTATTCACTCTCCCTAAATTGAACTTAATTTTAATTGACCTAAATACCTCAATTGGACATACATTGCAACCCTTTAGGGAACAGTAAGGTTTCTCTAGCCAAATACCGATATTTTCGAAAAAGATAGTGTTAGATAGTATAATGGTCTTTTCTTCATCCTTAAGCGAACTAAGTGATAAGAGAGAAGGTCATGACAAGAATTAGGGCAATGGTTTGAAGGATAGTCATGGAAGGAGCAGTGTCTCAATTACACAAACATAGGTTTGGTTGTGAATTGTTGCATAAACATTTAAACTCCTCGACCCAAATTAGAGCGGGTGAAATTATTCTGATTTCACCACGAACAAGACCACATTATGTCATGGCATTTACATATTACATTACATTTGATTAATTGTTTGAAAACCTTGTTTATGTTTGTTTGCAGTCTCATGTCTCCATCTCGACTTATTGAGTTATTGGTTACTCATACTCTTATAGATTTTCTTCCAGGTATTGATTGAGATATCATACTATAACTATCCTGAGGTTAGTTTCTTTTTCAAGTGCCTTGGGGAAGTGAAGATCAAATAAGCTGATCAATCAAGTCTCTATAGTTTTTCTTATTAACACTTAGGTTTATGTAATGGTCTTATAATATTTTACTTACTAAACTATTATGGCATATAAATATTTCCTAGGATCATGAGACAATATAGGTATATCTATGTAAATATGACTTAAAGTTTATAGTTATATATATATATATATATATATATTATTAGCAATCTTGAATGAGTTGTTTACTTTAAAGCGAGGAGTCATGAACACTTTGTATAAATCATATCTATAATAGTGATTGTGAGGTCGATTACTATCATAAGTTAGTTTACACAGCAGAACTATTGAAACTTTATCGCTTTGGGGTATAACACCCAAAAGTCATGTAAACTCCGTAAATTTAGCTTTTGAGTATAAAAACAACTCGAGTATTGTAGGTAATTTTCCTTAAGTTAATAAAGTTGATAAATTTAAAGCTAATGAAAATTATAAATTCAAAATCTAAAATGAATATGGAAAAAAACATAAAAATCTTGATTGAAACAATAATTACGTACAAAAATCCTAAACCTTATGTATACGAAAACACAAGAGATTGAATTTGAACTTAACAAAAACTCTAAAACCATGACCTTAAACTTATAAAATATATAAATTTACCCTAAATGTAATAAAACCCTAATCCGACATAATCAATGATCGACATGCATAATCACATAAAATCGCCAACGAATGAGTGAAGATAATTCCCAAATATTTATAAACATAAAGAGTAAAAACTTACTTAACAAAATTAATAAAATTCTAGCTATTAATTTTTTATTATTTATAATTTCATAATTATACAATACGAACTAATTTCGTATCAATTTAATTATTTTGAGTAAATTTCATCACATATTCTATGTTTATGTACTAAGTTAAACACATATTTAGAAAAGTCAAACAAACAAATTATAATTTTTCTTGTCTCTTTTTCCTTTTTCCTTCTTCCTTTCTTCTCTTTCTTTTCTTCTCTAATTCTTTTCTTAGATGTTTTGGTTGCCACTTGTGTCTTTCTTTTTCACATGTGATTAAAATTAGTGGGTAAAGATTAAGATGAGGAGATAAGACAAAGGTCAAATCTAACAAATCTTATCATCTTAATTTTTGTCCTTTTTCTTTTCCTTTTTGTCTTTCGCCAATTTGCATGTACATAAAAAGCACCTTCATGTTTTTTTTATCCTTTTCTAAGAAACAAACCATAAAAATCAAACTTTGTGTTTCCTTTTCAAAACCGACATTTTTCCTCTTCCTTTTAGCCTTTCTTTTCTTCATTTCTTTCTTATATTTTATCAACTTCTCATCCTTGTTCTACCCTAAAGTCCATTGTCATCTTTTCATCAATTGTAAGATTAAGAAGGAGGCTTCTTCTACAACTTTTCAAGACACCAAAGAGTAATTAGCTAGTATTTATATTGTATTTAATTTATCCTATAATATCAATTTATATGTACTCCTTGATGTATATATATTTTGTAGTGTTTATGTATTTTAGGAGTATGTAATTAGGATTATATGTATTTTTCTATTTTATAATCAAAATCCATGTACATATGTTGAAGTATATATATATATA